>JAPDVR010000025.1:4088348-4688348 GCA_026230005.1 Gila orcuttii
ACGGACAGTTATCCACACAGGAAGAGAGATAACAGGATGTGGAATTACAAGACCCCAGTAATCTCTCATGTGTCTCCTCTGGGGTTTTAAAAGAGATCTCAACAATGTGCTCAGATTTGCCAAAATATTAATATCTGCAATCAAATGTTAATCTAATTTAGGAGAGTCGTTTTGATCATATTCCCCTAGGAAAGAAAACATCTCTTTAATGTCTCAGTTCTTTCTCCTTGACAGCAAAATGCCAATGGAGACTTTTCTGTTTCTAATGAGAAAAAAATGTGTCTCCACTAGAGATTCAAGAGAGATCTCCACGTCTCAAAGTATAGTCAGGTTTTCCAGGCAAGTCTGCAATCAAATGCCAGAGATCTCAGTATGAACACACACATTTCTTAAACTCTCTCAAGACCAAAAGGTTTGAGTTATACTATGTTTCAGCGTTAAAGTTACAGATTTAGGTATCTTGGCAAATCCGAGACTCTAAAAACCAGTGAAGGCAAAAATCAGACCAGGAGACATCAGAACATCAAAAAAAGATCCAAAAAATTGTTTAAAGGTCAATAACTATACTTCAAATAAAGTCACAAATTATGAAGGAGCCCATCTGATTTTGATCCGAAGAGGAAAACCAATGTACGCTTTTCCTTGAGATTCCAAATGTAACTTAAGGTTGTGAAAACGTTCAGACTCTGGTGGTTTGGTTTACATTCACTCTGGAAATGTTGATTTTGAGAGTGAGCTGAGGGCAAAAAAAAAAATAGGAGAGGAGGAGAGAGAAACAAGAGGCTCAGTTGCTTGGTGGATCGTTGACTCCGGAAGAGGACTTTCCCAAGCTCTCGCCACGCAGGGCTCCGATGGGAATAGCGCAGGGAATTGTAGGAATCTGTCTGCGCTGAGGCGCATGGGGCCGGTGGGAATGGCCAGGCGGAACCACAGAAGCGTGAGGGAAAACAGGAAGTGTAACTGGAGATCTGGCTTCGAGTCAAGCCAAGAGCGGAGAAAAAGTTGCGGTATGCGAGTATAGGGGCCACCGTGAGTTGCACTGATCGAGGACCACCACCTACATCCAAGATTAGCATTGTAGTTCCTACATGAGATCGAGACAACGCCACTCAGATCAGCCAGAAAGGGACACTGTATTTTACTTCCATGGAAATCGATTTCAAGAGGATTCTGGGTAAAACTTTGAATCCTCCAAAAACCACGGTCACCAAAAATTATCTTTTTCTTCATTCTGCATCCTCAGGATGCTTCACGGCTCTGGGTGAGAAAGGCATTCGATTAAAAATGCTTTGTTTTATCCTGATCGGACCAAACATGTGTACTCAAGATGACCTCCCCATCCTTCCCTTGAAAATGTCCAGGTTTAAGGATACAAACAGAAGCTCAGCCACATGACTCCCGGAAAGGAATAGTCTTTGGAAATTCAGTGGTTTTCCCTTGTAATACAAGAACTCCAGAAGATCCATAAACGGGGAAACTGCATGTTCCTCTGCAAACATTACCAGCTTTAATGCATCACCGGGTGTTAGAGCACAGATATTTCCATGATTTTCAGGGTAGGATTGTGACCTAGCATGGAAAACAGGCGTTTATATATTAAAAAAGGGCTTGTGCACATTTTATAGAATGCTCTTTGAGAGCCAATTTGGTTAGTTTTTGATCAGTTATCCAAACCACTTCTGGCAATTTTATCCCGCAACTTTGCCTCCAGTTACAATTTGCTAATGTTCCGCTGCAGCTTTCCCAACACAAACATCTTATCCTCTTCAAGGTCCTGAAATTAGACGTGCCTAGAAGGTAAACCTCGCTGAGATTCACATTTGCTGCTACAATGTTTATGGCTATAGGGTTAGGGTTACTGCATGACACCAAATAAAAACAGTTTAAGAATTTGCATGTGAATCTCCCAAGAGTCTGTGCACAACTAAGCAAGTCAAAGTCAAAAAAGATGTTTTCCCTCAAAAAAGCAGGGTATTCTTCTGAAGTGAGAACCTGATACAGGATTAGTAAATCAAGGTTGCACATGTACATACCAGACAGTGTGTTTGAGAGCGACTGTAACAACTAAAGCTTTGTGCGAAATCTCGGCCAGGTGCGTCTCCACCTGCACAAGAGGACAAACTGTGTAACTCACATTACCTGAAACACCTCTGACAGGGAAAACAAGCTTTGATGAAAGAACAACATGAACTTATCAGCCGTGCTGAATATAAAACTAATAATAAAAGAGTGAACATTGCAGGTTTGGTTTGCCAAATAAATTGGATTGAGGTCTTACAAGTAATTACAAGTCATTAGTTTCATTATTTGTCCCTCGACAGAAGCATATCCCACCTGGTTTTCCTTTAGGACCCACATCATGCAGCCATCCAATATGATTCCTGATCCGTAAACCACATTTTTATCATATTTTATTGTACTTTGTTCAGGGTTTTCTAGAACAAAGGCATGTTACACAACCTGTCCATGTTGGCATCTGTCTTATCTGACTAGATTCTACCAAATGATTAACAAATTAGCACCAAGCTACAGTAGAGTCTGATTGGAGACACTGGCTTTTATTCGTCAAACAACAGCAGATTTGGGAGAGCTTTATCCTTCCTTTAAATATTTGATAAGCAAACAGGGTGAAAAGTTGAAAGTCTTGAGTGTTGCATGACAGTGCTTGACCAGTAAGAAATGCAGCAACAAGAAAAAACTTGACTCTTCACTCCAAGAGTTCAATGAATTGGAGAATGTTGACACGAGTCATGTGAAAGGGCTTTAGGCTGCACCTCTTAGATGGTTTGCTGTTTCCAAAACGCTGTAATTGGTTGCAGATTGGAAATGTGCAGGCAGCAAAAGAGCGAGAGAAGAAAAGAAGGCAGTATTAAAGTGTTTTAGAAGGTAAAGAGGTATTTCAACCCAACAACCCACGCTAGGAGAGGAAGAAGAAAAATCCCACGTTCCAGATGGGGAGGAATGGATTTTTTTACTCCGCCTCACCCACATTCTCCTTTTTGTTCCTTCCTTCCTGTCATCTTGACACTTTCACGTCACATCTCTTGACTTTGCACAAATCACATGTCCTAATCTGGCCTTGAAGATGAGCATTGCAGTTCATCCTATTCTCTGAAAGTACTTTGAGGACTGCCAATTGATCTTTCTAATGATTGATTGATGAAATAAAGTCAGTTTCCTCTTTTTACCACCCACATAATGCAGATATAGAGGGTTATGACCGGGTTAGTTCAACCCAAAATTTAAACTGTCACTATTTACTCACCCTCATGTCATTGCAAACCCATTTCTTTCTTCTGTAAAACACAAAAGGATATATTAAACAGAATGTTTTCTAGGATGTTGTATAAAAACGTACGATAACCTATTAAGCTCCAAAAGCACAATAAAAGTAGTCAACTCGTGCAATACAAAGTTCTGTCATGAAACTCAAGATGGCACAGACCGATTGGTCCTTAACTCAATCTGCTCACATCATTCTCTATAGGGCACAGCTGATTGGTTCCTGCTGCAGCAGTAGCCAATGAGCTCGCAGCTCAACCTTCAAAGACTCCACCTGTGTAGATCTGCTACGGGTAATTAATGTATGCATATAACAGCAGCAGCATAGCCAATCTATTCCGCCAAGAAGAAAACACATATCAACATTGTCATATCCATTACCAAGCCATACTATGGCAAGCCGTTTTAACTTTTATTAATTTCCAGGATATGAATCCTTAATATCAACAATTCAATTTTCACTAGTTAAAATGATAATTATTGATATCAGGAATTAGATTTTCACTAGTAACAATGCTAATTCTTGACATCAACATTTACATTTGCACAAGTTAAAATGATCATTCTTGATATCAACAATTGAATTGCAACTAGTAAAATCTATAATTCTTGATATCTGTAATTGTATTTTCACTAGTGAAATGTCACCATAGGCTGCCATTCAAAATCAATTGTTGATATCAAGAATTGATTTCTTACTAGTTGAAATTCCAATTTCACGTATCAGAAATACAATTCTTACTAGTAAAAACCTTTATTTTTGATATCAAGAATTCAATTGTCACTAGTTGAAATGTCTTTTCTTGATATCAACAATTGAATTGCTACTAGTAACAATGTTCATTTTTGATATCAATAATTCAATTTTCACTAGTGACAATGTTAATTTCTGATATCATGAATGTGATTGTTACTAGTAAGAAAGCCATTTCAGATATCTGAAATAATATTGATATCAGAAATACATTTTCAGATATCAAAAATATTTTTTTTTACTAGCAGCAATTCAATTGTTGATTGAAACTAACTTTCATTGGGGAACAGACTAAAGTTTGCGTATCTAACTTAGATTTAAATGTGTTGCATGACATGTCGCACCTGGTTTGATGTCAACGATGCCCAAAGGCACTGGGTGTTGAATGTGACGTTACGACAGGGTACGCTTAAACAAACGAAAGCATGGGTGCTCTGATGGATAACGACTTAAATTTCGGTCTGTTATGCACACAAAGTTAGTGTATGATTTCAGACTTAATGCGAGTCCAGGGCTTGACATTAACTTTTTTGCTCACCAGTCACTGTGGCTAGTGGTTTTCCAAAGTAACAAGCCACTCAGCATTTTCACTGGCCACAGTTTTGACATCAATACCATGAGGAAAAACTGCCATATAGATATTTTTAATATTATCTCATAATTTGGCAGCCGGTATATTAGGCTGCTGTCACTTTAAGACCTGACGTACAGACTCATTATATTGTTTTATATAGCCAATATACTTGGCTTTATGTGCGCACTTTGGGTGTGAGCACAAAATCTGCGGGAATGAGTAAAATTATGCTCAATACACGTAATACCGCGCTGAAATTCAAGCCCTGTAACACCAACAATATTCATCCGGAGCAAATGAAACGAGTGAGTGAGGAGAGGCGGGTTTGTTTGTCACTCGCACAAACCGGAGAGATTAGAGAGTGAGAACACGCAGCTGGTATCGTGTCTCCTGTGGAAGAGTTTCAGATATTTCAGTATTGACATGTATCGAAAATTTTTTTCAACACTAGATTGCACTTATTTTATTATTTCAGATGGCTTTTAAAAAGACTACAATTGAAAAATGTATATTATATAAAATTCAACCCCGCCAAAGTGGCTAGTAGGAGTGACAGCATTAAACACCACTGCTGAAATACACAAATATAAATACAATTTAATGTAAAATATATTTGGCGGGTGTTAATGTCAAGCCCTGTGCGAGTCATTTGGACAACTTTTGTCGTTTTATGAGCTGAGGTCACTGTAATATTCTTAAAAACTTGGAATGACATTAGGATCAGTAAACTACGACACAATTAAACCTTGATGTTTGCTCTGTCCCTTTCTCTCTCTTCTTGAGTCCTACAAAACCCACTGAACCTTGACTGAGACGGCATCGGCAGCTTGCAGGCACGGCTCCTTAAGGAGTGGGGGCAGGAAACTCAAAGAGTTATAAAAGAAGGAGGGTTACAGAGGAGAAAGACGGGAAGGAGGAGAAGGGGTGGAGGTCAGTAATCACAGCATCTGTGGTCCGTTCCCTTCCACTACAACACAAAGCCCCGGAGCTCACAGATTCCTGAGCAGCCAGAATTCCCTCACACGCACTGCAGGGCAAATTCTACAGCTGTTGCCGTGGAGACAGCCAGAGCTCGGGTCAGAACGGCAGTAAGGCCGTGTGTCCACCAAAGCATTTTAGCCAGCTGAAAACGCTAGACGCTCTGCTGAAAACGCCTAGCTGTGGGCGTTTGAGAGCGTTTTGGCAGCGCTGCTTTTTTTCAGTTGAGACGATTTGTTGCTATGATACAGAATATCCGCAGCACAGTTTACTTTTAACTGATTTTGCAGATAATTGTTTCATACTAAAAATTTATTTTTCATCCATTTTGTTCGGTTAGCTCTGCTGGTTGACGTCGTTGTACAGAAAGAATGTTGTGGCGGTTGGTCGGTGTGGTATTAGTCCCGCCCCTCTAATGATTGTGACCACTGTGATTGGACGGTTGGGTAAAAAGTGACAGTGATGAGTGCTGCGTTTTACCCAAAGTTGAACATTCTTCAACTCTCGGCGACCGGTAAAAAACGCAGAGCGCTCAGCGCTTCAGCATGAAAAAAACGCTCAGCGCCTCGTTACGCTCATGGCGTTTAAAAAACGCGGCGCTCCCATTGAAAACAATTGAAAAAATACGCCGGCCGCGTAAAAAACTCTTTGTTGGACACACGGCCTAAGGCAGCTGGCATACTTTTCCAATTGTTTTAAATGGGAGCGCCGCGTTTTTAAAACGCCATGAGCGTAACGAGGCGCTGAGCGTCTTTTTCACGCTGAAGCGCTGAGCGCTCTGCGTTTTTTTTACCGGTCGCCGAGTGTTGAAGAATGTTCAACTTTGGGTAAAACTCAGCGCTCATCACTGTCACCTTTTACCCAGCCGTCCAATCACAGTGGAGGAGGGGCGGGACTAATACCACACCGACCAACCGCCACATTCTGCTTGTTCAACATCAACAGATGACAACAACAAGCATAATAACGGAACAAAATAATTTAAAACAAGAGCCAGAGAAAATACTTTACATTGTATCGACATTTTAATATAGAATCAACACAGAAACAAAATATGTGCTATGCGTTTTCAGCAGAGCGCCTAGCGTTTTCAGCTGGCTAAAAACGCTTTGGTGGACACACGGCCTAAGGCCCTGTGTCCACCAAAGCATTTTTTCACGATAATTTTTTTCAATCGCTGAGCGCTCTGCGTTTTTTAACGGTCGCTGAGTGTTGAAGAATACTAAACTTGGGGTAAAACGCAGCACTCATCACTGTCCCTTTTTACCCAGCCATCCAATCACAGTGAAGGAGGGCCGGGACTAATACCACACCGACCAACCACCACATTCTGCTTGTAAAATGTCAACAGAAGACAACAACATAAGGCCGTGTGTCCACCAAAGCATTTTTAGCATGCTGAAAACGCTAGGCGCTCTGCTGAAAACGCCTAGCTGTGGGCGCTTGAGAGCATTTTGGCAGCGCAGCGTTTTTGTTTTGTTGTTGTTGTTTTTCAGTTGAGACGCTTTGCTTGCTATCGGTGCGTTGTCTTCCTGGGAAGTTTGTACTTACGAGGTGGGAAGTCGTGTTTCTCTGTTGTTTCTATACAAAAATGTCGATAGATTATGAAGTATTTGCTCTGGCTCTTGTTTGAAATTATTTTGTTATTATGTTATTATGCTTGTGACGGTTGGTCAGTGTGGTATTTGTCCCGCCCCTCCTTCACTGTGATTGGACGCTGGGTGAAAAAACGCTTTGGTGGACACACGGCCTTAGGAAACATTCCCAAATGTTGCACTGAAAACCAGTAGGGTTTCGCTGACAGAAACACATGAAGCATCTGGTCTGTCACAGGATGCATTTACATGTGTATGACGCTTCTGCAAACGCAGTACAATAGACACAGATGTCTGTTCCAACATGTCGCAGGAAATCACACACAACACATACACACGAAGTCAAGCATCACTTGCTCATTCATTATAGTTAGAGATATGAACATAAGTATTAAACTCAACTTGCAGAGTTTGTGCTCCAGACATGGATTATTCCTAAAATAGTGTTTTGTTTGTTTGGGGACAAAAAAATAGGTGAAAAAATACTTACATTGAATGAGGGACTCAGGCATATCTACAGACCAGAAGATCACAGAGACTTGAAGGTGACCATTCATATAAAACCCCAAATACCAACCCCATACTAACATCCTAGTAACCATCCAGAACACCCTAGCAACCAAATAGCAACATCCCTAGCAATCACCTAGCAACACCGCTAACAATCATTCAGACCAACTAGCAACATCCTAGCAATCCCCTAGAACACCTAACACAACCTGACATCCACCTAGCAACACGCTAGCAACCCCCAGAACACCCTAGCAACCACCTAGCAACACCCCTAACAATCATTCAGACCACCTAGCAACAAACTAGCAACATCCTAGCAATCCCCTAGCAACCACCTAGCAACACCCCTAACAATCATTCAGACCACCTAGCAACATCCAAGTAATCACCTACAACACTTCTACAGGTAAGAACTACTAAAAATCTAGTTCCTGCATTCAGTTCAAAGGTTTCCAATAAACAAACCAGATGGAAAAATGTCCCTCTGTTGGCTCACTCAATCCTGTTCTTTCTTCCTCAACTCATCCTGTGACCTCGTGACTCTTTATTAGAGTCATTTAGAGTGAGCCATTAGTCACAGACCAGACAAACAACTCAGCATATCAAACAGGCCTGCATTCAAGAAAGCCTCCTTACCAGAAATCTTTGCCACACACACACACACACACACACACACACACACACACACACACACGCACACTCTCTCACACACACACACGCACAGACTCTCTCTCTCACACACACACACACACACACACACACACACACACACACACGCTCAGACTCTCTCTCTCTCACACACACACATACACACACACAAACACACACACAAACACACACACACAGATTCTCTCTCACATACACACACACACACTCTCTCTCTCTCTCTCTCACACACACACACACAAACACTCACATGCACCAACTCTCTGTCTCACACACACACACACGCGCTCTCTCTCTCTTTCTCTCTCTCTCTCTCTCTCTCTCTCACACACACAAACACACACACACACGCTCTCTCTCTCTCACACAGACACAAACACACATAGCTTACTCAGAACTGATAGCTATGCTCAGTTAATTAATTTGCGAGAAATTTTTTTCCGTAAACGTCCGCACTGCATCAATATTGATTCATCTGACAATTTACATAAAGTATTTAGCAATAAAAACAATAGTACACTTATTAGTCATATTTAAATCCAACCAAATTTAGAAGATTCTGTTTGTGTCTACATTGATCACTTTGTCTTTGTACGTCTGCCGTCTGAAAACAACTGGAGCAGAAGTTTGATGTGTCATATTGGAAAGACTGGGATTCTAGGTATTTCCTGTCCCTCGTTGCGAAACACAAAAACATTTTAATCCTAAATAGCAGTTACAAATAAAAGCATGAGGACGAGTCACTGCATTAGCCAACAGAAATATCCCACGCAGAATATGTTCTCTGCTGAGAAACACCAAAAATAGACATAAACTGATTCAAAATTGATTCAGAGGTCCAACACTCTCGGTTCTTTTGATATTTACATAATTTATGAATTATGAAGTCATGCCTCGAGACGACACAAAACTCTCACTCAGACTGTTTACATCTCTCTCCAGAGAAGAGAGATGTAAACAAAACAGAATGGATGGATGATGGATCCATCCATCCATCCATCCATCCATCCATCCATCCATCCTCTCGCTTATTAAGCCAGGAATGCACTCTACTAGAGAAGCAGAGCTTTTATTCTCTAGGCTAAATCACTTGCAGCACTTTAATTACGCTCTATCTATCTATCTATCTATCTATCTATCTATCTATCTATCTATCTATCTATTTATTTACCTATCTATCTATCTATGAATCCATCCATCCATACATCCATCTATCCATCCATCCATCCATCCATCCATCCATCCACTCGCTTATTAAGCCAGGAATGCACTCTACTAGTTAACTTTGAACTTTCAGCCTTTGAACAACAAACCAGCTCAAACAAACCAGTTTGTTCTGAAAAAACACTAGTTGTTCTACTTTAAACTTCA
This sequence comes from Gila orcuttii, assembly GCA_026230005.1. Lineage (NCBI taxonomy): Eukaryota > Metazoa > Chordata > Actinopteri > Cypriniformes > Leuciscidae > Gila > Gila orcuttii. Next base: position 4,098,082 of record JAPDVR010000025.1, read on the forward strand.
TTCATTACAACAATGCAAATATATACACAAGTTCAGTTAGCTATTTAAATGAGGACATACCATAGACTTTTATATACTGTATACATTATTAAAACTTATCATGACGACTACAGACTACTTTGATTTTTCCTTATTTTTGTATTTGTAATAATTTTTTTTTATTTATCTTTTTATTTTTAGAATTAAAAAACATTAATCATGAATCATTTTTACCATGGAGGTTTTGTAAGAGGCAACTTTGTCCCCAAAAGTAAACACACACACACACACACAATCTCTCTCTCTCTCTCTCTCACACACACACACACACACACACACTTACACAGATTCTCTCTCTCTCTCACACACACACACACACACACTTACACAGATTCTCTCTCTCACACACACACACACGCACACACACGCACAGACTCTCTCTCACACACACACACACACGCACACACGCACAGACTCTCTCACACACACACACACACGCACACACACAGATTCTCTCTCTCTCTCTCTCACAGACACACATGCGCGCGCTCTCTCTCTCTCTCAAACACACACACACACACACACACACTCACTCACTCACAGACTCTCTCTCTCTCTCTCACACACACACACACGCACACACACAGATTCTCTCTCTCTCTCTCACAGACACACATGCGCTCTCTCTCTCTCTCAAACACACACACACACACACACACACACTCACTCACTCACTCACTCACAGACTCTCTCTCTCTCTCTCTCTCTCTCTCTCTCTCTCTCTCTCTCTCTCTCTCACACACACACACACACACACACACCTTGCTCTGTTGCTTGCGTCCTGCAGTAGTGCAGTGGTCTCTCATTTTGTGAAATCTGACCCCAGGAAAGACGGCATCCACTCTCATGATCAGATCAGATCTTCCCTTCTTCTTCTTCTCCTCCCTTTTCCTCCTCAAGCCCACGTTTAGCTGATTAAATCCTCTTTCTTCCCAGCCGGTCCTCGTGTTTCCTGCAAACAGCAGAAGGAAAGCAGCACGGTTGCTCTGAGACACTCAAACTCCAACTTTATCTCTCTCCAGTGTTTCTCCCTTCCTCCTCTCTCATTCTCTTTTCCCACCCCTCCTCTTTCCCATCGGAGTCTTTCTCCTCCTCCAAACCCCCCACTGCTGAACTAATCTGCAGCTGGACGGGTGATTGGACGCCTGGTTACTGTGGAGACCAAGTGTCCTGCTTTAAAAATTGACTTGAGCAAAAAAAAAAAATTCCATCCATCCGCATGACCGGAAGCTTCTAAAAGTATTTGGATACTTCAGCCATTCTTTAAAAAAAAAAATGTACCTGCAGATCTCTCAACTGTTTCTCCCATACGGAAACGAGATGAAATAGAAATCTCTTTCTCTTTAGAAAAGATTAAATTAAAGGGATAGTTCACCCAAAAATGAAAATTCTGTCAGTATTTACTCTCCCTCATGTTGTTCAACCCCGTAAGACCTTCGTTCATCTTCTCGAACACAAATTAAGATATTTTTGATTAAATCTGAGAGCTGGATCACTCCTCCATAGGCTTCTAAGGGATTGAAACTTGTTCCCCGAAAAGTTATTAAAGACATCGTTCAAATAGTCCAAGTGACTACAGTGGCTTAATCTTAAGTTTATCAAGCGACGAGAATACTTTTTGTGCGCAAAAACAAACAAAAATAACGACTTTATTTCAACTATTCATTTCCTTCTCTGTGGGCCTCGAGTCAGTTAACGTAGTGTGATTGCGTAGAGCTACGTCGCACGTAGGCTCACTATTGGCCGACGCTGGTCATGTGTGTGATGCGTGTGACGTACAACACAGAAGCGCTGCGCTGTTACACTAGTGAACTCACTCGAGGCCCACAGAGAAGGAAATGAATAGTTGAAATAAAGTCGATATTTTTCTGCACAAAAAGTATTCTCGTTGTTTGATAAACTTAAGATTGAGCCACTGTAGTCACTTGGACTATTTTAACAATGTCTTTAATAACTTTTGGGGGAACAAGTTTCAATCCCTTACAAGTCTATGGAGGAGTGATCCAGCTCTCAGATTTAATCAAAAATATCTTCATTTGTGTTACGAAGATGAACGAAGGTCTTACGGGGTTGAACAACATGAGGGCGAGTAAATGCTGACATAATTTTAATTTTTGGGTGAACTATCCCTTTAAGGATCATAAACATGTCAGAGATAATGAGCTCAAACATCCACTAAATGATACAAATCAATTCACACTATTACTGTTGGACTCATTGAGGAGCATCTGACTCCAGGTGTGATCCTGCAGTGTAACTGAGCCATGAACAAGCAACATCTGAGCAATAAGACTTTCCTTTGAGTATGAGTGTTAATATTGTATTACAATGTGGAGATTTTCAGTTCATCTCATATGAACATGTTCAACTAACACTTCATTAACACAAAGTCACACAGTACTTCTGTTTTATCATATCAAAAAACATAATAATGCAATGACATTCAGACATTTTTATGTGTGAATAGGTGTGTGTGTGTGTGTGTGTGTGTGTGTGTGTGTGTGTGTGTGTGTGTGTGTGTGTGTGTGTGTGTGTGTGTGTGTGTGTGTGTGTGTGTGTGTGTGTGTGTGTGAGAGTTTTTGGTGTCGCTGTATTCTGCTCATAAATTGCTCTTACATGGCTCACAGTTCTCAGCTGTGTTTAATCCTGAAGCAAAAAGTAGCAAAAATATTAAGCCGTTTTCAACACTGATAATAATCAGAAATGTTTCTTGAGCATCAAATCATCATATTAGAGTGATTTCTGAAGGATCATGTGACACTGAAGACTGGAGTAATGATGCTGAAAATTCAGCTTTGATCACAGGAATAAATTACACTTTACTATATATTCACATAGAAAACAACTATTTTAAATTGTAATAACGTTCCAGTTTTTACTGTGTTTTCTTTTTTACTGCTCACCAGAAATATGATCAAACTGATTCACTTTAGGTTATTATCAAGTACGTTTTGTAAGAGCTTATTAAAATCAGATTGTTTTGCTTTACATTGGCATGCACAACCATGTCTCTGCGTCACATGTTTATAATGTGGTTTATAAAGTCGAGGCCCCTGGAGCGATGCGTTTTCCTGAGGCTCTCTGAGGACCCGATGTGAAGGACAGTCTTGGCTCGACTTCAGGAGAGGAGGAGGAGATGGACTGGAGAGATCGAGTTACGCACAGATTTAACTGGAGAGTTTGCAGACTTAATGTAATCAGTGTCTTTTGTTGCTGTTGTGAAGCTTTTGTGCTGGATTAACTCTGGCTGCACAGCTAATCTTCAAGCACAGTGAAGTTGTAAAAGTCATTCACTTCAACAGAAAGCAATAATTGAAGGATCTCAAAGATTGCAACATTTGAATAAGAAATGCACAAAATAAACACATGCATGATGTATATTTAGAGCTTTCTGAAGAATAAAGAAACATCATCCACGGCATGTTAAGGTACAACAGAGAAGCAGAAACGTTCAGATGAAATCAAAGACACTGACGATCAGGTCTGTTGTTTTACCGGCTTCATAATGTGTTTCTTTTATGTATGAGAGGAGGATGAGGAGGAAGAGTGCTTGACTTCTGCCCACAGTACAGTCATAATGACAAAACACAGTCATCACAGTGACCTCTACAGCACAACAAGGGGAAACACAGAGAAAATGAGTGTTTGTTTGTGAAAAATGTTCTTTGGCCAGAAGGAAAAAAAATAAACAGACAAATTGATTGAAATGGTCGAAAGACTGAGTGAGTAAATAATTGACTGACTGACTGACGGGTGTTCGAGTTTATCTTGTCGACTGAATGGGAATCTCTCTAGTTGATTTGAATAATTTAGTGAAACATTATACTATGACATGCATAGACAAACAAACAAATACCAGTAACTTCACATTTAATCATTTTAAAAGGGGTTTAACGTACTATTTCTTTTTGGATGCTGTTATATCGAGAATGTTTACATCGAATGTATGTCCGCGGGCCACATTTGGATTTCCGGTACGTGGTTTAATTCATTAATTAATATTGTAAAGTTGCTAATTTACTTTATTATGATATATTAATTATAATATATTTATATATTATAATATATCTATGGTCTGATACATATTTACATATAAGACTAAGAAATAAAGTGTAATTTATTAATCTTGAAAATGTCACATTTATAGTACAAGAGAGGTAATACATAATTACTAATACAAACAACAACAACAAACGTTTAAAATAAATATAAAATATAATATATAGCCTATAATAATTATAAAAATATAGGACAATAACAAACAAAACTGCAATAGTATAATATATTTTATTTAAAAATAAAAACATTTAGTCACTATGTTTTGTTTATTTCTTTACTGTATTTGTTTATTCGTATTTTACGTAACTCAATAACTACTTACATTTCTTAATATCTTGTGTTTATTATTGCTGAGCTGATGACTTACTGAGTTTTAAAAATAACTTGTACTTTATTCATCAATAAACCAACAAATCTTTTCCATTTCCACTGAAGCGCGGAACTAATGTTGAGAAGAGTCACACGGAGGGATTTATCAGCCGGACCCGAGAAGAGGAGCAACATTTTATAACCAATATTTGAATGAATTCATCTGAATTCGCGTTGAAATGTGGAGGTACAATGTTTACTTTCTAAACATCACTATATTAGAGCTCTGTCAGCGTAAAATTACAGGAGAAAAAGAATAGGCATGCATTTTATCACGTGTTATATGTATTTGCAGCTTTTGAATCTTTCTGTTCATGATATAACGTTATTAACTTAATCGTAGGTAGATATAAAGGTTTTTCATTGCTGTGCATGTAGGTTTTTGCTCTACATAATTTCTCATTTGTAAAAGTGAATGTTTGTTAATCATTGCCTGAAAATAACTGCTATAAATTGCATTTGAACTCCATGTATCCTGAATGCCTAAATAATAATAATAATAGCAAGTGTATCAATAATGTCTGCATTCTGCACAAAGCGCCTGTTCCAGAACTTCAGCTGCATTGTTCACAGGGTATCGGTTCGAATCCCGTCCCGTAGAGTGTTTCTTCTTAAAGGTACTCGTCTTTTATCTCAAACCCCCAAAGTGGGACTGTTCTGTTGGACTGCATGTGGCGTCACTTACGCCTCCGCTCAGGAATCGGCCCATCAGAACCGGACCACAGAGAGGAAGTCAATCGCCCGAGTGCAAATCCACAGGTTAGTATTCGTCTTGCGTCTGGGACTCCGTGCCTTGGTGCTTTATCTGAAGTTCAGCCCCCTTCTGCTTCTGTATCCCCTGACTTTACTCTCACACCGTTGGGCGTCCCGCTGGTTGGACGCACTACTTTGGGTCACTGAGACATCTGGACCTACTTTTATCAAACTGGGCCAGTGGGCCAGCACCAGACGGGACCTCTTCTCGCAGGACTTCTGCGACCGCTTCTCAAGGCTTCATGTGCGAGTAAAGCCCCATCCCTGGATTCACACCAAGCTGTGTTTGAGGAGGGCGTTTGGGGAAGGATGGAGACAGATGTTTGTGTTTGAGAGTAAGGAGCCTGTGGGGTCGGGATGCGTGGCACAGGTGTATCGGGCCAAAGCCAAGGTGACGAGCATTGAAGATCCGGCGTTCCAGCATCTGGTGGAGGAGTTGGAGAAGAAGAATCTTCTGGAAGCCTGGGAGATCCCTGGTCTGGGAGGAGCTTTGAGTGATCTCTGGGAGATGAATAAAGATGAGGAAGAGACGGGTGATGTAAAGACCAGAGGTTATGGAGAGCGACCCGGTCCAGGCGAACACCCTGAGGAAGAGCGTCTGATTCCTGTGGCCATTAAGGTAAAGATCATGTTTACTTTCTTATGTTTTAAACCCGTTACCTCCAATCATCTGGATTCATTTGAATATTTTTATGTTCCGGACAATTCCCAGTGAAATCTTCTGATCTTTATTTTTGTATACCATATTTTCACATAGAAATACATCAGATTATTAAGGTAAAATTGGGTTTTTAAATGACATTTAATGTTTATTTGTTTTACCCTGTTCTTTTGATAGATATATATATATATATATATATATATATATATATATATATATATATATATATATATATAATATATATTCTCCACTTAATTACTAATTTACACCATTCATTTTCATAAGCTTATTTTATTTAATCTTTTTTTTTTTTTTTTCTTACTGTAAACTATTTTCTCTCAGAAATACATCAGATTATCAAGATAAAATGGGTTTTTAAATTACATTTCTATTTTAGTTGTATTCTTCTGAGATTGTTTTGGCAGAAATTGAAGTTTAAGTCAACATTTCATTCTTATCCTTTTGAAAAGATCCAAATTTTATTAAATCTTAACTTAAAATAAAAATTTCTTTTCATGAAATAAAAAAGACTAGACAAATGATGATGATTTTGTTTTTTGGCCCTAACTAGGGATGGTAGATGACCGCAAAAAACACCTATAATAGGGTGCTGGAATAAAATGTATTCATTTATTGTTTATATTTATTTATGGGTTTATTGTCTTCTTTTTTCTGTTGTTATTGGGATTTTTACAGTTGTTTCTTCCCTCAGGTTCTTCATCCAGGAATCAGACGGCAGGTGCAGATCGATCTGATCCTAATGAAAGCTGGAAGTTTATTCCTCAACTGTTTGCCCGGCATCAAGTGGCTCAGCCTGCCTGAGATTGTAGATGAATTTGAGAAGCTCATGACCAAACAGGTACTGTTTGAATCATTTTCGTTACTTGACATAAAATAAATATTGAAGTCAGCGTGAACCGGAAGTTGTGACCGGCTTTACTTCAGTATTGTGACGTGTTTTCTGAGTGAAACGGAATATTAAATAAGAAAAATAGTGGGCGTGGCTTGTTTTTTTCCCTCTGGGATTTGATTGGATCTGAAAATGTAGGCATTCCATTCCAACTGATGTCATCAGAGGGGAAGTACATTTTCAGATTTTGATAAAAGATTACGAAGACTATTTTTTTGGTGGACTAACTCATTGCTCAGATTCATTGTTTACCACAAGACTAGTAATGTGCACTAACAAAGTAAATAGGGTCGATTTTGATTTAATGCCGACTTTAACTGAAAAAATATTTTATTTTATTTCAGCTAGTTGCCAAAGCAACATGTTTAATTTACATTTAGTTTAACTTGTACTAAAATAACTAAAAGTGAAATAAAATAAATGAAAACTATATGACACATTTAAAAATAATAATAAAAATGAAAAACAAGAATAGTACTAAAACGTGAACTAAAATCAACATGAAATAGAAAATTAATTTAAAAAAACCTCATTCAAAATACAAATAAAAAATATAGTCAGTGTTGTGGAAAGTAATGCGTTACAATATTGCGTTACTCTCTAAAAAAGTAACTAATTGTGTTAATTAGTTACTTTTTATGGAAAGTAATGTTAGGTTACTTTTGCATTACTTTTTCTCACCTAGGCTTGGCTTGCTTGTTTGTTTTTTAATAACAAAAAAAGTTATATTTTTGGCACATATAAAGGCCCTTCAACAGCAAAAGTACAAATGCAAAAGGAAATGCAAAATGCCACAACTCAAACAAACCTTTCTGGAGTGCAGAAGAATAGGACACAGGAAACGAAAGTTCAACACTTACTTCAGCAATAAAAACAAATTTAATGTTTATCTAAAGTCATTTTTTCTTATTCATATGGTTAAATTGGATCATCGAAGGTCAGCAGCACAGACAGTAATTAATAAAGTGAGATTAAATGCATAAAGTATACTTGTGTAATTGATTGATTTATTAATACTGAATCTGTTTTTGTGCAAGTGAGATGAGTAAATTCATGTTCATGTTAGTCTAGAGCTACATTAACCATTATATTTACACAGCGTACACAATCTCACTTACTCCTGATTTCTCTCAACATGGGGACAGGAGAAGCGTCAGACATTAAATGAGAAAAGAAGTTACTTATTTGAAAAAGTTTGTTTAACTTTAAAAGGAATGTATTACTTTACTAGTTACTTGAAAAGGTAATCTTACATACCCCCAACACTATAATAGTGTCTCAATGATACTAAAATAACTAATTAACTAGTGTTTTTTTTTTTTTTTGCTTTAACATCCTTTTTGGTGCAGATCGATCTTCGGTTTGAGGCCCAGAACATGGAAAAGTTCCAAAAAAATTTCAAAGATCTGGAATACGTGAAGTTCCCGACACCCCTCAGACCGTTCGTCACAAGGACTGTGTTGGTAGAAACGTTTGAGGTAAAAATGGCATCATTTTAATATTGCGTGACCTATTTTATTTCACTGACGCTTTATTTTGTGCTCCTGCAGGAGAGTGAACCCATCTCAAAGTACATGGGGTCTGACGTCCCAGCAGGAATCAAGCAGAGAATCGCCAGGATGGGTGTCGATCTCCTCTTGAAAATGGTTAGTTAAACAATCACCAGATTAGTTATGTGTGTTATTAAGGCCCGTTCACACCAAGAACGATAACTATATTAGCATCCACACCAGCGGACGCTATCGTTCTGTTTATTCTAAGCGCGTGCTTGTCTGCCGCTTTCCCTCAGGGTCATTTTGACCCGAAACTCATTTTTGTAAAAATTTTAATAATTGAGTGTTCATCAGAGGGATCCAAGACCCTGGGACTTTGTCGCACTTGAACCACAAATACACACACATTTTTTTGAAAGGATTCGAGGAGTTTTGTGTTAGAAATTTTTAAAAAGTAACAAATCCTTCATCTGCGGGTCAATTTGACCCCCTTACGAATGAATGGAATGCGAGGAATGCTTCAGTACACATAGAAAAGCCTAAAAATGCTCAAAATTCAAACTAAAAATGCTAAAACTTTACCAAAAAATAATTTTATAATGTGTACATGTGTATCTGAATGCATACTGAAGAGAAACTGACTTTAGGACCCAGCGGAACAGCTCATTTGTTCCATATAGAGCGATAAGGCCATCTAGTGGCAAGAGTCATGAAATATCATGTTATAATATTTTATTTTCACAAAAGGTCGGCAAAGACACACAATGTAAGATATTTTGAGCTGAATTAAAAGGGTTATGCATGAAATTGTGAGTTATTTTGAATTTAAGTTGAAAAAATTTGAGGAATGTGCTTAAATTACTATTTATTTATTATTTATTGATCAAATCTAGTAATTTAAAGGTAAATAAAATACAAAATAACAAAAAAGTTGCATTAAAAAATAGTATAATAATAAATATAATTTTTGGGCTTCGGGTCATTTTGACCTGAATTTAAGTTGAAAGAGAAAGATGCGTTACAAAGTTGCTTGAGCTTGTTACAGCAGGAAGGATTCTGATTGGCTGTCATTGTTTTTATCGTTCATCAGCTGGATAAAATCGCTCTGAAAGTGATTCCAACGATATCGCTTCTCTGTGCCGTTATCGTTATAGCTGTGGTGTGAACTCTGCTATTATTTAATATTGAGAATGTTAAATTCTCCCCGTTTGCACCAAGGACGATAACTATAAAGATAACAATATTAGCTTGGACGATATCGTTTTGTTTATTTTAAGCATGTGCTTGTCTGAAATGTGCCCAATGTGCTGTACAGAAATAATGTAATATCAACATACAAAGACAACAAAAAATAGCATAAAACAACAACAGAAAAATATGACTCAACGCCCAGAGGAATTAAAAGCCTGAGTTAATAGATGAGTTTTTAACAGTGATTTAAAGCTCGAATCTGATGTGAACAGGTAACAAATTCCACAGTTTCAGGGCAGCGATCGAGAAGGCACGGTCAGCCCTAAGTTTGCATCTAGATCTTGGAATCGTTAGAAGTGACTGATCGGAAAACCTCAGGGATCTGTCAGATGTATGATGTTTCACTAAGGTGCCAATGGTGCCATATGTTGGTGCCAAACCATTTAAAGGTCCCATATTGTACAACTTTCTGAAGTTTTATTTTAGGTTTTGATGTTCTAAAGAATATATATGTGCGGTATAAGTACCAAAAACCATCTCAATATATTTTTACAGCTTCTTTCTCAGGAGCTCAGGCAAGAACAGGTCGATTTTGGCCTGTCTAATTAATATTCATGAGCCTCTCTTCTGATTGGCCTGTTGTCATTTATGACTTATAACAAAAAACAAAACAATGTCTAAAAGCTGCTGTGTGACAAGGTGTACAGCAAACACGCTAAATAACCCAGAAATACATTTTTATAACCCCAAAAAACGGTTTGTTTCAGGACATAAAAGTGGATCAATTGAGACAGAGCACAACTAGTTCTTGAACGACTCTGAGAACTACGCCCACTGGAACAAGACATGATATTGCTTAGCTTTCATGAATATAATATATAAAACTGACATTTGGATATTTGACTTACCAGTGACAAAATGTTTACTGCACACGTAGACATACTGAGTGTCAGGATCCCACAATTTACCCATTCTTCAATTTACCTTATTTACCCATTCTTAGAACGATTTATAGAACCATATCTTTGTCGTTATCGTCTGGAACGGGCCTTTACACTGGAGTCTGTGTAACTTGTGTTGATCTCTGGCAGGTGTTTGTGGATAACTTCGTCCACGGGGACCTCCATCCCGGGAACATCCTGGTGCAGGGTGTGCGAGGAAAGGGACCCCAGGACAGGGCCACCCTGACGGACCTGTGGGACACGGTGGTGGTGAGCATGAGACCGGCTCCTCCGGCCCTGCAGCTGGTGCTGCTGGACGCGGGCATCGTGACGCAGCTCAGCGAAGCGGATCAGCGCAACTTCAGAGACGTGTTCACCGCTGTCGTTCTCAAGCAGGTGAAGGACACGTGTGGACTGTGCTTCTCACATCGACATGTGAATGTACTAAGCCATGGGGGTCTGAACTATTGTATATGGGTGGGACAAGACCCACCCACTTTTTAAGACCAATGATATTGGACCCACTCACTTCTACCGTCCCTAATAGAGAGCCTAAGTCCCTCCCCTTCCGGTGGACCATGGGACCTTATTTCGGAAAAATATTGTATGGTAGTCAATGGCGAGAGACAACAAATATTTGGATCCCGTTTGAATTGTGCCCTGAATTACACATATGATGTTTGAAACTTTACATTTTAAAGTTAAGAAAGTCGCAGTTTGATGTAAAACTGTTGAGGTATAAAAATACGTAATTACAAAGACTACAAACCCAAAAGGCGCACATGTGACGTCATACCTTTTCTCTCAATGAATGAAGCTAACTTTACTGAAGCTAACGTCTGTCATTTTTTTTTTATAGTCTAACGTTATAATCGTAACGTTACGCCGTCATGCCTGTGTGTTTTGTGCCAGACTGCACACACGAGCTTGGTGATGTATAGTGCGAGACGAGAGATGTAGTTCATTGAGCGATTTTCACATAAAACTAACGTTAAATGTTATTCTTCTGTTTTATGACAAACTGTGACTTTCTTGACTTTCATAATTATCTTTTAAATTGACAAACATCATGTGTAATTCAGGGCACAGTTCAGACGGAATAAAAAGATAAGTTGTCTCTCACCATTGACTACCATACATATTTTTTCTGAAAAAGGGGGAGAGGGGTGGGACTAGGCTCTCTTTTCAGCGCATATGTCTGTTCACTTTTCAGAGTGCCGTCAGTCAAATACAGTCCACTTGAGAAAAACCCTAATAAATTAAACTCCATTCTGCTGTTTAGCTACAGCATTGATTTCCACAATGCTGCTCAAACCCATTCCAGCTCATTCATTCAGAGTCCCACCAAACTCTTACTTTTCAGGCCAGACGAGCCACTGCGCATGTGCTGTCCCAAGCGCGAGTCTCAGGTTCCTATGGGAACCGGAAAAAAAAACTGAAAGAACTGAAAAAGCCTGTACATTTACTCACCCATAGTCCCTCCCCTCGAAGAAATCAGGACAGAAGTGATTGAAAATGGACAAAAGAGACGGATTAAAACACCAGGTGTAAACAGGAATGTGTCTCCCTCTTCCACTTGTGATCCGATCTACCAAAACACATCTCAATACCAGCTGTGAACAGGGCCTGAGTGGGTGATCCTCAGTCCTTTAGTGTATAATGCCCAGGTTTTCTCTGTAACCATTTACAAAGTCAGCAAGTGTGTGATGATGCCTATTGTTTTAAAATCTGTTCAGATTTGAAGTCATGTAGTGTATTCCAGCCTTTAGATTTAGTTAATAAAGACTAAATGTTGACCTCATGACCTTGTGTTGCCAGGGCGAGCGAGTTGCAGAGTTAATCCTTCATCACGCCCGCGCCAACGAGTGCCAGGATGTGATGCGTTTCAAGAAGGAAATGGCTGAACTAGTGGATCATGCGCTTAGTGACACGCTCTCCCTGGGAAAGGTTCGGAGTTACACACACCTCCATCACTTCCATAATTCATTGTAGATCTATGTTGGTAAAAGTTTGGAATAATTATGATATTTTTAATGTTTTTGAAAGAAGTCTCTTCTGCTTACTAAAGCTGCATTTATTTGATCAGAAATACAGTAAAAATGGAAATATAATTACAATTTTAAATAACAGTTTTCTATGTGAATATCTGTTAAAGTGTAATTTATTCCTGTGATTAAAGCTGAATTTTCAGCATCATTACTCCAGTCTTCAGTGTCACATGATCCTTCAGAAATCATTCTGATATGATGATTTTTGTGTTCAAGAAAAATTTCTGATCATTATCAGTTTTGAAAACTGAAAACTCATATTTTTGTGAAACCATGACACACTATCATTCAAAACTTTGGGATAATACATTTTCCTTGAAGAAGTTAATACTTTTATTCAGCAATGATGCATTAAATTGATCAAAAGTGACATTAATAATGTTACAAAAGATTCTATTCCAAATAAATGCCATTCTTTTTTTTGGTTAGTACTAGTGTTTTTTATCCATTTATTCTGATGATATTTTGCTGTAGTTTAACAGAAGTGGTCTTTCGAAATCGTGTCCAAAATATAAAATAATTTTTTGTCTTGAATTATTTTAGTGATTTTTTTGTGTGTAAATCTTGTGTAAGCATGTTCATGTACATCTAATTTGCTGGCATTACATTTTTTTCATCAGCAGCATTATATCCCTCTAGACATGTGTATCGGCCATTAAAACTCATCTCGACCGACCACTATATATAATCTCTGCTGAGAGATTTCAGTATTGCTGGGATTAAAATGTTGCTTTACTTGCCTTGTGTTTCACACAGTATGTGTTGTTTTCTAGATTCAGGTGTCCGAGCTGCTGTCGCGAGTCTTTGGTTTATTGATCCATCACAAGGTGAGAGCCGCTGCTTTTACATGATGTTAAATCACTCCAAACTTAAACTGGTTGTATCATTTGTTATTATCAGAAGTTAGTAAATCTGTAAAATAATACTTAGAAGTCAGAAGGAACTTTATTGCCAAGTAATGTTTTACACATACGAGGAATTTGCTTTGGTCAAAAGGTGCTACATGTAGACAAAAAATACAGTTGACATAAATAAATGTAGAAATATATAAATATGTCGCTTAATGTAACATCTACAGTGTTTGGGTAAGTTATTCTAAAAAAGTAACTAATTACATCTTCAACAGTGTAATTAGATTACTGTACTAATTACTCAATCTAAAAATTATTGCATTACTTATTACTAATTACTGTCTAAATCTGCTAAAAAAAAATTCTTCATGCCTTAAAATAGCTTGAATGTAACTCTACACTCTTGCCTCATAGTATTAGTATATGCGGTTCTCTGAATATGCAAATGAGCCCCGCCTCCACTCACTCACTCGGCTCAGAGATCCACTCGTTGACGATCACACGTTGATCTGATTGGTTACAAGGTAGTTTGTGACGTCAGAAACACCAGCGATTTCAAACCGTGTTTTTGAGACTGTCTTTGGTTCACTGCAGTTTTAAGGAGAAAATACTCTGTTGACTTGTGAATTTACACATGGTTCGTCTTAAAGCATATTAAAAACACCATATAGACGTATAAACAACATTAAAAGCTGGATTTTCACCACAGGAGGACTTTAAGTATTAAGTGACGTGTGTTTTGATCTGCTCATGGCAGGTGAAGTTGGAGAGTAATTTTGCATCTATGGTGTTTGCCATCATGGTCCTGGAGGGTTTGGGCAGATCGCTGGACCCCAACCTGGACATCCTGGAGATCGCTAAACCCCTCCTGCTGAAAAACTGCACCTCGCTCCTCTGATACTCGTTCATCACACTGCCAACTACCTCGTTGTTCCAGACGCCTGCTGCTCAAACAATGAGTGTCAATCAGGGAATTTAACCCTTACTGAGAGAGGAAACACTACATATATGGGATCAATTTACAAGAGTTCTGTCCAACTACAGGGTTACATGGAAAAGTTCAAGCTGTTCCTGGATCAATAATATAGACTGTGAAGTTGAGACCTATAGGGCCAGATTTAATCTTCACATCTGAACTAAATCCTACAGTCTTGATTCAGTTTACAGACTTTAAGATGCTAAATTCAATGTAAAATTACAAGGTAAAACAATATATACCGGAATCCACCTGTTGGGCTGCTTTCACTTTAAGTATGTTTAAGTGCTTTTAGACCCAAACCCTGAAAAGTTACATATATTGACAAGCAGAAGCCTGTTGTCTGTATTAGATTATAGAGTTAGTGCTTACAATCTATGCAAATGCTTAAAGGAACCAGATTTTATCCATACACAATGTCTTTTTGTTTGTTTGTGTTCAGTTAACATAACATTGGTTAAATATATCAAAAAGTAGGCCTATGCCCATTAAATGTGTCTTTAACAATCCAATTTGTAAAAACGTTGTCAATCAAACTTTCTTTACTGGATCGTGCTAAATGTGAGATTTCACATCCCTGATGATGAGTTTAATCAGTCGGATGGTCTCTAATCTGTCCTTTTTAACGTCCACATGACTGTATTTTGTTTTTTACCCTCTGAGAAATGGATGAAAATAACTACTTTGTGTGTTTTGCACACTTTTGCCTGAATTAAATGGAATTAAACTAATAATCTATACTTTGACAGAGATTTCACAACGTATGCGTGCAAAGCCTCACCAGTGATTTTATATATCTATGATTTTGTACGCTGAAGTAAATGTTTATATATGTCATATCACGTGGTCACGGACGTCGCGCTGTTGCCATAGAGATAGAAGCGTCCGCCGGAAGTGAGGAGGAAAGGAGTGCGATGGCGGACGACGCGATAAAAACGGTGAGAAATGATGGATATTTTCATTTAATTGCTAAATCTCTTGAATTTAATACCTTTAATATGAACAAATATCTTCTTTATGGTGGTGTATGGTAGTCTGTAACCGCTGTTCTTCGTTATTTACCTTCTCGTCAGATTAATTCTATCTCCAAAGAGAAAACAATCTGAAAGATTGACATTTAAAAAAACAGAAGTAGCCTGTATTTTATTCATATTTCGTTGAATCTTGAAAAGTAAAGCCTGTCAAAACAGACTTGCCTCAAAAATCAAAATAAGCTTATATTTTTAATAAAGAAAATCAAGTCTGTTTTAGGACCATTGATTTATTGCATTGTTTATCTTGACAATCAAACTGTCATTACTGTAATGCAAGTAACGTTAAATTGACGTAATTTAAATAGTTTATACATTTGCTACGCTGTCTTTTCATTTTCTACAAATATTACGCCAGAACTTGATTATTCTCTTGACAGAAAATTAAATATTAAATGCATAATATTTGTCAGCAGTCAAAATGTATCAACTGCAGAACAATAAGACAAAATAAAATTTAAACAATTAATTCCAGCACACATGATTTAATTGATTGTGTTGACATACTTTATTTTACAGTATCCTTGTTACACATGTAGTTACTATAGTAATAACTCTAAATTAAGAATAATTACTTGCAACTAAACCAAAGTTTGCAACTTGCAACTTAGTTCATTATTATTACTCAGTACTTAAATGTATTTTTGCACTGTAACAAGGACACCTTAAAATAAAGTGTAACTGACATATGTCCACTTTTCTTTGAGTAGGATGTGCAGCTGCCGGCGGCCACAGACCTCAAGAAACCTCGTCTAAAGAAAGGTAAGAAGGTCTATATACGTTTATAATATACGTCATTTTAAAATATAGTTTTAAATGATAAAGTAATGCAAAACAAAACGGAAGCATTTTCAGGGTTCTCCACTTTTGGACGCCACTGAATCCATTCATCCTGTGGGTGGCACTGTTTGCCTTTATTTTCAGGGAAGAGGATTATGGCTCAGAGGGAAAAGTCTGTCCAGGAATAGAAGGGATTGGGATCAGATTTTGCTGGGGGGGGGGGGGGGGGGCTTGTAAGCAAGAGGAGAAAGATGCAGACGCTGCATGTCACAGCAGACGGGCTCCTTTTGTTTGGGGGCCCGCTGGATTTGGGATGAGTCTTGTGTGGCCCCCCGTTGCGAGAAGAGACCGCTGCATCTCACAGCTAGCCTCTCTGCCCTCTTTTCTGCAGATTTTCAATGCCGCCTTTGATATTTGCATTTTCAAGATTATTCCCGTTAATGTCCTTCTCAAGATGAAACAGTTCTTTATGTGGAAACAGGCTCCTCTCTTTAATCTTTGGCCCCAAAAAAAGTTTTTGAACAGTGAAGTCACACTTTAAAATCTCTTTGCATTAGATAGGAAATATCAAGGAAAGGTTGCGCAAACACATTTTACAAGCAAAACATTTGTCAGGCGGAAAAATTCAAACACGCTGAGACTTCAAACATGATGAAGAAAAGTGAACATTAAGATCCTGCAGAATTGGCAATGACTTTTTTAAGTGCCTAGACTCTTTTGTATTGTTACAAGCTTACAGAGGTGGGAGTAAGTCACTAAATGCAAGTCTCAAGTCAAGTCCAAGTCTTAACATTGCAAGTCAAAGTCAAGTCAAGTCATTCTGTTGTAAGGGTCAAGTCAAGTCAAGTCAAGTCATACTCTTTGTCAAGTCAAGTCAAGTCAAGTCAAGTCGCAACTTAGTCATCAAGTCATACCAAGTCGCACACAGGCTAGTTTGACAAATTTTGTCAAAACTTTTATTACTTGTTTAGACACAGAGGGCTGATGGGTTACAAAAATAAATAAATTGTGTGTAATAAATAAATATCATTAAGAAGCACTTTAAATGCTCTAAAATAAAAATAAATTAAATGAACACAAGTAAACAAGAATTAATAAAACTTTCCCCATATTGTGCTAGAACTACATATAGTTATTTTGCTGTGATGTCCCCTATAAAAGTGTAAACTAAACAAAAACATTCAAAATGTCAATTTAATCCAATTAGGCCAACGTGAACACGCTTAAAAAGAACTAAGAACATATATCTGGGAATTTCATATTATTGTAAGTTTTTCAGACAGTTGAATGTGCTGTTGTTCCCTTCTCAGGAGGAGTCAGAACTACAGCTGTTAAACTGGATCATTTCTATCTATGAATACTCTAATGTATCTGTGTAAACATGGAGTGAACAACACTGTCACATGCCCCCATCTCAACATATAGTAATAATACCTATAAGTGTAAAGTATACTGTCATCTCATCAGACACCAAACAATGGGTTGCATACTCAAAGTAGAATATCAATATCAGAAAAAAAAAAAGAAATCTTACTGTACAAGTGAGGCAGTGGTTTTTAAAATTTGATGAACTCAACGTTGTTTGTTCTGTTAAGAGTTATCCACAAACTAACTATTATGATCATGTTACTCTAGGGCTTTTCATTAGTTTTCTAATATCTTTAATAATGTAAAAAAAAAAAAAAAAAAAAAACTATCAGGTCATGCCCCAGTATTTATAGAGATATTAACCGTACATCAGATCAAACGATATTTATGTATTTGGCCATAACAAGTTTAACCCTTGACCACTTCAATGTTAAACTATGATGTTTGGACAGTTTAAAATAATGGCAATGTGAAGGCAAATTATAGTGTGATCCTTTGAACCGGTCACATGCTAACAAGTTTGACTGTAGCTTCAGATTGTCATTTTCAATGTCGAGCCAGTGTGCTGTGACCCCTAAAAAGCCCCTCATTTTACGGTCAGACCAAATGTCAACGGTCACTGACACATTGTCTATTCTGGCAAGTTCCGCTTTTAATTTAAGCATCCTTTGGCTCACCAGATCTTCAAGTTTTGAGGTCATTGTGCGTCTACAAACAGCAGTGTATTTACTGTCCACAATCGACAAAAAGTGATGTAAGTTTTCATTGTCAATTATTGACAATGGAAGATTGCAGTTTATGATCAGGTTTGATAGAATTGAGTGCGTTATTGCTTTTTGCTGAGGATGACTACTGCTGTAGAGTGGAACAGTGCGCTGGTTAAAGAACTGCAAGATCCGAGGCTGCGTTGAGTCCATCTCAATTTTGCTCTTGAGGTACTCTTCATATCTAAAAGAAAAGAAAAGCACCTATTACTTTATGTAATAGACACATTTTAAACATTAGGCTAGAGTAATTATAAACATAATCTTAAAAAAAATAAAATAATTAGTACTGTATGCCAAAGTTTGTATGTTCTTACTCTAAATATCCAGGTGATTTGATCCCATAACAAAATATTATATGAAAATTTTAAGAAAACAAATCTAATCATTTAAATTATCATTTAAACCCGACTATTTTTTAATATGTGGGTCGTTATAACTGACGTTCTCAACTACTTTCTATATTACTTTCTCCCGCCCGCAACATTTGTGTTTTGTCCCGCTCCTGCCCGCAAAAAGACTTTTTCTGTACCGCCAAATACTTTCAAGTTAGCCTATGTGTCGCCACCATACACATCAGCATAAATGCTCCTGATAAATTGTTTGTTATTAAAGCATTAACACACACAAACCACATTGTTATAACATAAAAGCAAGCAGCTCCTGCGTGCATGGTTTGGCATGACTGTGCGCAAAGTGCGCTCCCTTAATAATTCCTAAAAAGCTGACATCAGTTCATCGCGATCTCACACATCTCTGTTATTATCAATGAAGCTTTCATAATATATACACTTTGTTTGTTATAATTAGAGGATTTGCCAGCCTACAGAATTCAGCACTGCACAAAAAGTCCGTTTTGAACGGTGAGGGAAGTCTATCGTAAATGCTTCTGATTGGCCATTGCGTTCCTAGAAATCAACACACATATCTGTGATTGGCTACATCGCTCAACGCTGCAAACATGTTGGAAATAGAAACTCTGGCCTGTAAATCGTTTCTATTTTGTTTTAGTTGTTCTTATTGCTTTTCTGCAACAGATGAATAAAAATGTATTCGTTTTTTATTTTATTCATAGATATTTCTAGTTTGCGGGAGTCCCGCGAATCGTTTTATTCTCCCTCAACCCGCACAGAGTGAGTGCATTACCGCCCGCGCTACCTCTGACGTCATCACCCAGTTTCTGTAAAAAAAACATGCTACCTTTGAAGAAACCCCAATAAATGTTATTTAAAGACTTAAGAAATTTTTAAATATATACATATTGAGCACTTTAATTTACACATTAATTGGTTGTGGTGGTTAACCTGCAATTTACACTTTAAGTTGGAAGTAGATAGATACAGAAAACCTCGTGCTTGAAAACTAGCAAAACCACTTACTTCTCGCTGTGCAACTTGAAGTGACGAATGAAATTTGAAGTTGTGGCCGATGAATCGCTTATCTTGGCACTGCAGATATTACACACAGCCGTTCTTTTCTTGGCCGTGTACGCGTAATCTCTAAACCCAAACTTTTTTATCCTCGGGGTTGGGGCTGGGGTTGTTGTTGCTGTGTCCATGTTGTCCGCGGAGGGATCTGCTGTTTTGGCAGGCGGCAAGCAGTTTACGCATGCGTATAAAGAAGAGTAGCTTGGGTTCGCCGACTTATTGGAAAATATAGTTCATTCTTAAATATATATATTTTTTAAACACAATAATTGAAAAAATTTTTTTTACACAAGTCATTTAAATTAAATAGGCACAAGTCCGAGTCAAGTCTGAAGTCACAAGGAGCAAGTCTAAAGTCAAGTCAAGTCTTTTCAGAGATCTAGTCAAGTAAGTCTCAAGTCCAGAAAATTGCGACTCGAGTCTGACTCGAGTCAAGTCAAATGACTCGAGTCTCCCACCTCTGCAAGCTTATATATATATTGATTTTTCTTCTGTCTGCAGCTCCTGAGCTTCCAATTCTGGAGAGGAGAAACTGGCTTATACATCTGCATTATATCCGCAAAGATTATGAGACCTGCAAGGTAAAACCAGAACATCCTACAGAGCCAGTATAGAATACTCTTAATAATGTGAATTGATTTGTGTTCTTTCTGATTTCAGGCTATTATTAAAGAACAGCTGCATGAAACTCAAGGCATGTGTGAATATGCTGTGTATGTACAAGGTCAGTGAAAAATACACAGTAAACGACTCTAAGGATGTAAACGTATACAATGAAGTCAGTGATACAGACTATAACTCTTAGGCTTCACATTTATTTATTTATTTGAATTGAATTAGAGTTAGGGCTTGTGAAATACTGAATAAATGTTTGATTATTTTTACTTGCAGATCACATCTCAAATGTTCAAAATGGTATAGTACCATAAAATTAGCACACAACTGTACATAAAATACCCATATGACCTGCTATACAGGTCCTTCTCAAAAAATTAGCATATTGTGATAAAGTTCATTATTTTCCATAATGTAATGATAAAAAATTAACTTTCATATATTTTAGATTCATTGCACACCAACTGAAATATTTCTGGTCTTTTATTGTTTTAATACTGATGATTTTGGCATACAGCTCATGAAAACCCCAAATTCCTGTCTCAAAAAATTAGCATATCATGAAAAGGGTCTCTAAACGAGCTATTAACCTAATCATCTGAATCAACTAATTAACTCTAAACACCTGCAAAAGATTCCTAAGGCTTTTAAAAACTCCCAGCCTGTTTCATTACTCAAAACCGCAATCATGGGTAAGACTGCCGACCTGACTGCTGTCCAGAAGGCCATCATTGACACCCTCAAGCAAGAGGGTAAGACACAGAAAGAAATTTCTGAACAAATAGGCTGTTCCCAGAGTGCTGTATCAAGGCACCTCAGTGGGAAGTCTGTGGGAAGGAAAAAGTGTGGCAAAAAACGCTGCACAACGAGAAGAGGTGACCGGACCCTGAGGAAGATTGTGGAGAAGGACCGATTCCAGACCTTGGGGACCTGCGGAAGCAGTGGACTGAGTCTGGAGTAGAAACATCCAGAGCCACCGTGCACAGGCGTGTGCAGGAAATGGGCTACAGGTGCCGCATTCCCCAGGTCAAGCCACTTTTGAACCAGAAACAGCGGCAGAAGCGCCTGACCTGGGCTACAGAGAAGCAGCACTGGACTGTTGCTCAGTTTTGCATGTCATTCGGAAATCAAGGTGCCAGAGTCTGGAGGAAGACTGGGGAGAAGGAAATGCCAAAATGCCTGAAGTCCAGTGTCAAGTACCCACAGTCAGTGATGGTCTGGTGTGCCATGTCAGCTGCTGGTGTTGGTCCACTGTGTTTTATCAAGGGCAGGGTCAATGCAGCTAGCTATCAGGAGATTTTGGAGCACTTCATGCTTCCATCTGCTGAAAAGCTTTATGGAGATGAAGATTTCATTTTTCAGCACGACCTGGCACCTGCTCACAGTGCCAAAACCACTGGTAAATGGTTTACTGACCATGGTATTACTGTGCTCAATTGGCCTGCCAACTCTCCTGACCTGAACCCCATAGAGAATCTGTGGGATATTGTGAAGAGAAAGTTGAGAGACGCAAGACCCAACACTCTGGATGAGCTTAAGGCCGCTATCGAAGCATCCTGGGCCTCCATAACATCTCAGCAGTGCCACAGGCTGATTGCCTCCATGCCACGCCGCATTGAAGCAGTCATTTCTGCAAAAGGATTCCCGACCAAGTATTGAGTGCATAACTGAACATAATTATTTGAAGGTTGACTTTTTTTTTGTATTAAAAACATTTATTTTATTGGTCAGATGAAATATGCTAATTTTTTGAGACAGGAATTTTGGGTTTTCATGAGCTGTATGCCAAAATCATCAGTATTAAAACAATAAAAGACCTGAAATATTTCAGTTGGTGTGCAATGAATCTAAAATATATGAAAGTTGAATTTTTATCATTACATTATGGAAAATAATTAACTTTATCACAATATGCTAATTTTTTGAGAAGGACCTGTATTTGCCAGAATGTGCACTAAAAATCCAGAGAACATTGCACAAAAAAATGATCCCACAATGCAGTGTTTTCACTTTTCATTCTCAGTGTGACGAATGAACCAGAAACAATATTATTGAACTGCAAAATGTCAGAAAAATGGACACATAAAATGCATTTATTGCCCAGGCCAAAAAAAGTCACTGTTTGGATTTAAACAGGAAAATGCTTAAGAGTCAATGATTGGATCATTATTGCAGTGATGATTATTGTTTTTTTTTAGCATGTTATATGTTTGACAACAGTTTTTCTAAAGTAGACTTTAAATGTTGTGATGTTTTTTCCATCAAGAGGTGCTTCAGTTTTTGGTCCAGATCTTGTACTGACAATGCAAGAGTCCAGCGCTCTGTAAAGTCTCCTCCAGCACATCCCAAAGACTTTCAGTGAATGTAAGATCTGGACGATTCATGTGAGAAAATTATTATTCATGTTTCCTCATAACCATTCCTTCACAATTTGAGCCTGAGGAATCTTGACATTGTCATCCTGGAATATGTTTATGATGTGTCTTCATACATGGTTGTTTAAGAGATGAAAAGCTACACGCTCCATCAATTATGGTTAGAGGAACTATTCCCAGACATGCTGGAAACATAATAATCACTGCAATTTAATGAGGTCATTGTTGCATGCTGTTTCACATACTAGCGTTAAACGTTAGTATGCAGTACACAGTATACTGTGCAGTAAGCAAACATTCGCAATGTGTCCCAGTTTATGCTGGTTAATAAGTGTGTGTGTGTGTGTGTGTGTGTGTGTGTGTGCAGCTCTGATCATGCGTTTAGAAGGAAAGATCCAGCAGTCTCTGGAGTTGTTTCAGAGTTGTGCGATCCTCAACCCCAAAAGCTCAGACAACCTCAAGCAAGTGGCGCGATCACTGTAAGCACCATTACAAACACACGAGTGCTGTTTCAAATATGGTTTATATGTGGTGTGTCTGTTTACCTGGTTTGGATCAGTGTAAACTGAATAGAAGTTGATGAAGAAATATGTTAGCTTATTTCGTGAACTGTGCTTACTTTGTGTTTAGTTTCCTATTAGGGAAGCACAAAGCTGCTATTGAGGTTTATAATGAAGCAGCACGTCTCAGTCAGAAAGATTGGGTAAGTACACAAGTAATACAACTGCGTCTTTAAATGAGTAATCCACTAAAATCAAATACCTCATTATTTACTCTGCCTTATCTTGATCCAGACTCATATGCTGTTAATTTTTTCAATAGAACACACAAGAATTTTCTTCACATAACTTTTCCATACAATGACAATATTTATTTATTTAAATGGTTAAGGTAGGGGTCAGGGTTTATACTGTATATTTGTGTGTATTTTTTTATTTAAATTGTTTAGTTAGGCAGTCCCTCCAGTTTTTCGCGATTCTGCGATCGCTGAATACAACGCAAAATCAACAAAATGTTGCATTTTTTTGTGATCCTGCATAATTCCTAATTTGCATAATTTCCGCAAAATAATCACAAAAATTAAAAAAAATACCTCACAAAACATTCAATTATAATCACCCAATTGAAATATCTCTAGTTAAAGTTTCAATGCATTTTTACGTGGGTACAGATGTTGCGCACGCGTGATGTCTGTGAGCGGTCTGTCAGAAATATGGCGAAAGAAAATGCGTCTCTCCTGCCCTCTCACATAAGCGCCCAGGTTTTCATTGGGCAGTACGGCAAACTTATTAACGCGTTTAACATGATTGAATGACATAACGTACGGCAAACTTATTAACGTGTTTAACATGATTGAATGACATAACAAAAAGTATGATATGGTCGATGGTACCAGGGGCGTAGCCATCATTTCAAAAGTGAGGGGGACAGAATGTCAAGTGTAATACCCTTTTTTTTCAGACTTTTGTTGACAGGTTAATTGGCTTAATATGCTATTTATTTTTAAAGCAAAAAAACAGAAAGAAAGAAATGCAGATGTTCAGTACTTTATATTTCACACGCAGGGTTTTTCCTGGCTTAAAACGAGGCGGAGGTGGTAAAATCCTGATCATGTATTTTAATTAGATAATAACATTTTTATTTTTCGTAGACCATCATATAGCCTACTGTGATTCCCACAGTATTTTTGTAGGTGGATCTCGGTACTTCT
Source organism: Gila orcuttii (assembly GCA_026230005.1). Taxonomy (NCBI): domain Eukaryota; kingdom Metazoa; phylum Chordata; class Actinopteri; order Cypriniformes; family Leuciscidae; genus Gila; species Gila orcuttii. The sequence goes on from JAPDVR010000025.1 coordinate 4,122,444, forward strand.
AGGGGGGTCCGGGTGCATGCCCCCCCGGAAGAAAATTTTGTACATTTTAAAGATAAATTCATTAATCTGGTGCACTTTGAGTCCCCCGAATCCACTGTTAAAAATAAATAATCCACCCGTCAACCGCCCAAACATATGATATTCTCTGATTTAGATATCTGATCATCGCATTACAATTATTCATATTATAAGTGTTACTGTTAAGCATGATAATATGGTTGAATATCAAACTGATGTAGGCTGATTTAAAAATAACATTTACTTAAAATAAAAGTTCTTCTTTTGGCAAAATAACATTTCCTTAATAGCCTAAAGTCTGTCTTACTAAACTAAAACTTTCCAATTGAAAACCTTCAAACGTCAAGCTTTTAAAAATACTTCAAACTTACTAGTTAGGCTTTTTCAAGAGAACTTAAAGTTTTTCTACAAACCTTTTTTATCTAATTGTAAAGTGTTACCGAATTATGGTAAACTTCATAGTCTACACATGTTATTGCCTGATTCAAGCAGATCGTGGCTGTTAATGCATGAACATACAAATTCAGCATTAACAATCACCATGTTTATTCTAATTTGAAGGGCTTTGATAACATATCTGTGAAAATAAAAGACATTACGAATAAAAAAAGATTGAAAATAGTGCACGTTTGTGCGGGTATAGTGAATATTTTCAACTTACAACAAAACTTGTTAATTATTCAACAAGAGAAATAGGCAGAGTTATTCATCATTGTGCAACACAATTCGGATACCACATGACAACTTACTTACAGTGCTTGAATTTTTCGTGAAAAAGGAGTGAAGAGTTTTTTTGCCGTTTTGAACTCTATGAAACTGATGGATTCGGCGCGAGCATGGGCGTGTCGTAAGCTAATGCACGAGTGACTGATTACCATGGAAGCGTGAAAGTCACGTATGTAGATAGACTATCCTTGACTCTTTGGATTTTAAATCTCGATGTAGGGCAGGCTATACACACCCGCGGAAACCTCAGCTTGTCAGACACATTTGCCCTATGAAAAAGTGCGGGGGACGATTTTACATTTTATAAAAAGTGGGGGGGACATGTCCCCCCGTCCCCCGCGTAATCTACGCCCATGGATGGTACTAAAAAGAATTATTAAAAGCGCAGTATACCGTGAAAGAGAACTAATTTCAGCCAGTCGAGTGACAGTCTGTCTCTGACTGCAAGTGTGTGTGTGTGTGTGTGACTGACTGACTGCGTGTCACCGCCTACCGGCCTAGTTAGAATATTGAATTCTCTTTATGGCGCTTGAACAAATACACATAGCTACAATTACTTCAAAATACTCATCTTGGCAAGTATTTACATAAAACAATCAGTAATAACTGATTGGGACGTTTGTCATTACTGTAGTAACAAGTTAGGTCTTAAAGTGACCGTAACCTAATTTACCTGCTGTTGTTAATGTTAATCAAGCAACAACAAAAGGCTACAGCACAATTAAAAAAAAAGAATGTGATTAGACCAAATAAACAAGCTTTATGCATTTTGTTTGTGATTTGTGTCATGTATGACTATTGTGCATCTGACATAATACTATTATGGTAAATGTGATGTCCTAATTATAAAATATAAAAATTGCAAATTTTTTCACAAATTTCTGGATATTACCACCAAAAAATCAGTCATTTTGATCGCAAAAATCACATAAAAAAATCGTGAATTCCTGGAGGGACTGGTTAGGTTCAAGGTGTGCATTTTATTTATTCATTTAAATGTGTTAATTTAGTGGTTAGGATTTAGATTTTATTTATTTAAGTTATTCATTTAGGAGTTTTTTTATATTTTATATTTTTGTGAATTTTAGTTAGTTAAATATTTTTATTTAAAATGTTTGTCATATTTATTTTATTTAGTTTAAAATCCTCTTGAAGCTTAACAGACCCAGTTACCATTCGCTTTAATTATCCAAAAAAAAATATATATTCTTTAGATTTTGTTTTTTTTTGCTCCACAGGTCTGGTGTGACTAACCTTTGTGTGGAAAAAAATTGTGTGAACTTTCATTTTAATCACCTGTTTTAATGAGATGCATGTGAAATATTGAATTAATGTGTGATTATTTTTACCTGCAGGAGATCAGCCATAATCTCGGCATTTGCTACATATACACCAAAGACTTCAGAAGTGTAAGATTCAGATCGTTCAGTCATATCTTTGTGAATATTCACCATATTATTGTAGTAGTACATATGTTACTTAACAATCTTCCTGTACTTTTATTGATTGTATGGAAGATTCTAGATTCGCCAGTGCCTTTTATTTGATTTATTTTTGTGAATTTGAATGGCATGTCCTCAGCTGATGTTCTCTCTGTGTCTGCAGGCAGAAGAGCAGTTAAACTTGGCATTACAGCTGAATAAACACGATCTGACCTACATGATGCTGGGAAAAATCCACTTATTGCAGGGGGACACAGAGAAAGCCATCGACGTCTACAAGAGCGCTGTGGAGTACGTCTCAATACACATCCTCACTGTTAAGGGCTCATCTTTAATACTGTTGTAGTAGCATTTCATGGTGCACCAAACCATCATAGTTCTTGTACTAGTTTAAATTCACCAAGAGCATCCGGTAAAGTTTAGTGAACACGTATTCATAATCGCTCAAAATATGTGTTTCATGCGTGAACATCATGCTTGATCATGAGGCTTGCTTTAAAGTCGTGAACGTTCGGATTTGAAGCTGCATAACTCGAGCACTGACTTGTTTTATCGTGTGTTTTGTCACCAGTCACATTTGACTTGAAGAGTCAAACACACTTCATTTTCCTCTTGAAGTGTCTGGAGTGTTTTGTGGTGACTTACGCAGAATGCATTGCGTCAGATTTTTCGGTCATGTTTTGCACAGCGCGTGTAAAGATGCACGAGACAAGAGTTTTGTTGCCAGAGAGGAACTTCAGACGCCTAGAGATGTTCTCAGCGTGTCGCTCTGCCACGGCACAGATAAGACGCCCAAGGCAGCAAAGCATGCTGGGATCCGTGAAGCGGTCATAGCTGTAATTAATCACATTTACTGTCTCACTGTGACCGCTCTAACATCTCCCTTTTCTTTTTCTCTCTCTACCTCTTCGTTTTCATCTTTCTCTTTGTCTTCTGGAGAAAACCCCGAGGACCTGCTGAAGTCTGTCTTTTCTCCTTAAAGGGACAGTTCACCAAAAGACTGTCATTATTTACTCACCCTCATGTTGTCCAAACCCGCATGACTTTCTTTCTTCAGTGGAAAACAAAAGTAGGCTAAATCTTCCCGCTGCTCTTTCCATGCAACGAAAAGTCAGCGTCTGTCCAGCTTCGAAGAAGATGCAAAAGCACCATAAATATATAAGAACAGTGGACCGAATCACTTGTGCAGTGATAGGATAGCTTTGCGTGAGTTGCAGAACATTTTTCGTTATTTGCAGGGTATGAACTACACCTACACCTATTTTGTCCACTCTGCTGTTATTATTTGACAATATATTTAAATAATAAAAAAAAAATTATCTTTATTAATGTAATATTTAATTTGTAATTTAATATTGTTTTTAATATTAATTGTTTTTATAAAAATGTGTCCATTGTGTAAAAAGTTTAAACATACAAATTTGTTTTTGACTATATATATTTTAATAATAATTGAAATTATTGTTATTATACATATATATATATATATATATATATATTTTTTTTTTTTACATAAATATATAAAAGAAGTTTAGATACTGTGTTTTACAAGTAAAATATGTTTACAGTATATATTAAGAATAATTATTATTTATTATTTGGTTATTATTATTATTATAACATTTGCATTAAGATAATGAGTGCATGAGAATGATTATGAGTATCTGGTAAAACAAAATAAAAAAATAATATTGAATTGTAATCAAAAGTATGTCAAAATGCAAAAGCTTTTAAAAATAGTCTTCATTATCTTAAAGCATAACATAATTTCTTATTTCTTTCTTTTGATTGTGTGCGTCAGTGATGGCCAACGACACTAGTCCTTATGTTTTATGATACTTTATGTTCTTGAACTCTATTTACATTGATTGTATATTTTCTCTTTTAGAGAAAGTCTTTGTAGTTTGAAACAACCTGAGGGTGAATAAATAATGAATAATGATAAATAATGACAGAGTTTTTATTTTTGAGGTCAGCTACTCCTGCAAAGACACTTTTTTAATGTTCAACAAATGAAAGTGCAAAAGGAATCACTAATCTGCTTTTCACAGCGGGAATCCAACGATTTGATGACTCTTGATTACTGTTGTTGACTTTCCTCTCTTCCCGGAGAGCAGAAACGGAGATGACTCTGAAGATTCTCCTCCTCTTGTCCACACACCCTCTGTCTGTGAGTCTGGCTCAGATATCAGAGAACCGCGGGGAGCTTTAAGTGTGTGTGTGTTTGAGATCTCCTCATTATCGCAGCCCTCCCACTGAGCTGATGAATTAGTAACGTACAGCAGTGGGACGCTCCGTAATGAGAGGAGCTTTCAGAGATCCCACATTTCCACCCGCTTCACCTCACTATAGCGGGAAGATGTGCCTCACAGCCAGCATGAATAAATAACAGCTCGCTGCTGGCATGAGACGCTCATACACACACGTGATGGAGGAGACCGAGACTCGAGAAAATCCTGCTTTCATCATTCTCAAGTGTGTCACTCAGCACAGTGTGCTGGAGTCCAGCAGGACATGTTTCTGAATCAATATGCTTTAGTCCTGGAACAGCAACTAATAAGCGCACAGCTTTAAATCAGATTATAGTAACTCAAATCTGATTGGATACTGAAGATTGATACTTTGCTCAGTAAGTCAGATTAAGCTGAAAGGAAAGAATAGTTCATCCAATAATCACAATTCTGTCATGATTTACAATGCATGGTTTTTCATATCTTTACGACATATTTTCTTCCATGAAACACAAAAGGAGATGTTTAGCTCAATGTTGACGCTGCTCTTTTCCATACAGTGAGAGTTAATGGTGTCGTAACTGAAACATATTGAATTATAAGGCGTTATTTGTTGAGTAATTGATGACAAAATTTACATATTAAACCGTATTATCATATTAAACTTGTATGTGAGTTGATAAAAAGCAGGTAAATCATAAAAATGTAAAATAAAAATAAAAAGTAATACATAAATCTTAAATTAAAACAATAAAAATAAAACATACTAAAAAAGATTAAATAAATTATTTTATTTGTTTACCTTAATGGTAATGTTACCATTAACCAACATACAGGAAACTGAACATGTGAATGTGTTATTATTTTGAAATATTCAAATCTTCAAATAAATATTTTAGGTCAAAGGGGTTCGGCTGACAAAAAACAATTGGGAATTGTTTGGGAACAATTGGGAATTGGGACTGTAAAAAAAAAAGTCTGCCTTAAATTTGTAAGTACAATCAACTTGAATGTTTGAGTCATTTAAACTTAAATTACATTAAACTGTCTTTAAAAAATGAGTTGAATCTTGTATAACTTATATTTGATGAGTTAAAGCAATGTAAAAACATATGTTGTCAGTAAGGACAATTAGAGCCAAATGTGCTCAATTTTCTGGAAAATAATGTCAGAGTGTAAAAGATCTTAATGGTTTTTAAACATGCTTAATTTTCTTTAAGCAAAATATCATTTCTATTTTCTTGATTTTGATTTTGGGTTAAAAATATTGACGTTATCTCCTTCAGGTTTTCTCCTGAGAACACGGAGCTGTTGACCACGCTGGGACTGCTGTACATGCAGGTGAGGGACGAGTCAAATCATTCATGGCTTCAGATTGATTTCAAACAGAGAATACAGATATGATTAGAGATTTTTACTTGCAATGATTCTTTTGATCAAATTCCTTAAAATGTCTTACTTTTCTTAGTGTGTACACATAAAATGTTGGTCTGTTGGATGATAAAATCGTATATATTTATATGTGTACAGTTAGAAACTCCTAGCATCACCCTGTGGCCGGTTGCATAAACACAGTAAATGTGTCTGTTATTCTTGTTTTTGTCCACTTCTGTCTTCTCTCTCATTAGCTTGGGAAATACCAGAAAGCGTTTGAGCACCTCGGGAACACTCTGACATACGACCCCAATAACTTCAAGGTGGGATGCAGTTTCAGTGACACTGAATGTGTGTGTGTGTGTTCCTGTATGTAATTCTCATCACCATTATATATCCCAACATTTATATTTTTTGTTTGCAATTTCTTATTACTCTAATACAGGATAAAAATCATGGAAACAATGTCTCTCATTCACTAATAATTGCACACACTATTATATACTAATTATAAATATTAGATGAAATTAAAAGATTTTTTGACTTTTTTTTTTTTTTTTTTGCATTCTCCCAATCTGTTGTTCCTCCTCGTGTGTGTGTGTGTGTGTGTGTGTTCAGGCCATCCTCGCGGCCGGCAGTATGATGCAGACTCACGGAGATTATGACGTGGCCATGAATAAGTATCGTGTGGCGGCATACGCTGTCCCCGAGAGCCCCCCGCTCTGGAATAACATCGGCATGTGCTTCTTCGGCAAAAAGAAATACGTTGCTGTGAGTATCACAGACTATCACTAGAACATTTACTACCTTTCTTCCCCTGTTGATGTCATGCCCCTCCTGCTTCTGTTCTCCAGGCCATCAGCTGTCTGAAGAGGGCCAACTATCTGTCTCCGTTTGATTGGAAGATCCTGTATAATCTGGGTTTGGTTCACCTCACCATGCAACAGTACGCATCAGCTTTCCACTTCCTGAGCGCCGCCATTAACCTGCGGCCACGCATGAGCGAGCTCTACATGCTTCTGGCCGGTAAATATATCACACACTTTGCTTTCAGACACCTACAGTATTTTTATGCAAATTTTGGGATATCACATAAAAAAAAACATTGGATGAAACGGCAAGATGTGCATAAATTCTAAAAATGTGCACCAAAAACGTATGTGCTCAATTATCTGATAAGAACACGTGTATAAACTATGATGGAAACACATTTACTGAATAAATCCCTCGATGCACAGCAAAAAACTTGATGTGATTGGATAACTGGACTAACCAGCGGACGAATCGCATTGTACAGATAAGAAGCAAACATATGACTGACAACATTGAATGTGACAAAATAATTTTTTGGTCATGGATATGTAGTTTACTTGCAATAAAAAGTGCCTCAAAACAAAATGCTCAGGCATGTTTTAAAGATTTGATGCCACATTCCTCACAAACTTTATCCAATCCAGCAAATCTGTGAATCACATTTACCAAATAAATCCTGTGATGCACAAAAAATTCATGTGACTTTGCCTCAACAGTGGATGTGATTGGATAACTGGACTAACCAGCGGACCAATCACATCACAACATCTCAAATGTCAAAGTCTGTCATCAGAATGATTTGGTTTAATTCCCTCAGAAGCGTCTCACACAATTGCGTTCCCAAACACTGAGACACACTGACTTTCCCGATTGCAGCAACTTCCATTTTGTATTACAGATATTTTGCACCAGTTTCTCAGGAAGTGATGATTTTGTTAATAATAAATGTTTACTTAATCAAATATATTGTTATTAGTTGTTTAAGTCATGTTCCTTAAAGATCAGTGTAAGTGTGAGAATCTAGTTGAATTTGATGATGATTTGATGATTATTTGTGCTCTGACCTTCATCAGTTGCCCTGACCAATCTGGATGACGCGGATAACGCCCGCAGGTCATACGAACAGGCGGTTCAGCTCGATGAGTATGTTCTCAAACCCTGATCTGTGCTGGGAAATCTACAGTGTGCATCAGCTAATGCAGAACTAGAGTTTAAGTGAGTGAATTTTGGCCGGCAGGTCAAACCCGCTGGTGAACCTGAACTTCGCAGTGTTCCAGTATAATCAGGGCGATAAGAAGGCCGCCCTGCAGCAGTTCCAGGAGATGGAGAGGAAAGTCAACGCTCAGGTTGAGAATGACAGCAACACAGAGTTTGACCCTGAGGTACTGACGCCTAGTCTAATTCTGGACGAGAACTGCTCACTTAGACCAGAAGAAAACTTGTGACTGACACTGAATGTGACAAAACAGCCGTTCTGGTCATGAATATGTGGTTTACTAGCAATAAATAGCACCTCAAAACAAAACGCTCAGGCACCTTTTAAAGATTTGGTGCCACAATCCTCACAAAATTTATCAAATCTGTGAATCATATTAAGCCTCAGTCCAGGCCGCACTTATTGAAGAAAAAAAAATTATTATAATTTTTTTTCTTGACAATTCAACATTTCTTTCTCCCAAATTGTCCTTACAATAATGTGTCCCATCATGAATATTTTTTTTGTAATTCTTATTGCTCTAATACAGTGACAAAAATCATAGAAACAATGTCTGGAATTTTTTTTTTTTTTAATTTAACATTTTATTTTAAATGTTAGTCCTAAAAACTGTTGTTTAGAATTTTTTATTTGGTTTTATTCTGCTTTTTTCCATCTTCATCAATGTTGCTGTTTGAGCATGAAAACGTCCCTCCAGCGGGAATTATTCTCTATATCAGTGTCAGTGTTTCTGAACTCGCTGAAACGCCCACATTTCTTCCGGGAACGAACACGTCACAATATTCCTCATTTTAATAATTCATATGCAGAATAAAGGGGCGGGGCCTGGTTGAGTTAGTTAGTAGTGTGTTGAAACTGCCGGTTATGGAAAGGGGCGGGACTTTCCCAAACACACTCGAAGCGCTCGGCCAATCACAACACACTGATCTAGTTGACCAATCAGAGCACAGTGTGCTTTTCAGAAGGAGGGGCTTCATAGAGACAGGAAGTAAACAGAGCATTACTGACAGACTGGGAAGAGAGGAGCCGCAACAATGGAGAATATGAGGAAAATAATCAACATTCAAGCATGAAAACCTGTTCTAGTAAAGCCCAAAACACATCAAGACTTTGTAAAGGGCATAATACAGCCTCTTTTAATGTAAAAAAATTATATATTTATTTATTTATTTATTTTTGCATTTTCCCAATCTGTTCCTCATTCTATCAATCTGGTAATTAGTGAAAATTATGTTTGTCTCACACATGCTCACATTGTGTCGTTCTCACACAGATGGTTGAAATGGCTCAGAAAATAGGCACTGCTCTACAGGCGGGTGAGAACCTGTACTGGAGCAAACCAGGCAAAGACAGCAAGACCAGCCACCGGTCCTCCTCCAGCAAAACCAGCAGCTCCCAGCAGCCCCTGGGCACCAACCAGGCCCTGGGTCAGGCCATGTCTTCAGCCGCAGGCTACAGCAAGAGCATGCAGAACACCACAGGTGCAGAACCCACGTTTTAGCTCTGTACTGATAAAACGTTGTCAAAATAATTATGGATACATGGATATGTGGAAGCGACAAAAAAAATTGTATCATGAAATTTTAAGGGCAGACAAGTAATTTGTTGAGGTCAATTTGTAAATAAGGACTACACGCCTGCGCACATATATAGGTGAAACTCGAAAAATTAGAATATCGTGCAAAAGTTATAATATTGATGATTATGGCTTACAGCTTATGAAAAATTCAGAAAATTAGAATATTACATGAAATCAATAAAAAAGGATTTTAAATACAGAAATGTCGGCCCTCAGAAAAGTATAATCATGCATATGTATATAGTTATATATACTAAATATATTAGTTTCACATTTTAACTTGAATTACTGAAATACACGAACTGTTGCACGATATTCTAATTTTTCGAGTTTCACCTGTATATTCATCACACATACCTATAGACTAAACACGTAATACGCATGTGTACGCCGTCAGCGTTTTCACAGATTCACATTTTTGAAGTTTACGCGGAGATAACTTTTTTGAAAATTTTCAAGGTTTCGTTCTCGTGCAAATGAACGGCCAGAACACATTAAGGGTTTTCTGTAAGAACGGTGTCGTGTAAGTTAATAACTAATGATCTTTGAAACAGAAGTGAATCAATCAAACTAACTTTAACTGGACAATAACTTTATTCTAGAGCTGCTGTAAAGCCAAAATAATCCCTGTTACTTTAATTTCCTGTTATCACTGTAAAGCTGCTTTGAAACGGTCTATATTGTTAAAAGCGCTGTATAAATGAAGATGACTCAACTTACACAGACTAACTGATAACGGCTGTATTTTGATACGCTCGGTTCATTAATGCTCCGTGTTTCTCTCCAGAGCCCGAGGCGAATGTGAGCATTGCACCGTCTCCCCCTACAGTCACTCCCGGAGACCCTGAGGAAGAGGATGAGGACAACAAACTCAAAGAGAAGAAGAGTAAACCGATAGCAGTGGCTGAATAGAGCTCAAACTAAAGCTTTCTCCAAAACTGAAGGGGTTTATAACTTATTGAATGTACAGCATAATATTTAGTTTAATTAAAGTGCAGGTTACAATCACAGATTTTTTTTTAGATGTTTGAATGATTCATTACATTACATAAAGGTCTGTTGCTTAAGAAAGTTTTGTACAAAAAGCAGGTACACTTTACAAGAAGGACTATCAATTCTTTCAAAGCATTATCAATCTTAATGTTAATTTCAGTGTTTAATAATACATCACTAGAATGAATAGTTGTATCTGATAATAGTATTTAATGCTGTACAGCTGTATTTTTATTACCTAACGTTAACAAAGATTAATAAATTCTGTAACAAATATAATGCTCTTTGCTAGTTAATTTTAGTGTAATCATGACAACTGAATAGTTTTAGCATGTTATTGAAATGGCAATATTAATGTATGTGGTCTTGGTGGACTAGATCTGCTACGCTGCAGAGCAATTATGGACTCACTACTGCTAACAGATACACATAATGCTGCATAAATAAACATACATATCTAGATCTAGACAGGTGGAGCTGGGGAGGTGGAGGAGTAACTCTGATAGCACTGCAGGACTAGCGTACAGCAAACACTGAACCACATTATTTAAATGTTGAGCAATGAATCTCATTGGTTGCGGGATCAGCAGAGGCCAATCAGCTTGTGCCACGAGGTAGTGATGTGATTGGTTGCAGACTGCATGTAAAGGACCGACCAGCCTGCGCCCTCTAGAGTTTCATGACTGAACTAGATATTTAATCCATTTACTACATTAACTTACAGGACCATATTGTAAAGTGTTACCAAAAAGCATTTCATTATTTTATTCTTTGTAACCGAACCACACCATAAAAAAAACGGACATTTTATAACTGGAACAGAAGTTTTTTATTTATATAAAAATATTCCATACTCAACAGAGCTAATATTTCTAGTCTTAACATTTATGATTGACGTTTTTCCCAGTAACTCTTAAAATACTTTGTTGCATAATCACATGTGCAAACTAGAACCCTAAAATGTTTTATATATCTACAAGTTGTATGAATATGAACTTTCTGTTAGTTTCTCACACTCAACATTTGCGGTTTTAGGGGGAAAAAAACCCTTCTCTAAGAATTGCTGATGAAGTAAAACTTAAAACATCTCAATTTATGATATTGCCAGTTTCAAATCATACTAACATGGATGTCAAATCTAAACACAGTGATGGATACTGTATTTAGGGGGGAAGGAATGCTGAAAATTCAAGGTTTTGAGAAACTAACAGCGTCAACATGGAGTGTAGCAGAAATACAGTACAAAACACGAGCCAAGGCTTTTCTTCCACCTGCAGATCTGAATATCTTGCCAAGGCCTTATTCATGAAACACAAATAGATTTGTGTGTAAACTGTTCATAAAACCATTAGTGGTTCGTTTACTTAGAATTGCTTTACAACACTGCAGAATGTTTTAAGCTTTTGTTAAAAAGCCTCAGATAGGTTTGTCAAACTTTAAGGCTGATTTAAGACAGATGATCATTCACATACTGAGATTAATTAGTACATCCACAAAAAAAAAAAAAACATTAAAAATGTTGTGTCAAATGTGTGGATGGTACAACATGGCTGCAAAGATCAGCTTTAAAACTAATAAATGACATCATTTGTAAGTACATATTCATTATGTGTGATAGGAAGCATCATAAATCACAACAGTCATTACCGCCACCTACAGTAAATGATTCACCAGAAATCAATGGCTAACATAGGTATCCTGCTGACCAAACCAGACTGAATGAAAAATATTTACGACTTCTCTTATTATATACAAATGATGCTGGTACAAACGTACAAAATACCTACCCTTAAGAACAATAAGATTCATTTAAGACAAGAAAAATGAATGGTACTGAATATTTAAATGACATTATGTGCATTAATAATGGTCAGAATATTGTCAGGTAAGCTGGTGATCTAAACTATTAACTATAAACTATTATTTCAACTCTAGATTGAACCTGGCATCATTGCTTCTACTTAATTTCATTAGGATAAGAGAACTTTACATTATTTAACAGATAAACTGAATCAGCGGCATTCAAGTTCTGATACTTGTGTTTAAGTATTCAGAGATTGGAGATGTTTAAGACTCTAAAATCATAATTTGGTTCACCTTTCAGCCATCCCAATAAAAATCACAGGTCTTCTGCTCCTGTTAAACAGAGTATGAGCTCCTCTTCTCATAGTTTAAAAAGTTAAAGAAGCAGTTCACCTAAAAAAATAAAAGTTCTTTCATCATTTACTCACCCTCATGTTGCTTAAAACCCATTTGACTCACTTACGCAAATGAAAATAATTTAGGTGAGGGTGAGTGAAGGATGACCACTTTATTTTGGGTTTAAAAAAAAAATGGCGTTATTGCGTTCAGTGCTGTCTTTAACAATATGATTTCAGACAAAGGTAGCAACAACAAATCTCTGGAAAGAGGACAGTGCACTCAAACTGCATTTCAACACAAAAACATCCTCGTTTGATGCTCTGCGAGTCTTTTGAGAAGAGGATATAACGACGAGGACGTTTCTTCAAAAAGATGGGTGTGTGACCTCTGAAAACAGAAGTCCCTCTGCTGAGATGGCGTCCCCCAATCCCACAGTCCTCAGCGGCTGTTTGCACACTAGCACCGGCGTGAGATGGAAAGACACGTTCCCTCTGCGCCACACGGTAACCGGTCTGGTCGGGTCCACCGCTAGGCTCTCTCTCGGTTCTGAGAAGGAGCTGTAGAAGCTCAAAGGCGCCTTGAGGATCACTTTATTAATATCCACGGTTTGCAGACCGCAGGCTTGACTGCTCGCCACACGAGCTCCCGAAGCCACCGCTGCCTCCTGGTTCCCCCAGTGACCCTCCACCGTAGCCAGAATGTGGTACGCCAGCGTGTGGAAGTGGATCCGGGTCAGATCGGCCTCAGATTCTGGGTCCGCCCGGCCGTGTTGCTCTAAGATCCAGAGCAAGATGTCGCTGACGCGGCCCACGTCGGGTATGCCGTCCCATGAAGCGAGGTCAGCGTGAGGTCCTCCTCCAGCCTGAGTCAAAAACAGCAGCTCCTGTTCGTTCAGGCCGATGGAGTTCACGATAGGAATGACCTGCTAACAGAAGAGCGCAAAGAAACCTGAATGTTGTAGATGAAAGCCTAACATATAACGTGTTCAATTTATAGAGATTTTCTTTAAAGCTGCAGTCTGTAGTTTTTCCTCTTTGTCGCCATCTCTGTTCGAAATCTGCAATTGCAGTTATTCGAGGAATTATCAACTTTACGTGGGTTGTGCCTCGGCACGGCACAACGCGGATGAATCCGATGTTTGGAGGAGAATGTGCGGCTGTCAGTCGGTGTGGATACTGGCATTCAGAATCACAGATTATACTTTTTGGAAGTATGACCAACATAAGAATTTTCATCAGAAAATGTAATCTGAACAAGTAACATCCACTTTTGTTCTGATCAACTAAGGGAAAAAAAGCATTGAAGTAAATCGCGCTGATTAAATCTAACCATCGCTTATCATATCATGTCAAGCCATGCAAATTATACATTGTTCTCAAATTGTTAATTTTAACAACATCATCATTGCGTGACAACATTTAATGCCATTCCGACGTTTATCCTTGTTTTCGCATGGGCCGGTTGCAGTCTCTTTTTTTCTGCAGCCACTCCGAAGTCCAAAATCTTTTGCATTTTACAACGGGTGAGTCTGCAGTTGTCACTGCTGGTGATTGTCGTTTGAACCTTTCTGGATACACCATCAAATTACTAAGTTTAGTTATATCAAGTGCTGTGAGAAAAGGCTATAAATCTCCACCTCCAACATCCTCACACGTAATATAGTCTACTAGCCGAGACTCTTCTGTATGTGTACAGATGTGACGTAATGACACAAAGACATGCTCGAATTTCCTGCAGAAATCCACCAGTACCACTGGAGTTATAAACATTATTACAAGCTTACCGTTTTGAATCGAGCTACGGCAAGCAGGGAGTTTTGAACACGGGCTGGTTATGTACTTGCTCAAATTTATTTTGGATAATTTTTAACCCAAAAAGTTACGGACTGCAGCTTTAAATGACTGACAAATACAAAACGGAGTCATGAAAAGTGGTCATTTTAATGTTATTGGTTAATACCAGTGCCTAAATACATGAATAAATAGATTAAATTATAAATATAAAAATACATTTTGACGAATGAATCTCAATTACTTTTTCCAATTACTTTTCTGGTAGTTAATGATAATGATTTATACACATTAAATTATAGAAATGGCACTCAGAAAGAGTAATTTTTAATATGCATTATTGTTTAAAAGTATGGGGCTGGTCTCTTCTGCTCAGCAATGCTGCATTTATTTGATCAAAAAAAAAAATACAGTAAAACTGAAATATTATTACGATGTAAAATAAGCGTTTTCTATGTGAATAGTGTAAAATGTAATTTATTCCTTTTTTCAGCATCATTACTCCAGTCTTCAGAAATCACTCTAATATGATGATTTGCTGCTCGAGAAACATTTCTGATTATTCATATATTAGTGGAAACTATGATAACATCTTTTTAGGATTCTTTGATGAACAAAGTAAAAAAAACAAAAAAAAAAAAACAGCATTTATCTGAAATAGAAATCTTTTGTAGCTTTATAAATGTATTTACTGCCACTTTTGGTCAATTTAATGCATCATTCCTGAATAAAAGGATTTTTTTTTTTAATCCTTCCAAACTCTTAAATGGTAGTGTAAATAGCATAAAGTAAATATCCAATGATTTGTAAAACCCCCCATAAAATTATAATTCTCTTTTTAGATACGATTTAGTTTTTTTTAAAGCAAGGATAGTGCCATTTTCCTTGAAAAAGTGAAAATGAAATGAAAAAGTAGCTTTTATTTTAAATTTTAATTTACAATGTAGCACTCAGTGACTTTTTACAATGGAACACTAGAAGGTGTTACTTTTAATATTACCATTCCTCAACACTGTATATTGTTTGACGCCACTAACAATAATCCCGATCTTTCATACTGTATGTCTACTGAGCATTAACATTCATTAAACCTACACAATTACCTCCTGCAGGATCCGGTTCATGTAGTCTCTGTCTGTCATGCTGGCCAGCTCAAGGTGGATGGGCACCTCGTTCCTCACGTCTGAGATCGCAACCACCGCCTGCAGGAAATCAGAACACAATCACCATAAAAAAACAATCTAATGAGTAAGCAGCAGCAAATTGACCTCAAAATGTGACCCTGGATCACAAAACCAGTCACAAGTCGCACGGGTATATTTGTGGCAATAGCCAACAATACATTGTATGGGTCAAAATTAACGATTTTTCTTTTATGCCAAAAATCATTAAGCTATTAAGTAAAGATCATGTTCCATGAAGATATTTTGTAAATTTCCTACCGTAAATATATAAAACATTTATTTTTGTGAGTGAATGCAGCACAATCGCGAACATAAATGGACAACTTTAAAGGTGATTTTCTCAATGTTTAGATTTTTCTGCACCCTCAGATTCCAGATTTTTAAATAGTTTTATATTGTCATATCCTAACAAACCATACATCAATGGAAAGCTTATTTATTCAGCTTTCAGATGATGTATAAATCTCAATTTCAAAAAATGTACCCTTGTGACTGGTTTTGTGGTCCAGGGTCAGAAATATCTCTGTTACTCTGCCAGAACAGCAAATACTACATCAATATTATATCAAAATGGCGTTGGTATACGTACTATATTTTAATACTACATCAAAAGTTTGGCTCATCCAATCAGGTTTTAGAATTGGAATGATTTGTTTTAAAAACATGCGGTAACCAATGATTCTCTTTTTAAATCAGATGGGAATTGAGCAATTCTGGTTTCAGACCTCTTTCAGTCGTTCCTCCCAGAGATCTCGGCCCATTCCTTCCATCATATGCAGTCCGGACAGAACCACCAGATCCGGCTGGAACTCCTCCAAACTGGCCACGAACATCTCCAGCGTGCTCATCTCCCCATTGGACACATCATGGGACAGGATGAAGCGGTTAGCCTGAGGAGCTTTCGAGGAACCCCACTGTTCACCTGTAGGGGGCAGCAGAGAGGAAACACTTTTAACACTTTCATAAAGTCCCCCTGTGTTAAAAAAATCAAGCTTTTAATGTTGTTTATATTTCTATGTGGTGTTTTTAATATGCCTTAAGAAAAATCATGTGTAAATTCATAAGTCAACACCATTGGTGAGTATTTTCTCCTTAAAACTGCGGGGAATCAAAGACAGTCTCAAAAACACGGTTTGAAATTGCTGTTGTTTCTGATTTGGTTTTGGTGATCAAGGGTGAGTTTTAAGGGATAAAATGATTGACTACAGGGGGACTTTAATATACACTCACTGGCCACTTTATTAGGTACATCTTGCTAGTACCGGGTTGGACCCACTTTAGACTTCAAAACTGCCTTAATTTTTCGTGGCACTGATTCAACAAGGTGCTGGAAACCATATTTTGCTCCATATTGACATGAGAACATCACACAGTTGCTGCAGATTTGTCACTCCACATCCATGATGTGAATCTCCCATTCCAGAACATCCCAAAGATTGAGATCTGATGACTGTGGAGGCCATTTGAGTTTAGTGAACTCATGTTCAATGAAATCAGTTTGAGATGATTTGAGCTTTGTGACATGTGTGTGTTATCCTGCTGGAAGTAGCAGAAGATGAAAACACTGTGGGCATAAAGGGATGGAGATAGTCAGAAAAAATATTCAGGTAGACTGTGGACTTTAAATTATACTCAGTTGGTACTAAAGACCCAAAGTCTTCAGCTTGAATCTGGTCATTCTCTTCAGACCTCTGACATCAACGAGGCATTTTCACACACAGAACTGCCACTCACTGGATATTTCCTCTTTTTTAGCCCATTCTCTGTAAACCCTAGAGATGGTTGTGTGTGGAAATCCCAGTAAACCAGCAGTTTCTGAAATACTCAGACCAGCCCGCCTAACACCAACAACACCACATTCAAAATCCTCTTTCTTCCTCATTCTGATGCTCAGTTTGAACTTCAGCAGATCGTCTTGATCGTGTCTACATGTCTAAATTAATTGAGTTTCTGTCATGTGATTGGCTGATTAGATATTTGCGTTAACGAGCAATTGGAGAGGTGTACCTAATAAAGTGGCCGGAGAGTGTATGTTTCTAGTCTTACTGTGACAAATTCATTACAGAATATTCACTGTTTCACAGAAATAAAATAATTCAGCAATGTAATTTTGAGTGAGTCTCACCCGACTTGTACTCCAGGATCAGGTGGAACTCATCGGTCTCTTGCAGAGACTCCGGCGGGACCACGATCTGTTCATCCAGCATATCATGAAGCTTCGGCCCCACTGGACCACACAAGAGGACCTGGGAGAACACAGCACTCTTTAGAAAACTAGATTCAGGTGCTCATCAGGTATGAATAAGCTGATTTTGCACTCTTGAAAATAATCAGAGTTATTATGGAAAGGAAATTCAGGACAATTTGACCATTTGTCCAGTGATGCGATCAATGATTTTAGCACTAGCAGAACAGTTTCAAGCTTGCTCAGTAGCACAACAGACACTTACCACGAGTTGTGGGTTAGACGCTAGTCTCTGGCCAATCAAAGCAGCGTTTCCGCCCACATAAAGCTGTAAGAAACAAGAAAAAAAAGCCATTTTTGAGTAAATCTCAGAAATCTGATCTAATTAAAACATACAAGACCAATCACAAGAGTATTTTATAGCAAACAATCCTGTGATGTGACTTATTCATGGATATTTTTAAAAAGAAAATATCAGATTTTCTATCAAATATCAAATTAAAAGTGCTTATATAATTGCCAGATATTTTATATTGTTGTAAGAAAAATATTGTTGACTTAATTTTTGTGAAAATGTGCATAATGCATTTATAATGCGTATGATTTGTCATGAAAATAGCCTCATGAATCAGCCTCAGTCTGCACCTATTAATTACTGTTGATTATGCTAAATTAAATTTGACACAGAAACTCAATTCCCTCTCGTGCATTCACATTAAACCATCGGATCTCAAGGGCCAGATTCATTAACAGCAGATGCCAAAATTAAAGCGGATATTATAGGACATATGCAGAATCAGATCGCACACTTTAAATTTAATCACACTAAGGCTTTAATCAGAGCAGTCAAACCTGTCGGACAATTTTTAGTGTGCTCAGAGACCGGCTAATCTCGGTCCTCGGCTCGTGCCCTGAGGAAAACCATGTTATAAGGGCTACTCCTTCTGTCATAAAACACTGCACACCTGAGCCCCAGGATATTCGGCAGCCGCCCGTGCGATCCTTTGAAAAACCTCCTTATCTGAGAAGAAGCGCTCTGCAGCGGCGCCCTTCCCCATGTAGTGGATGAAGGCCTCTTTCAGGTCCTCTTTGCTGTGTAGCACCTCGTGGTCTCTGCCGGGACCCGGTTCGAGAGCCAGTGCCTGTAACAGCCCCACCCCGGACACCACCACATCCACACAGGCGTTCACCCTGACAAAACAGAGCAAACAAAGGGCTGAAGAACAGATGCACATGTTCAGACCTGCAAGGACCAACTACTGTGAACAAAACATTCATTCAGTGAATTAATGGAAACACTTTACAATAAGGTTTCATTAGTTAATGTATTAACTGACCATGAGCAATACATTTGTTACTGTATTTGTAAATCTTTACTAATGTTAGTTAATAAAAATCACGTTAACTGCTAACAAATACAACTTTTGATTTGAATCATATATTGGTAAATGTTGAAATTAACATTAACAAAGATTAATAAATGCTGTAGAAGTGCAGTTCATTATTAGTTCATGTTAACTAATGAAGCTGTAAGACTGGAGAAACTGGAAGAACTGGAAGAGAGGGCTATTCTCTAAAAGAACAAAGGAAATTACCATTTGAACTCACTCTTGTGCATTCGAGACGCAAGTCTCACCCCAGAATCATTCTAATCTACATCTTTTACCTTGACCCCCCCATTCTCCCCACACTTCTTTTCCCTCATGCTGATATCATCTGCATCCAAAATATATAGGGTTTTAATATCATTTGAAATGTCTCAGTGCGACTGGTACAAATGTCTCATTCCCAAAGAAGTAAACCAGAAGGTAATAAAGTTCTTAAGAGTTTAGAAATATCTTGCACACAGAAGGGTGTGACTTTCAGGCAAATGGTCAGAAGGTGTTAACTCAATGCAAATTTCCACTGATAGCAAATGGTTCAATGTAAATCAACTTCGGCCCGAGTAAATCTGGGACAGTGATTAATGTAAATTTCCACTGTGAACTCATGTTTACATTTGAAATGAGGTCTGTCTATATAATGAAACGCAACCAGAGCTCAGGGCCTTTTCTGTACCTCAGATCAGCATCATGTATTTCTTAAATGTCGGGTTAACATTTGATGTTTTGTATTGATTATCTTTGAACTGATTATGAAAGTGTAATGATACATTTACCTGACATAATAAACTGTTACATTTGATTATTCTAACTGACTTTGACATTATTTACATTAGAGTTAAAAGGAATAGTCAAACATTCGCTCAATGATGCACGGATGCTTTAATGATGCAAGGATATCATTAAAACCTTTTTCATTTATGGAGTCAGATGAAATAACGAGTTAATACATATGAGAAAATGTATTGAATTTAATCAAAAATAGTTTGCCACGAGAAAAGACAACATAACACGCAGAGACCTTCAGTGCTGGTCGGATGCCGGACTTTGGGCCGACCGAGCGCCAGTTTACAAAGTCTTATTGTAAAGTGTTACTGAATTAATTAAAAAAAAATTATAATAATCAACGAATTAATGAATGAACAAATGAGTCACAACCTATTACTAGAAAGATGGTTTATTTGTTTATGTTTAACTGAAATAATTAACAAAAAGAAAAGAGCAACTTCGTAATTATCCTACAGAACTGAATCAATCAGCCACAAGTTGTTATTGTTACCTAAAACTATCAAAAAAAATTCAGTTATTGAAATAGAATAAAGTATAAATCTTAGATGAAAAAAAATGAACTTCAACGAAAATTAGAAATGTTACTTTGGCGACTAAATAAATTATAAATATATAATTAATCAAACAATGGTAAGTTAACAATATTAATAATTAATGAATTCATAATAAATATATAATTAAATATAAAATAAAGTGATATAATAAATAATCAATATTAAGTTGAGGTACTAAACTAAAACTGAAATAAAAAATAAACAAACTAGAAAAGTTTAGGAAAAACTAATAAAAATGGCAAAAGCACGTAACAAAATCACTAAAACTTAAACTAAAATGAAAACATATGTAGAAATAAAACGTAATTAAAAATATTAATAAATACTCTAACAGTATGTAAATAATAATATTTACTCATAAGAAAGGTTTGTTTGAACAAAGAAACGACAGAACAAAGTAAAAGGAAAAGACAAAAAAAAAAAACTACTGAACTTAAGGACACAAACAACAGAACAACTAAAGAATCAATGGAAAAAAATCCAAAGAGAATTAAAGGAGACAATGAACAAAGAAAGTTCTGAATAAAGGAGTGTATTGCGAGTCGCTCACCCCACAGCCACTCTCCCCCAGCGTCGGGCCGGAGTCGTGATCAGGCTCTGCCAGGCGTGAGCGATGGCCTCCTCCAGCGCCGGGGGGCGGGGCTCTGAGCTGTCACTCAACTCCACCTGAGGCAGCGATTGGCTGATGTAGTTCAGCACACGGGTCGGTAGCTCCGGGTCAGTGTGGAACAGATAACCCATCCCCAACGCCAACAGGGCCACCAGCACGGCCTTCCTCCACATGACCTGTGAAACACACACAATCACACACTTTCTCTTCAGGATACCATGGTAGAAACCAAGGTTTTTGGACACATATCATGGTTATACTATGTTTTCAGACATGTACCATGGTAATTCAATGCTTTATTTAGACGCATATCATGATTCTTAGACATGTACCATGGTACTGCAAAAGTTTATGTAAAGACATATCATGATTTTTGGACACATATCATGGTAATACCACATTTTCTGACATGTACCGTGGTAAGCAAGCTAATTTTATTTATATAGCACTTTTCCAAACAAATCAATGCAGTTCAAAGTGCTTTACAGGCACAAAAATTAAAAGAAAATACAGGTAAAATACAAGAATAAAATTAAAATGTATAAGGATTTATTAAAATGATGAAACAACATTAAATTACAAACATTATGAAATATTATAGGAAAGCCAGACTAAAGAGATATTTCATTTAGACTTAAAACTATTTATATTTTCAGCACGTCTTACTCCTTCTGGAATGGTGTTTAGACGCATACCATGTTTTTAGAAATGTACCACGGTAATACAATAGTTTATGGCAATACCATGTGTTTGGACATGTACAATGGTGATGCAATGGTTTATTTAGAAACATACCATGAATACCATGTTTTTTTTTTGGACATGTACTATGGTAATACCATATTTTGGTATATGTACCATGGTAATACCATGTTGTTTGGAATTGACTTTGGACATGTACCACCATGGTAATAACCATGGTACTTTGGGGATGTAGCATGATCAAACTTTGATTTTTAATATGGTAACAGTGTAGTTGCATGTTTTTGGACATGCTGTGGTACTATCATGTTTTACAGGACAATAAATTGAAATGTACCATGGTAATATCATGTTATTTCGGACACTGGACAGGAAGTAGATTTAAGATTTACAACTGAAACCAATGCATATCTATTTATAACATTGCAGTAGCTGTGCACGCGCACATATCTCTCTCCATATATATATATATATGTATATAATCTCAAAACCGTTGGACAAAATTGATCAGATTAAAAGCTGATAATTGTGCAATAACAGCAGTAGCTGGCTAGTGCTAACAACCCATTTCTGCTCATGTATGGGGCTTTAAATTAACACGACAAATAAAATCACACACCCGACCGTGACCACATGAAACATACGAGTGCTTTAAAATTATGTTTTAGTTAAAATTACATTTCTGATAAATAAGTAACATGTTAGAGTGAAATCAATGAGCTAACTTGAGCTAGCCACATAGCAAATAAACCAGCAGTTTACACAGCAATAAACAGAATAAAACACTGTATCTTTAAGATGATATAATCAAAACACTTTTCGACAATCCAAACAGATGGCCAGATCACTAACCTGACGGATGATAGACGACACGAAATAGTGTGTGTGTGGTGAAGTTGAGTTGTGTCACCCTTCTTGGTCGAAAGTCTGTTTGTTAGCGACTAGCCGCTCCACTCTCTCCAGAAGGCAACCGATAGCAAGTTTACAGATCAAATCTCATTGAGGTCAAACTGGAAATAAAATTAAACAGAGATAATTAATATTACATATTACAAAACTTACTTTAATTGCACTCCAAAATTTATGTAATTTTTAGCGTTTAACCCACTAATAGAATAGTGTTGTTGGCTTTTGGGAAACCTTGCAAACATTGCAGTTAAAGCGAACCCAAATTAGCCAATCAGAAGCTCCGCCGAGCGTTGGTGACGTAACCGGAACTCCGCGTCGAGTGGATGCACTGAGGAAGGTGAAAATATCTTTGCCCGGCGCCACGTCTAAATAGTCAGAGCTCAGCATTTGAGGTGTAACACACCTTCAGCAAATGTGTAAAGCAAAACAACTAAATGATGAAGTACAGATCAATGTATTTTTTATCTATTTAATTTTAATCAGCGAATACAACTTTTAAAATATATGTATTTTTATATTTATAATAGTGCGGTCCAAAGGATTATTCGCATCTAACATAAAAGTGTGTGTGTGTGTGTGTGCATATATATATATATATATATATATATATATATATATATATATATATATATATATATATATATATATATATATATAAACACAAACTTTCATCTTCGCGATTAATGGATTTGACAGCACTATTTTATAATAGGCTAAGTATAAAGTTCTTTTCAAATTAAGCAATTTGAGTTCTTTCACTTTTCAAATAAAGTGTTATACTTATTATATATTATATTATTATATACCTTACATATTTTTTTACATACTTTATATATTTTATACTTTACTTTTTTAAATATTACATATTTTATAATGTTCATAAAATCACTTCTAAAAATGAAAAACATTTTATTTTATTATAGTGTATAATTATGTGAGTACATAATTGTATTATATTATGTTATATTATATTAAATATTATTATATTATATTACAATTTATTTTAGTTTACAATTTCGACCGGAACTTAATTTTAGAACAAGTGAAGTCAATGGGAAGCCCCGGTTTAGATAACCAGGTTGTGTGTAATATGTATTGTATTTTCTATTTCTATTTCTTTTTCATTTCATTAATTTAATCCATACACACATTAATGTATATCTTTTGATCTACAGCATTATCTTAGGTGAGACTAATCAAAGTTTGTGTAGAGCAATTAAACCTGCTGTCAATAGAGGCAATTACAAGTAAAGCATGACAAGGCCGCCCCAAAACAATATATATATATATTGTGAACCCCAGAGACACCAACTCATTTAACTGATATGGGTTTTGGATGTGTGGATGGCAATGCAGCAGTTTATAAAACAAACGAGAACACAGTCAGCAAATACTAACACTATTACATCAGTTTATTTCAGAGGAATTCACTACAGTGCTGGATCTGCTCATCAGCATTTCTTTGGTTATTTAGACATAGAAATGTCATAATTTTAAGGCATTTTACTATGGTAATACACTGTGGTTTGTAGCATAAACATGCACGAGTTCTCATGTTGATCAGCAGGTGGCGCTATTTCTCCTCCTGTGAATTAAAGATCAAAGGAGCTGATCATGTTTAATTGACTTTTATTCCTCAGGACATGTCATGAATAAACTTTGAATGGATTTTTGGATATAAACAGCTATTGCTCGACACATGACTTATAATTAACGTTAAACAATGGCAATAATACCCTATGATCAATAAAAATCTTTTTTTTTGTGTGTTTGAATCTTAAAAAATCGTATCGTGTTTGCTGGCAGGTTGGGTTTTGGGTTCGTTGAAAAAAAATTAGGAAGTATTCATTCATAACACACACGATGTAAATCTACATATTACACAATAAACGTTAAAATACAGTTTTTAAAAAAGTCCACAGGTGTTCGCCTAATGATGTGGTAACCATAGCAACACCTGAGCACTGCGCGCGCTCGAGCGCTTTCCGTTAGGACGGAACATCGACAAAACATAGGTACTGTCAATATTTATCAGTTTATTGTAGATTTACACATCATAAGTAACATATATTACAAGTATATCGTTAACAACTTTTTTTTCAGTCAACATGAACTCAAACTTTACCATTTTTGAGGGACACAACAAGTCACACGAGACTCGTGAATCTCAACAAATTGAGCGCCAAAAATGACCAACAAAATTCCTTTAAAAAGACTGACCCCTCAGAAAACTGTGTATAAAAAATGTTTTATAAAAAATTTCTGTCTGCGGTTCCCTTTAAGAAATTAATTTGAGAGACACTTATCAACAGAAGATCAAACCGCTTTTAATAGCGTTGGCTTCCCGCTCTCTTGTTACATACAAACAAGACATTGAGAATAAATCATGTAAACAAAGCTTTTATCATCTTGTGAAATAAAAGGAATAGCTTACTTGTAACATGTTGCACTTTAAAATGTAGGCCCAGGACCAAATGCGAGTAAAAATCGGTGTTGGCTATGGTGAGTTAAGTTATATGAATCGATTTTAATCGCCAGTTGTATTTTTATGAATTCTAACCATGCAAAATTGTGAGAAAATGAACGGGAACAAAAAAAAGTTTAAGCCTTGCCAATTTAAATATTTAAGCTCAAGAAGAGCGAAAGGGAACTCACTTTATTAATGCACGCTATGAGAAGTTTTTTTTGGTGCTGAAAGCAAACATCTTTCATATCTTCTTGGCTTGAACACAGATATTCAAACAAAATTAGGTCAAAATGCCCGTCTGGGTATCATAGTCATAGTCAGTTATGTTTTAAAGGGTTAGTTCACCCCAAAATGAAAATTATCCCATAATTTACTCACCCCCAAGCCATCGTAGGTGTATGTGACTTTCTTCTTTCAGCCAAACAATATTAAAGTTGTATTAAAAAATATCCTGGCTTTTCCAAGCTTTAAAATGGGAGTGAATGGGGCTCGATACTTTGAAGCCCAAAAAAGTGCATCCATCCATCATAAAACAAAAAGTGAATAAATGCCTTCTGAAGTGAAGCGATGCGTTTTTGTATGAAAAATATCCATATTTATAACTTTATTATAATCTCATCAAATTCTATACTTTTCTATTGACTAATTTCTATTTTTACTTTAGTAAAATTTGACTCATAAGGAACTTTAGTAGAAACTGCAGACACAAGGTTGATACTTCAATTAACCATTAATCCTCTTCAAACAGGGGATGTCAGTGTAAAGCACAAAGTGTGTGAACTTCACGTTCCCAGAGCTTAGAAGATCTTGTATTTTGCTGCATTGCTGCATAAGTGTTAACTTCACGTTCCCAGAGCTTAGAAGATCTTGTATTTTGCTGCATAAGTGTTTTTTCTCTCTCTCTCGCAGTCACCTCTTTGATCTTTGTGATATGCCTGCTTTCCTGAAATATTTCTCACTAATAGTTTCGTTTCAACACGTTTTTCTCTTAGGATGAGAGATGTCGTAGGATGCCTTTGATACGGGTCTGATGGGGGAACGAGTGAGGATTTCCTCACAATTTAACTAACGGCTGATTAAAGGTATTTCAAAGAGGCTGGACGAGGCCTGGCGAAAACGATTACGAGCAAATCTGCAGGAGGAAATGGACGGCTTAACCGATTTCATACAGGAGTCATGTTAGAGCAGAATCAGAGATAAAAACTCACACACACAAACGATGCCATCTCAGCATGGAGGTTTTAATAATTCATCATCGGCCTCCAGTGTTTGCCCCTGATTACGAACACTGGACCTACTCAAACGGCCATAAATCTGGCTATAATGATCACAGATATGCTGTAATTTGCTGTTTGGTGGTATCAAACAAACAGGCAATACAAAATAAGTGGCTCATTAAAGTGTTATTTCAGCCAGAAATGAATGTTCTTTCATGTCTTGCTCAAAGTTTCTCTTTTTCCATACAAAGAAAGCATATGGTAACAACTGTCAAGCTACAAAAACCACAATACAATAAATAAATGAATATATAATATATACAAATAATATAATTTAAATAAATAATAAAATTAATTTTGTATATCATTTATCACTTGCATCTATTTAAATAAAAATATATTGTTGTCAGAATAAGTTTGTCATGTCGAAAAGCAGTGCTACAAAAAGCACCATACAATAAATAAACTAATATATATATATATATATATATATACATACACACACACACACCTATATATATATATATATATTATTTATCACTTTTGCATCCATTTAAATAAGAATATAATTTTGTCATGTCGAAAAGCAGAGCTACGAAAAAGCACCATATAATAAATAAATACACACACACACACACACACACACACACATATATATACATTATTTGTCACTTTTGCATCCATTTAAATAAGAAGAATATAATTTTGTCACATCGAAAAGCAAAGTAAACATTTTTCCTAACATCTCCTTTTGTGTCCCACAGAAAAAAACTGAAAAAGTCATATGGATATGGAACATCATAAAGATGAATTTTAATTTTGAGGTAAGTGCTTTAATCTTTGCTTGTAAGAGTGTGTGTTAATATACCGTAGCTCTCAATTATCTAAACGTTGTCCACTGTTCTTTTTGTCTAGTGAAAGAAAGTCTCTCTGGAATCATTCTCCAGCTCTGCCTGTGTCCTTGCTGATCTGTGTGTTAATTATATATCTCAGCGTGATGAGGACCCGGGCTTGTGCAGCTGTAATGAAGGCAAGGATAGCAGCACCTTTATATGGATGGTGTGCGAGTGAGAGATATAGTGAGATTAGACTATGTGGCATATGTGATATATTAAAATCTAACGTGTGACAAATAGCAAGTCATGAAGGTGGGAAGAAAGTGTGAAACATGCCAACAAGTCACTGTTCGATGTCAACACAGTACAGTTCATTCTGCGTATGCATACATTTCATGCCAAGACAGTATATGTAGGTACATATATATGTACATATAAAGAAAAAAAGGTATTAAAATTACAAAAATAGTACGATACCGGATTGCAAACAGGTAAATTAAAACAAAGAAAATGGATATGAGATAAAAACCGGAGCCACTTTATATTAAGTGGCTTTAAGTACTATGTACTTACATTGAAACTAATAATTTGATACAATGGACTTATTGTGTACATACATGTTTTTACATTGTACTTATATTTTAAAAATACCTGCATGTAATTACAGCTGTAATTAATGTATGTAATTACAATTACCCTTCCCTTACACCTTAACCCAGCCTTAAACCGACCCATACCACACACACCTGACCCTAACCTTACCCGTATCACACCTCATGAACACAATAAGTACATTGTACATATTTTTCAATGTAAGTACATAATACTTAAAGCCACTTAATATAAAGTGGGACCTAAAAACCTGTTCAATAGTGAATGATAAAACATGTTCGATAGTTAATATAAAGAGAACCATCTCAATGGAAAAACACCAGTTTTTAGAGTTTTGTCTGTTCAAACAAAATAAATAACAAATATGTTTATCTGCTATACAAAATTGTCCAGAGAAAACAGATCATGCAGTGCTGCTCAAAAGTTTACACACCCCTTGCAGAATCTGTGAATAATTTTAACAAAATAAGAGGGATCATACAAAATGCATTTTATTTTTTATTTAGTACTGTCCTGAATAAGATATTTCACATAGAAGATGTTTACATATAGTCCACAAGACAAAAAAAAAGCTTAATTTATAAAAATTACCCCATACAAAAGTTTACATACACTTGATTCTTAATACTGTGTCATTACCTGGATGATCCACGACTGTTTTTTTGTTTTGTGATGGTTGTTCTTGAGTCCCTTTGTTTGTCCTGAGCAGTTAAACTGACCAATGATCTTCAGAAAAATCCTCCAGGTCCCGCAAATTCTGCAGTTTTCCAGCATCTTTTGCATATTTGAACCCTTTGCAGCAGTGACTGTATGATTTTGAGATCTATCTTTTCACACTGAAGACATTTTAGAGACTCACACAACTATTAAAAAAGGTTCAAATATTCACTGATGCTCCAGGAGGAAACGCAATGCATTAAGAGCCGGGGGGTGAAAACTTTTGAACAAGATGAAGATTTTTCTTATTTTGTTTAAATGTATAAAAAAATTTATTTAGTACCAAAAGTTTCCCGGAAGACAAATTAAGTACAATTTACCTTGTTCTTAAAATTAATCTAGTATATATATATATATATTGATTACAGGCTATTATCATATTTTACCCCAACAAAATATGTCAACTTTCCCCTTTGGTCTTTAAAGATAGCCTTGGATTATGTTTGAAATTGTGGCCTGTACAATAGCAGATTGGTTTGTTTAATGCAGTTGTGAGGCACAGATTGCTTTCTGCTTGGCTCACATTCAAACAGAATGTACAATGATGCTTCTCTGATTGCAGGTTGTTTGGTTTAATAAGTTAAACCCTCTGAGTCCTGACCTGGTGAGAGACAGATTAAAATCACATTCAGTCAGCTGTAAGCGGAAGGTCTTGATAAGGTTATGTCTCGTGTGGTGTGCTGTGAAAGGTTATTATCTTCAAGAGTATTGCCGGATGTCCTAAATAGCCTACATCTGTTGAATCTCACTTCTTAATCCTCTGGTGTTCTTCTGTCATTTTGTACCAAACAATATTAAGGTACTTGCTATGTGAACACAAAAGAGAAATCATGGATATGATTCATAAAGGTTAAATGGTCCTGAAAAAAATAGTCACACTTGTATTGTTCGTGGTCAAAAAGGTGCACATTGGAAATGAATGGGAGGCGAATTTGATAGTGGAAACGTTTGGTACTGCGGCCAAACTAAATCTTACTGAAAGCTCATTTTTTGAGATATCAAACTTGTTTAGATTTATGGCTTTGTTTTGAAAATGTATATTTTAAATAAAAATTAAAAATAGTATTTTTGTGCATTTTTCATAACAATAAATGTAAAATTATGTCACTTTTTTAAAATTCACTTTTTTAAACTTTTTTCACTTCAGCAATAATTTGCCAAGTTTCGTCTTTATAAAGAGGTCAAACTTAAGTCTGTCGCTCTAAAGCATTCAAGATTTACGACAGTTTAAGTTGGAAATTTCATTTTCAGGTCTATGCTGAATTTTTGGATTATGGATTTATGAATTTATGAATGAATCAATGGATTATAAATACAGCGTAAATATAATTTAGTACCATAAAATCCCCTTAAAAAACAAAGTATTAAAAATAAAACAAAAATATCCTTTCATTGAAATAAATAAAAAAATTTGACCCACACGTGAACTATACAGAGGGTTAAAGGAACAGTTCACCCGAAATGAGAATCCTGTCATTATGTAATATCCACGCTCATGTCATTCAGTGATGTTAAACATTTTGAGATGTCAAAAGAGATGCAAATGTAAATAAGATTTCAGAGTTTCTATAGAAGGGAACATTTCTGTGAAAGCCAGCTTCACAAAGCTTTCGTATGACTTCACAAGACTTGTATAATAGAACACAGATTTATGAACTACTTTTATGAATCTTTAATGGTGTTTTTTGTCCCTTTTGGAGCTCGAAAGCTCTGGTCACTTTGAACTGTCAAATGATTCTTTACAAATTCTCTTTTCTTTTCCACAGAGAAATAACAGCATACGAGTTTGTGACGACATGATTTGGTGAGTCAATGAGATTTTTACAGAAGCAACCAGCCCTTTAAAAAAAAAATCTGAATAATTTAAGAACAATTTACACAGAAACAAATGTTCAGCTCATAAATGAAGCCCCCCTTCTTTGCTTAAGTGTTCATCCCGTTTTCCTCTTGATCTCAAGAAATACTCATCAGTGACATGTTTTCACATCAATTATATGTGTGCGTAATTGAACAGATCTTTAACTTCTTTATCCTACACAGCTGCCAGATGCTTGTAAAAGATGTACACAAACTCTGTTGTTAATCTGCTTGACTCAGCTTGTGATTCAGAAACTTGATTCACCTTCACAGATTCAAACATATCCTCATATATTTTGGTTCCTTGCCATACAAGTGATTGCTGAAAGATCTCAGAGAGAGAGAGAGAAATATCTTTTAAAGGTTACAGGTGCACAAGATTGCTTTTTTATCTTTTCAATTGACGGCTGTTTCTTTCTCCCGTTCATCTGGGACTGGGGCGTCCCCCCAAGGTGATCTACTGAATCCAATACATTCACAAAATACATTTTCATATTCCATCACACTGTGCTGATCATGACATCCATTTCCATGCAGAGTGCTTTCACCTCTTCAAACCTCCTGACGGCCCGGAGCCAAGATGTGGGGTTCGCTGGTGGCAAACACTCGACAGCTCCAGCATTAGCTGCAGTCTAAAAGATTTGAGAATGTAAGTAACAGACAAAGAAAGGAAATATTCTATATTTTGAGCATAACTGTTACAGCACACTACGCAAGGCCCCGCCTCCCCCTCGTGTCAAAGCGCGTCAATCAAAGTTTACAACATCGGTAAGAGAATTAAGCGGAACTATCTTTCTAGTCACGAAAACAGAAAAAAACACCATGAGAGTGAATTGCGGGAACAGCAATCAGGTCGACTTGTGTTCTCTCCTCTCCAAGTTTGATGGCAGCAAAGAACAGTAAAGTTAAGTTGATGTGCATCTGTCTCTAGTCTGTCTGTCTTGCTAACCCAGCTGGGCAGTGCATCTTTTGGTCTTTCTGTGTCTTGCTTGCTAATGCCGGCCACTTTCTTCCAGGGCTGTGTTCTTCTATGACTTTGTGCCTGACAAAAGTGAGAGTGAAATACAACTATTTATTACGTTTGATAAACGACAAAGGTTTGTTTATAAACTGCAGCTCGGAAAAGATAACCGCATAGCGCGTTAAAGGGATAATTCACCCAAAAATGAAAATTCTGTCAATAATTACTCTCCCTCATGTTGTTCAACCCCGTAAGACCTTCGTTCATCTTCGGAACACGAATTAAGATATTTTTGATTAAATCTGAGAGCTGGATCACTCCTCCATAGACTTCTAAGGGATTGAAACTTGTTCCCCGAAAAGTTATTAAAGACATCGTTAAAATAGTCCAAGTGACTACAGTGGCTCAATCTTAAGTTTATCAAACGACGAGAATATTTTTTGTGCGCAAAAACAAACAAAAATAACGACTTTATTTCAACTATTCATTTCCTTCTCTGTGGGCCTCGAGTCAGTTAGCGTAGTGTGATTGCGTAGAGCTACGTCACACGTAGGCTCACTATTGGCCGACGCTGGTCATGTATGTGATGCGTGTGACGTACAACACAGAAGCGCTGCGCTGTTACACTAGTGAACTCACTCGAGGCCCACAGAGAAGGAAATCAATAGTTGAAATAAAGTCGTTATTTTTGTGTTTTTTTGTGCACAAAAAGTATTCTCGTCGCTTGATAAACTTAAAGGACAAGATCGGTATTTTACACTTAGAGCCCTGTTTTAAGATCGTTTCTGATGAAATAGAACGGTTAAGATTGAAATTTGGACACATGCTGCTGTCCCGAGAATTTTTGGTTTCTGTATTAGCACCCCCCCCCCCACCTACAACATGGTTTCATAGGTGCACTGGAAGAATTATTCATAAAACGCATTAAACTTTAGTTTACAAAGACGTGAAACTCACCGAGTGGTCTGGGGTGTTCACTGATATGCTCACACAAAAATCGCTGCAAAAGATGCTTTCCAACAGGTTTTATCGTACTTTTTGTCCAACTCCATTGACTTGTATTGGATGTTCTGTGAGGTACGGTATTACTCCGCAGCCGGAGACGGAAATGGGGTTGTTTGTATTCTTTCTGTAGTTATGCAGTCTCGGTATCGTAGGCTACGCTATTCAAGCTCTCAATGGAAGAATGTACGAGTGTAAGGCGTTTGGAAAAATAGGTCCACAGTTTTACAACGAATGGTAAAACACCTGTTGGAAAGCATCTTTTGCAGCGATTTTTGTGTGAGCATATCAGTGAACACCCCAGACCACTCGGTGAGTTTCACGTCTTTGTAAACTAAAGTTTAAAGCGTTTTATGAATGATTGTTCGAAACGAAATGAAACGTGCACTTTCCAGCAAAACATCTGTGGGGACCAGTACAATATATAGGCGTGATGGCACTCCTTTTATAACAAGGCGCACATACTTTTAAAACAAGACAATGATTATCTAGTCTCCAAGTCAGTTTAGTTACAACTCTGCAATAAAGCAAGATGGGAAGCAATGTATTGACCATCACTATTGATTTATAGGCTATATTGCATTTAAAATGTTGATTGGCTGGACATACTGGTCAATATGGATGCACATCCCTCAGTAAATAATAACCATCAAGTATCTAGTATTGCTTTTATCATTTAAAACACAGTGACATGCTATGGCAAGCCATTTTAGCTTTTATTCATCACAGGATCCGTTTTTGATATCAATAATTAAATTTGTACTATTTAAAATATGAATTATTTTTCTGATATCAGGAATTACATTTTCATTAGTCTACTAGTTAAAGGAGGGAGAATTGTAGTGGGAGCACTGGGGTGTCAGGTGTGACTGTGTGGCAATGGTTTTCTGTATGTTGTTAAGATGGGCGTATGTTTGCATGTACAATATACTTTGGTGTAATGTGCACAGTGTTGGGTAAGTTACTTTAAAAAAGTAATTAGTTATAGTTACTAGTTACTTCTCACAAAAAGTAACTGAGTTACATCATTACAAAAGTAACTAATTACAGGGAAAGTAACAATTGTGTTACTTTTTTAAAAAAATGATTAAATATGTGAAATAACTTGGATACCCCCAAATTAAATATGTTAAATGAACAGAACACACTTCAAAACAAGAGTACATAAACACAAAACCAAGACAAGGGAACACAGACCGGGATCAAGACATAAATGAATATATAAAAATAATATAATATAAAATAAATAATGTAAACTAGAGTAAAGTTTGTAAACAACATGAATAATAAAATAAAACATCAGACAGATAGATAGATAAAATAAATAAGCTTAAATTAATCAATTAATTTATTAATGACTGTTCTCTTCAGGTTGGAAATGAATGATGGGTAGAAATTTTAATGAAAATAGTTTCCAGATTTTAAAAAATGGTCCTTCGCAAGGGGATCATCATATCAATATGATATGGGACTAAACAAAAAACATCTGGAAATATTCTGGAAGGGTGGAAACAAAAACAGATTGCGAGTAACAAATAACCTTAAAATCGCGTCAGATGCTTACAAAAAAATGGTATCCAAAAAAATGGTATCCGAAACAAATCTTCTAAAATGTCCAGAAACTATTGTTTATGTATGTGGAAGTGTGAGGTTAGTGTCACAGTTACAAAGTATGACGGCACGTAATCGATGTTCCCTACTCCCCTCTCCATAACTGAGGCCGTGTTTGGAAACTCACAGAGTGATTTACTGCAAACTCTGGATATAAACAAGGACTATCATGACAGCAAACTGGGCCAGAATCTGTTATTTATCAAGAGCATGTGAAAGCTGAGCTGCAGAGGGCCAAAGCTGATCTATTTGAGGTGTAATTATTCTCAAAGCTGTTTAGCATTGTGTGAAACATCCACAGCCTAACGACATAATTACTCCATTATGGCTTATTTGAAGGGTGACCTCTTAAAATGCTGTAATTATGAAATTAGTGATCCAAATTTGATTTGAACTTGTCCTCCGTCTCTGTGATGGACAGATTTCAAATGACTATGTATTTAAAGGAATAGTCCATCCAAAAAATAAGCATTTCTGTTATCATATACCTTTGCATTGACTTCTTCTGTGGCACTCAGAATAGATTTTTTTTTTAAAGTAGCTTCACTTTATATAAAAAAATATTTTTTGAATGTTTAATATTTTGTCACAACTTAATTTAATTGTGTTCAATCAACCTAATATATTTAAAATTTAAGTTTACTTAATTTGTGTAAAAACTACATGAATCATTTTTGTTGACAACTACCTGGGCAGTGGATCTGTATAGTTCCCAGCATGCTTTGTAAGGGACTGCATTAGGAGGGTAAATTTAGGGATTAAAGTGTTATTTTATGTGTTTTTCAGTAAATGGAAAGATGTTGTTAGTTAATGTTACTATTTAATGTTAGTTATGTTAGAAACTTAGAAGACTTTCTGTAATGTTTTTGAATTTTATGGTTACCATTAAGCAGAAGAGTGTCGACTGTGTTTAGGCTGTGGGCACTCAGTATACACTACATATGCATTTAACCTCACTCACAGACCTGCATAAGCAATGTTGGGAGTAATGCCTTACAAAAGTAATGCATTACAGTAACATATTACTTTTTGCTGTAACGCAGTAGTGTAAGGCATTATTAATCATTTTTCAGTAATATTTTACTATATTACATGTTCAGTTGCGCTTGCGCTACAACACACTATTAGTTTTAATTGTAAAAAAACAACAACAAAAAAAACACCAAGACCTCGAGACATTAACGAATGAAAATTGCAAGTAGGCTAAGTTACCTGTTCATGGTCAGTCAATAGCCGCGTGTGGTGTCCAAGTTTGTAAATAAAGCGTCTGATATATTTTTTATAGCGATTTATTTTTTACAGGAGTGCCGTGAGGCATGATTTCGGCCTCTGTGCTCGCGCTGGCCAGTGGAAAAGCGGCTAATGGGTGAAGAAGAAGACTGTACATTCGCGAGATGGACGTATGCGCATTAAGCTACTCCATTTGTTCTGTGTTTTCTTAAACAGTTAGGCTATGTTTAGGTGGTATTTTTCTTGTTTTCATCACGCAATCATGTTTTTGATGCGGTGGTGACGCGTTCACGTAACATGATGTAAGGAAAGCAACTAAAAGCTGTCACAAAGAACCGGCAAAAGCAATGATTATGAATATGTCAAATATAGCAAGGAGACATTTTAATTGTTTATTAATAAAGATGAAGTTGACGTTGCTGACTCGCGATCTTCGCAGTAGTGAATGCGCCAGAGAGAAATGCACATTTCATACAGATAAGCAGAGAGCAGTCCATTTTCTTTAGTTTTGAATTGTTCTGTTTACAAATAGACATTTCAATATATATATATTTTTCAGGTCTGTGAAGTAGGCTAGGCTACCTTATAGCCTACGCTGAATTTCGGTTAATTTATGAGAGGCGCTCCAGTTCACGCGCAGGCGCCTCTGTGTCATGATTATCTATTGTCTGCTATATTTACTTCTTATTTATTAAATCCAGGCAATTGGTTGATGAAACATTGATTAAAATTTAGATACAATTAGTACAAATCGATATTCACTTTAAAGAAATTTGTTCCTTCTGTTTGAGGTCTCTGTGAAAGTTTTAAAACAGTCTTTTAGTGCCGCTTCAGAGCGGTCGCGTCCATAACGGAGAACTGTCACGTACATTGTTTTTTCCTCATAAATGCAAACACAAAAAATCAAATAAAACGAATGTTTTATGTTCTGTGGAGAGCCAACCCTTCTTCATCCGGTGGGTGTATTAGCCTACTTTTGATTTGCGCAGTGTAATTCACAGAATTACAAAAAAATATTTTGCCTCCTAAAAGTTAAATATTTTTTTTGTCATGCATGAATGCGTGTGTATTTCTCTCATATTAAATATAAAACGCATGTGTAGACGGATATTTTTCTAATGTCTGGACTCTATTAAGGGGGTATCCTATGGATAAACAGACGTTTCAATATATTGGTATTAAATGCATTTTCTGAGAATTTATATTTCAAGTTTTGACTGCAAATGTCACGTCCAAAACGCTGGAATTCCCCAATTTTAAATAATTTATCCTCAACTAGTTTTGTGGTGTAGGTCTACGTATTTTATAATGTTAACTTAAAAATTCAAATAACACTAATAGTAATTTTAAGATGTGGTAGCATTGGATCTGGACGGGAAGGATAACTCTTGGAAGGGGTGTGTCGCGATTCTGCAGGTTCGTGGATCTGAGTGTCGCGATTTCGGTTTCATATCGCATATCGTTACAGCCTTAGAATGTTAAGTTCTACTACTGTATATCTATTTTGGTGAAAGTAACTCAACAGTAATACAGGAGTAATGTAACGCATTACAATTCTGAGACAGTAATATTGTAAGGTAATGAATTATTTTTAAATTACAGTAACAAGCAATGTATAATGTATTACAGTTTGGAAGTAACTTGCACAACACTGTGCATAAGTCATATCTAATATTACTATGTAAAAAGTTAAATTGAATGCAAGTAGCTTCTATCATTGGAAGTAACTGTACAGTCAAATTAGCTAAAATTATAATGTTGGCGATTTTAGGCAGGACAAAAATGTAATTAGTTAACTTGACAAAACTTTATCTAGTAGGAATGACAACATTTTTTTAGTAGTCTTGACTAAATGAATTTAAGTTCATACAACAAGATTACAACAAATCATTTCAAACAAATTAGATTTTGTTGGAAAAATGTAATTCAATTTCGTGGAAAAGTTTTCCTTAATTTAATTAAGTTCGTTCAACAGCTTATTTTTTTGAGTGTATGTCTGTCAAGCTCTAGGAAGTAGTATCATACAAGTACAGTAGAACATGTTGAATGTAAAAGAGCTGCATGACAATTTTGATAACTTTTTATGGAACTATTCCTTTAAAAAATGTACTAATGCAGATTTGTATTTTTTCTTAGAGGTTGTTTAAGCATCTATCTAATTCAATCTCATCACTAAAATCATTTAACCAGTATTCAAACATGAAAATATGTCTTTCCAAGGGGCACAGAACCTCACAAGAGATATCTTTCAGAATAAACTACCTTGACAACTGTACATCACAATCAACTAATTCCACATGGTTTCAGACGCTAGTGAAGTGTTCATAATTTAGCGTATGTGGAGTCAGTGTCTGAGGCAGATGGATTAGTGTTGCATCTTTAACAGCCAATTCTTTATGATCAAACACTGTTTAATCTGATCTCTTTGAATCTTCATCATGAATTAATCAATATGCTCCCTCCGTTTGTGTCGTTTTAATTATGCAGGGGTATTCTTCACCCCCTCAGGCGCTCATGCACCAAATTATACCCTCCCTGGGAACAAAAAGCACAATCAAACTAAGTCTAAAATAAACTCGTCTGCAGCTGCTGAGGGGACTCGTGTTTCATGATTTCTGCTGGATGTTACTCACAATATGTTGTAAATTGCAAAAGTTACTGCAGGGTGATTCATAGTTATACATATGTTGAGTATACACATTTTAATTTAATGGTAGACATAATTCAAAATTAAGAATAGCATGCTAACATGCAAAATAATGTGCATTAATCCAGTCCAATTTTCTATAATCCAGTGCATTTTATTTGACCTTCAATGAATGAACTGATAGTAATGCCAGTGATTACTCTTTTTTTAATAATTATTGGATCAGACTGCTACATTTAGACATTTAAATACTATAAAAAATCATATTAAAAGTTTAATCAAAAATTATTTAAATTAATAAATAAAAATATATAATAACTAAAATATTTTTTTCCTAAGATGACAACTGGATGCTACTCACATATGCTACATGATATCATATGCATCAGGGTTTATTCACACGTGAAAAATGTATTTTTGCTAGAACCACACTTTGCACACAAATACCTATGAATAATAATGTGATCCGGTTGGTTATTGACAGCATGCGTGATTGTTTTTGCACATACCTTATGTGCAAAATGGCCGTCATAATTATTTTGAAATGACTAGAGTGGATTGAAAACAGCATTTGCAGTATTTGAATTGCATTTGAATTTATATGAGGAGATAAGCATGCATGTGTGCTTACTAGTCCAGATCTCTGTGACGACTCTCAACCTTCACACTTCCTCCCCGTGGAAATGAAAAGAAATTTAAAGTCAGTTTTTGAATTCAGCAGCAGGTCACACGTCTCACCATCAGCACCTTTCAACATTTCTCTGTCCTTTCAAGAGCCGATTACAGCCCGTTTGGACCAAATTTCATATTCTCCCCCCTTTTATTGTCCACTTGACACCTCAGAAACGTTTCGACCCGCGCAGGGCAAATTTACCTTCTGTGTGCCGTTCTGCAGACATAATGGACTTCAGACTGACTTGCACAGGTCATGAAAAGTAATGAAAATGTCTGCTTGGCACACCATTAGGAGCTTTTCAGAGAATCTCAGTGAATAAGGAGCGAGCTCACCAAATGATGAGGGCATTTACTGGTTTTAACCCTTTAAACGCCTTTCTGAATGGGCTCCATTAGATTCATATTCAATGAAGGTTAATGGTTAATTATGGCTATTAAAGGTTTTACTGCCTGTAGAGCGACTAATTGTCTTTTTGATGTGACTTACTGCTTTTCACCAACATGCTATTTAGCTGTTAGATCGAAGTCTTAATGTAAAGAGGATGTTAAGATGTGCAGTGCAGAGATGGACAGTTTTATAATGCACACGCATAGGACATTTAAAAACTACTGGCACTAATGTATTATGGACTACTATCTTAAAAGGAACCTGTATGGGGGAAAAAATCTAATTGAAGAAAATGAATAAAATAAAAGTAAAAGACTAATTTTCAGAACTCCTCAGTCCAAAAAGAGCAAATATGTCTCATTATGATGTCTGATGACACAATCATGAAACCACCCAACAACACCTAGTAAGTGTTCAAAAACATTCTTGGTCACTAATGCAGTGTTTACTAACGTTGCAAAATTTTCAAAAAAGTAAAATATGAAAAAATAATTTTTCAATTAAATCATAATATTTTTACCCAAATTGTTTCACTTGTAGTTGAATTTCTTATTGAATTGGTAAATTAGAAAATAATTAAAAATAAAAGCATTTTTGTTTATAGTATGACCCCTTTAATGTCTTCTAGTTATTTGATGTCCAACTATGTCAGTAAACCAAAAGTTTCATATCCAGAGCCTCACGTCATGTTTATTATTAAATAAGTTGCCCAGGGTAAGCTATGAAAGCAATCCTCAAACTTCAAACCTCGTGGGCAAGAACTCTCCATCACTTTTAGTCTCGAGCACATCTGTCTGTCTCAGATCAAACGTGTGCGTGTAGTTTGTGTTGGCGGCACCGAGAGGATCAATAGCACAGGCGGGATGAAACCTGAAAGAGATTAGACCCATAAACTGATGGGAGAAACATTAAGGGAAATTTGTGCTTGCCTGGTGAAGACACACACACCTTTAATCTTCCCAGTGAGAACAGAGGAATGAGTCAGCACAAAGATGTTAGACACGATGTCCGCCAAAAGCTCTCTTCTCCTCTGAGCCTTGTATTGTGGAGACCTGTAAAACAAGACCTGTCAGAGCCAAAGGTGTGAGTGATGAGAAGCTTTCCTCTTTCGTCAGGAGGTCGGGTCACGAGATATTACAAGTGCTCATACCTTTAGGGTTATAGAGATATGAACAAACCTCTAACCCTAAATCTTCAACTTTGACGAGTATCTCGTCCCGCACGCACTATTTGGGCTACAGATGTGAATGATAGTTTACATCATGATGAGGAGAGGTGTGCGGTTATTTAATGATCAGATGGGTGAAAAAAACACACATATAGAGTCATGCAAAATATCATGCTTTATGAACCACCAGAGAACAACCTGGTACCACCTAACATGATAAAATGTTGAACCCAGAACAGCTAAGCAACCACCTAGCAATGCCAAAACAACCATAGAAAACACCTAAAACCATATTGGCAACTCAGAACAACATTAGAACACATAGAAACCACAGAGAAAAAACCTCAAAAAACATTAGGAACTATAAAAACCGCAGCAACTGCATAGCAATGTGCCAAATACACCTTACCAACCACCTTGCAACACTTATTATGCTCTTTTTACTATGCCTACATCAGTCTATAAGGATACAGCATTAGGATGCATGGTAATTAAATACATCTGAACTTAAACAGTCTATATGTTCTGTTCACAGTTCTTTTTGCTGGATATTGTGAGGAACCAGGGGTGTTTGAAGCACGTTACTCTGACGGATGAGGTAAGGGAATGTCTGCAAATGAAAGCATCTCTTTGAGGGTCCGCGCTCATGATTGCCCTGTGCTTGATCACAGAGATATAGGAAACGCCTCTGGTTTGTCAAGAAGAATGACAAGATAATCACAGATGAGCAACATTTGAGCTCATAGACAGAATGTATTATTATGGATAATGGATTATTAGCGTACTTCTAACTGTAGTTTATACCAGTTTTGTTATCGTAACTAAGTCTTTATTGATATAAAGCTGAAATAAAATACAATACAGAAATTAGATTAAAAACTTAAAAACTGAAGCAAAAATTTGAAATGGTGCCATGGCAGCTTAGAAAGTTTAAGTCAAAGTACTAAACTGAAAAAATAAAATAAAGCTTAATAGAAATATAAAAAAAGTGACACAACAAAATAACTAAAATTAAAATAAAAAATCCAATTGAAAATATTAATAAAAACTATCATAGTATATAAATAATACTAATATAACTTATTAATATTATTATTATTTTAAGTATGAGAAAGAGAATGCAATATTAAATGATAAATGTAAACAGATCACCTTAGAAATATAATATAAATAAACATATTATTAAATTAAAGGGATAAAAAAAAAGAAAATTCTGTCATTAATTACTCCCCCAACACTTTCGTTCATCTTCGAAACACAAATGAACATATTTTTTATGAAATCTGAGACATTTCTGTCCCTCCATTGACAGCTACGCAACTGACACTTTGAGCTTCAAAAAGTTCATAAAGAGATGGTAAAACTAATCCATATGAATATAGTCCAAATTTTCTGACACGTTATATGAGCAGATTTAATTTAGGCTTTTATTCACATATAAACATTCATCAATGCACACAAC
Source organism: Gila orcuttii (assembly GCA_026230005.1). Taxonomy (NCBI): domain Eukaryota; kingdom Metazoa; phylum Chordata; class Actinopteri; order Cypriniformes; family Leuciscidae; genus Gila; species Gila orcuttii. Next base: position 4,163,933 of record JAPDVR010000025.1, read on the forward strand.
AGTTATGGTAAATGGAAGCTCAAGCATGTTCGCTTGACATGCGAGAACCAATGAGCTTCATTCTCGTGTTACGCAGCACGTTTGAGCTTCAGCAAGAACCAATGAGGTTCATTCTCGTGTTACGCAGCACGTTTGAGCTTCAGCAAGAACCAATGAGCTTCATTCTCGTGTTACGCATCACGCTTGAGCTTCAGCAAGAATCAATGTGGTTCATTCTTGTGTTACGCAGCACGTTTGAGCTTCAGCAAGAACCAATGAGCTTCATTCTCGTGTTACGCATCACGCTTGAGCTTCAGCAAGAATCAATGTGGTTCATTCTCGTGTTACGCAGCACGTTTGAGCTTCAGCAAGAACCAATGAGCTTCATTCTCGTGTTACGCAGCACGTTTAAGCTTCAGGAAGAACCAATGAGATTCATTCTTGTGTTACGCAGCACGTTTGAGCTTCTGCAAGAACCAATGAGATTCATTCTCGTGTTACGCATCACGCTTGAGCTTCTGCAAGAACCAATGAGATTCATTCTCGTGTTACGCATCACGCTTGAGCTTCAGCAAGAATCAATGAGGTTCATTCTCGTGTTACGCAGCACGTTTAAGCTTCAGGAAGAACCAATGAGATTCATTCTTGTGTTACGCAGCACGTTTGAGCTTCTGCAAGAACCAATGAGATTCATTCTCGTGTTACGCAGCACGTTTAAGCTTCAGGAAGAACCAATGAGATTCATTCTCGTGTTACGCAGCACGTTTGAGCTTCAGCAAGAACCAATGAGGTTCATTCTCGTGTTACGCAGCACGTTTGAGCTTCAGCAAGAACCAATGAGGTTCATTCTCGTGTTACGCATCACGCTTGAGCTTCAGCAAGAATCAATGAGGTTCATTCTCGTGTTACGCAGCACGTTTAAGCTTCAGGAAGAACCAATGAGATTCATTCTCGTGTTACGCAGCACGTTTAAGCTTCAGGAAGAACCAATGAGATTCATTCTCGTGTTACGCATCATGCTTGAGCTTCAGCAAGAATCAATGAGGTTCATTCTCGTGTTACGCAGCACGTTTAAGCTTCAGGAAGAACCAATGAGATTCATTCTCGTGTTACGCAGCACGTTTAAGCTTCAGGAAGAACCAATGAGGTTCATTCTCGTGTTACGCATCACGCTTGAGCTTCAGCAAGAATCAATGAGGTTCATTCTCGTGTTACGCAGCACGTTTAAGCTTCAGGAAGAACCAATGAGATTCATTCTCGTGTTACGCAGCACGTTTAAGCTTCAGGAAGAAACAATGAGATTCATTCTCGTGTTACGCAGCACGTTTAAGCTTCAGGAAGAACCAATGAGATTCATTCTTGTGTTACGCAGCACGTTTGAGCTTCTGCAAGAACCAATGAGATTCATTCTCGTGTTACGCAGCACGTTTGAGCTTCAGCAAGAACCAATGAGGTTCATTCTCGTGTTACGCAGCACGTTTGAGCTTCTGCAAGAACCAATGAGGTTCATTCTTGTGTTACGCAGCACGTTTGAGCTTCTGCAAGAACCAATGAGATTCATTCTCGTGTTACGCAGCACGTTTGAGCTTTAGCAAGAACCAATTAGATTCATTCTCGTGTTACGCAGCACGTTTGAGCTTCAGCAAGAACCAATGAGATTCATTCTCGTGTTACGCAGCACGTTTGAGCTTCAGCAAGAACCAATGAGGTTCATTCTCGTGTTACGCAGCACGTTTGAGCTTCTGCAAGAACCAATGAGGTTCATTCTCGTGTTACGCAGCACGTTTGAGCTTCAGCAAGAACCAATGAGCTTCATTCTCGTGTTACGCAGCACGTTTGAGCTTCAGCAAGAACCAATGAGCTTCATTCTCGTGTTACGCATCACGCTTGAGCTTCAGCAAGAATCAATGAGGTTCATTCTCGTGTTACGCAGCACGTTTAAGCTTCAGGAAGAACCAATGAGATTCATTCTTGTGTTACGCAGCACGTTTGAGCTTCTGCAAGAACCAATGAGATTCATTCTCGTGTTACGAAGCACGTTTAAGCTTCAGCAAGAACCAATGAGATTCATTCTCGTGTTACGCAGCACGTTTGAGCTTCTGCAAGAACCAATGAGGTTCATTCTTGTGTTACGCAGCACGTTTGAGCTTCTGCAAGAACCAATGAGATTCATTCTCGTGTTACGCAGCACGTTTGAGCTTTAGCAAGAACCAATGAGATTCATTCTCGTGTTACGCAGCACGTTTGAGCTTCAGCAAGAACCAATGAGATTCATTCTCGTGTTACGAAGCACGTTTGAGCTTCAGCAAGAACCAATGAGATTCATTCTCGTGTTACGCAGCACGTTTGAGCTTCAGCAAGAACCAATGAGATTCATTCTCGTGTTACGCAGCACGTTTGAGCTTCTGCAAGAACCAATGAGATTCATTCTCTTGTTACGCAGCACGTTTGAGCTTCAGGAAGAACCAATGAGGTTCATTGAGGAAAATGCAATCATCTATTCATGTATTTCATTCATAATGAATATGTGCACACCCTAATACAAAAATTAGTATGAGTAGTATATAGTATGCCATTCTGAACATAACCAACAAAAAAAAGTAAAACAGGAGAATGTGTTTCCTGCTTCAGGGCAAACACATTAAGAATCTCTTGCAGAAACGACTGTAAGGGTAATTGTAGTTTCTAGCCAGCAGCAAGGGTTAGCGTAAGGACACAATCTGCCCACCACTGCCTCAAATTTACCACAATCCCACTAACAGGCTACAAGAGCAGCAAGACCCCGCTGAGCTCAAGCAGTCCACTCATTAACACCCCACCAGGAGTCTGTGAGGGGCAATTCCTCAAACTACCCCTCGGCTCTTGCAGTGCTTGATTAACAGCCACACAGAGACTGTAAAACACAACCGTCGGCCTGAGCGTGGAGCACTTATATATGTAATCCATTGTGCTCCTAATGAATAAAAACGTTATGGGGATGATATATTAGTTATTATTAAAGATATGGAATAGTTCAATCACAAAAGAAAATAATTTTTTTTACTCACCCCATGTTGATCTGCACTGGTGTGCTGTTATTAATATCAGATTTTAACTGGTGGCTGTATATTTGGTCATAGTGACCCTGCGTTCTATTATTGTCAACGAACCGACTCGGCCCTCGGATATGACGTCACTTCCACACTTCAAGCGTTCTGGTATGTTTTGCGCGTCCGAGTCGGAGAAAAAACATGGACGTCACACAGAAAGCAGTTTCTATGGTAGCACTGGCCGAGTACCAGCCGCTTATCAAAACGCAGCCATTTGAACTTCTAAAATTTTCACTTTATTTCATGTTTTAGTTTATCTTCTGTTAGCAACGCTAGCCACGTTAGTTACACCCGTTTGAAACAAGGCTTCATTCAATATTGCACTCACAACAAGAACGATTCCCATAGCCACAGGCAGTGATACGGACAGTAAGGTATTGCAGTATTACGAGTGATTAAAATCGTCATTTAAACAACCAAAGCGGTCCAAAAACAATGAAAACAATTCATACAAGTCACACAGGGCGCAGCCATCTTGGATTCCGTATCAGAATTCTTGCTTGGTGTCCTCATGTCCTCATCCGACTTCCGAGCTGGGAAATCCAAGGAAAGGGGGCGTGTTGGTGCGTGTTGCTAGGCAACTTCTGTCTTCCTAGTCGGAATTCCGACACGGATAAATAAAAGAACGCACCATGAGTGTTCCTACACAAGTGACCATATAGCTATTGGAAATCAGACCATAAATGGGATCTGTTAAAAAGTAAAAAATAAGATGTTATTTATTTTTACTTTTTGGAATAACAGTTTTCTAAAAATTCACATTACGCAGGGGAAGAGTGTTTATATAGAATTTGCAGCAGTGCATGCATAAAATTCTCAAAGTTCTGAAAAACGTCAAGAGTGAAATTCATAATCGAATTGTATTCTTAGGGGCTGTTTACACGACACCGTTTTCAAATAAAAACGTAACACTGATTTACACGACAACAACATTTTGGGTGCCTGAAAACACAAACTTTTGAAAATGTGTTTGAAAGTGCACGTTTTTGAAAACGGTCTCGCTGTAAACAAGAAAAACGCGAAGCTGTTTAATCTATAGTGTTTCACATCGCCATCTAATGGCCTGGAAGCAGAATACAGCGTTTTTAGTCGTTTTCATGGATCCGTGTGAATGGGGATCGTTTTGACAATGGTGTCATCTGTACGCGGAAAAACTCATGGAAAAACTCATGGAAACGTACCCATAAAAAAAGGAGCGCTATTCAGAGCAGTCCACATTTGGAACAATAACACGTATGGTTTAATGGCACAGACATCTGAAGGAAACTCGGGAACACTTCACAATAAGGTTTCATTTGTTTACATTAGATAACTACATTAGATAACATAAATTAACAATGAACATTTATTGCATTAGTAAATTCTAATTTCAACATTTACTGCATTTTTAATATCAAAAATTGTATAACATTAACCAATGCACTAGCATTACCAAACAATGAACAATTACATTTTTACTAACTAACATTAACAAAGATTAATATAGGCTTTAAAAATATATATTGTTCAATGACTGTTTGTTCATGCAATGCATTTACTGAGAAATGGGACCTTATTGTAAAGTGTTACCAGAAGCTCTCTTTGAGTCTCATGAAGCAGGGATTTATTTATCACCAGAAAGGGTTCTGCTACAAACCAAAGAACTTTAATCTGGTGCCATTTAGAACGATTTCGTATAAAATCTTCTGTTAATGCTGATGCATTAGTGCAGTGCAACAGTCTAGCACATGTGCATTTGAACTCGCTAATTTGCAGCTATTTTGTCGACAGCTAAAGAGGCAATTATGATGTTTAGCGTCCAATTAGTGTGCGTCATGAGCTCTGTGTGTCCCACAAATTGACAGGTTTACCAAATTCGACACAGGTTAATTATCATATCAACACCACATTCAAAATTAGCATAGTATTTATTTGTAACACGCCCATTGAAAACAGAGCCAAATTCAATTTCAAGTGTATAGTTTTGTCTCGAGTTAAACCGCTTTTAACTCTGTTTATCAGTGCCGAACACAGTCGCACAAACAGAATTTGCGGGTAATCCGGGCATCTCTGATGGCCAATTAAAAGGAATCTTCTTAAGAGCGCGCCAAAGCGCCACAGTGGTCTTTATTGCCGGTCTGCTCGTGTCTAGTAAGTGTGCTGCCATTTTAAATGCCCGTCGTTTCACAAACAACCCTCATCAGCTTTCTGCCCCCCTGCTGCGTCTTAAGGGCAGAGACATGCGCTCACACAAACACAAATGCTGAAATATACATGCTGCTAAATTACACAGTCTGCTCTCCCTGGATCCTTCACTCTCCCTTTATTTGTTTCCTTTTTTCCCTCTCATTAAGATTTTAAACCAAAAAACTTACAGAAATCAATAATTCTTGATCATATGCTGCCTTCAAGCGCTCTTGGGAAGTTCCTTATTAAGTTCGTAAATCGTAATTATGAGATTTTTTACAATGCTTTTAAGTGATTCTGGTCGGAAGCATTCAAATCATTGAAAGGCTGCATTATTACAGCTAAGCTGTGGAGCATTTCAATGATGTATTTTTGTAGGCCAACCCCTAAGTTAGCATCACTCTGGCTCCCTCGACAAAAACCCAGTAGGATTTTTCATCGGCTTTTGGATCATTGCAGAAAATAAGCTCTGTGACCAACAAAGGTTTATAAACAAAATGAGGCTGTAAAAGCGAGTAGACACTTGTTAGCAATTTAGCTTTTTTCAAGACATCTAAAAGCTTTTAAAAAAATCACAAGGTGGTATAACTGGTGTATTTTATGTCATAAAAATGTTAAAATATCTTGAACTTGTGTTCACCAACAAACCGTATTTAATAACCCAATAACCCATTTAAAAACCAATTGACAACAACACAATGGAATCCGAAGTCAAGTCAGCTTTATTTATATAGCGCTTTATAAAATGCAGATTGTTTCAAAGCAGCTTCACAGAGATAACAGGAAAATACTGCATTTCGACTTTTGTTCAGCTGTAGTCAGTTCAGTGTTGATTCAGGTTTGTTGTAAATATCATCAATTATTAAATTAGTTAATTTCATCTATAAAGCAGTTATGCAAAAAATAAAAACGTATTTTATCGTCCAGCTCAGTTCAGTTCTCATACAACAGTGTCAGTACAGTTAGATCAATAATATTTTTCAATATTAAGTGTCCCCAACTAAGCAAGCCAAAGGCGACAGTGGCAAGGAACAATGTCAATGTAATTTCAATGTAAACACGCGCTACACGGACGTGCATGACCATTGCGCTCACGTCTTTTGCAGCATCTCGCGCATGATACGGCGTTCTGAACAACGGGGTGCTCAAATTAAAAAAAGTTCAACTTTAAAAAACGCATTTCTAGATCTTGCGCTTTTAACAGCAAAAACGCTTTCTGTGTGAACCAGCCCAATGGCTAAAATGTGCTTAAATGCAACAGGGTTTTAGCCTACAAAAATATGTCATACCCGCAGCACTCTATTTGGCAATTGGTTAACCTTAACTACCGCGCTGAAAAATCCAGCATAAACCAGTATGAATTCCTTGTTGATCCACGTTGGTTTATGCTGGTTAGAGCTGCTGTTCTCAAGCAAAACTGAGATGGTGTAGCTGGTCCAACAGCACTGGTCCCAGCATGCAAAACATACAGTATCTTATACTGGTGACCAGCCATGCTGGATGTTTCAGCTGCGTGACCTGTGGCAAAAGGCGAAATAAAAAATCACTTTAATGAAAGATTACGAAGAAAAACTTTTTTCATTTGCAATAGCAGCTTCGATAAATCATGTACAATGAGATCAGGAAAGTGAATTAAGTGAGTAAATAGGGCGATTCTGTGTTCATGTTGACTTTAAATGTGTTTCATAAGCGTGCTACTATGCCAAAAACGAGTGGCCTACTTTACGTCTGAATGTCAGCATTTCCAAAAAGAGAAGCGTGAACAATCCTGTAAGGGGGAGTTCAGAGCGCTCAGAGAAGTGCAGGAGCGCAGCGTGAACCCAGCTCATCCCCGACTTCACAGCGTCTTGTTGTGGCTGATACGAGGGTAGCGAGCGAGCCTTTTTCATGTGAAAGCAGGGCTGCATCCCTGGTTGTGGAGGATTGTGGGCTTTCTGTGCTTGTCCCCCTCTGAAGTTGCTGTTTTTGTGTGAAGATTTAGGCCTGTTTTCTTTCCATTCTGTGGTTCGTCCCCGCTGCGTCCTCTGTGGCTCGAGAGAGTGGGATGTTACCGTCTTTTAAGTTGGTTTGACCTCAATACAACAACTTCCTGTCTTTGAAACCGTTCCTGCGGTACGGCCCTCAAACCAGCTTGAAAGAGTTAAACTCTCTCAGTGGATTACCTGCAAACCAATAGAAGTACAGATACATGTCAGTATGATACTCTTTTTGGTGTCATCTAGACTAACATGACAATACAGCAACTTTAACATAACTAATGTAGCATTTTTGTATGCGTTTTGTTTGTTTGTTGACCAAAAAATAAATGCATCATAAAAGTAGTCAATACCACTTGTGCACTGATATATTCTAAGACTTTTAAGTTATGAAGTTAAGTTGCCATAGCTCTCAATTTCATTCAGACTTCCTACAGTCTACATAACTAGATTGTGATTGGATGACATGCATGAACCAATGGCGTTTGCCGAACCTGGCAAAAGACACTCTGCATATTTGAATGCACTACCGTTCAAAAGTTTGGGGTCAGTAGATAAAACATTTTTTGAAAGAAATCAATAGTATTTTTGCATAAAATTGTATGCATATATATGCAATAGTATGCATAAAATTGTTAAAAAGTGACAGTAAATTCATTTATAATGTTACAAAAGAACTTTCTATTCAGCAAAGATGAAAAATAAAATGTATCACAATTTCAACAAAATTATGAAGCTGCACGACAGTTTTCAACATTGATAATAAAAGTTTCTTGAGCATCACATCATCATATTAGAATGATTTCTGAAGGATCATGTGACACTGAAGACTGGAGTAATGATGCTGAAAATTCAGCTTTGATCACAGGAATAAATTACACTTTACTATATATTCACACAAAAAACAGTTATTTTAAATTGTAATAATATTTCACTGTATGTTTTTTTAGATTTCTATTTCAAATGAAAGCTGTTTATGAAAAAATCCTGAAAGAAAATGTATCGGGGTTTCCACAAAAATATCAGAAATCAGAAATGTTTCTTGAGCATAAAATCATCATATTAAAATGATTTCTGAAGGATCATGTGACGCTAAAGACTGGAGTAATGATGCTGAAAATACAGCTTTGATCACAGGAATAAATTACATTTATGAAAACAGCTATTTTAAATCATAATATATTTCACAATGTAACTGTTTCACTGGATTTTTGATCAGATAAATGATTGGTGAGCATAAAGAGAGCACGAATGCTTTGAATAAATGTGTCTGCGCTGAACAACATAGATCTGTTACTACACATGAAACCTTTTTAGAATGAGAACATTCGGGAAACAATCCAATCAGTTTGGGTTATGATTGTCCTACATGCGGTGAGGTGATTGTCTCTGCAGACTGTGTGTCCTCTGGGTCAGGTTGATTGACAGTCCCAGTGTCCCGTCTCTGTTTCTCTGGGCCTTCAGCTGAGTTTTGCTGGGACACTGTTTGGGTGACGAGTGATCAGTGCCGACTGCACCGTGCCAAATTCACACTCTGTATAATTAACGACAGGAGACAGCAGACATTGCAGATTTAATCAGCTCCTTCACATTATTTAATTTAGTTACTGACTTAATACAGCAAAGACAGACACCCCCCTTCCTGTACTTCTCATTACACTTTTAATGACTGATTGAAGCTGAGAATATAGAAATGCTTAGTGAGAAAACACACATAAACAATGAACTTTTGGATCGGTGCTTTGAACCGGACACATTATGTGTGAGAGATCTTGATCTCAAACAGCATGATCTGTCTCAAAGTAATAGGTTTTTCCTGTCTTGCCCTGATCACATTAAATCTGGTGATGTTTTCTTACCGTAAAGTAATCCCCGATAATCCTGGGAGTTTGGCCAGAGTGGGAGAGAGAGGAGAGAGAGAGAGAGAGAGAGAGAGAGAGAGAGAGAGAGAGAGAGAGAGAGAGAGAGAGAGAGAGAGAGGGGAGTGTGAAGAGAGAGAGAGAGAGAGAGAGAGAGAGAGAGAGAGAGAGAGAGAGAGAGAGAGAGAGGGGAGTGAGAGAGAGAGAGAGAGAGAGAGAGAGAGAGTGAGAGAGAGAGAGAGAGGGGAGTGTGAGAGAGAGAGAGAGAGAGAGGGGGGAGTGAGAGAGAGAGAGAGAGAGAGTGAGAGAGAGAGAGAGAGAAAGAGGGGGAGTGTGAGAGAGAGAGAGAGAGAGAGAGAGAGAGAGAGGGGAGGAGTGAGGGGGAGAGAGAGAGAGAGAGAGAGAGAGAGAGAGAGAGAGAGAGTGAGAGAGAGAGAGAGAGAGAGAGGGGAGTGTGAGAGAGAGAGAGAGAGAGAGAGAGAGAGAGAGTGAGAGAGAGAGAGAGAGAGAGAGAGAGGAGTGTGAAGAGAGAGAGAGAGGGGGGAGTGAGAGAGAGAGAGAGAGAGTGAGAGAGAGGAGAGAGAGAGAGAGGGGAGTTGAGAGAGAGAGAGAGAGAGAGAGAGAGGGGAGTGAGAGGGGAGTGAGAGAGAGAGAGAGAGGGTTGAGAGAGAGAGAGAGAGAGAGAGAGAGGGAGTGAGACAGAGAGAGGAGAGAGAGTGAGAGAGAGAGAGAGAGAGAGAGAGAGAGAGAGCATGGGATTCGTGGAGAGTGGAGGAGAGAGAGAGAGAGAGAGAGAGAGAGAGAGAGAGAGAGAGAGAGAGAGAGAGAGAGAGAGAGAGCGGCGTCGGTCTTTAAATTGCATTCTCATAGTTTACCGGTTTCATTCAATGCCAAAGTATTGCAAAATGCATTTGCACACTGCTTATAACATTAAGAAATACTATCGTGTGCAGCCAATATATTAGTATTCCATCCAGTTTTCCATTGCCTTCATCTTTCATTGGTTCACTTAATGTGAACATCATCGTGTACAGAGTCTGTCGTTCAATGACATCTCATCCTGCTTTCAGCTCTGACAGCAAATAAACTCATTCTCAATGTCAGTTCTCCATCTGTCAAAGTTTGGGAGCCATTTATACACTGCAGTGGCAAGCTGTTTCTTCTTTCTAGTCTGCAAATTGAATGCTGTTCAGTGTCATTTTAAGGTTTTAAAAGATGACATATACAGGTCCTTCTCAAAAAATTAGCATATTGTGATAAAGTTCATTATTTTCCATAATGTAATGATAAAAATTCAACTTTCATATATTTTAGATTCATTGCACACCAACTGAAATATTTCAGGTCTTTTATTGTTTTAATAGATTTTGGTATACAGCTCATGAAAACCCAAAATTCCTGTCTCAAAAAATTAGCATATTTCATCCGACCAATAAAAGAAGTGTTTTTAATACAAAAAAAAAGTCAACCTTCAAATAATTATGTTCAGTTGTGCACTCAATAGTCAATACTTGGTCGGGAATCCTTTTGCAGAAATGACTGCTTCAATGCGGCGTGGCATGGAGGCAATCAGCCTGTGGCACTGCTGAGGTGTTATGGAGGCCCAGGATGCTTCGATAGCGGCCTTAAGCTCATCCAGAGTGTTGGGTCTTGCGTCTCTCAACTTTCTCTTCACAATATCCCACAGATTCTCTATGGGGTTCAGGTCAGGAGAGTTGGCAGGCCTATTGAGCACAGTAATACCATGGTCAGTAAACCATTTACCAGTGGTTTTGGCACTGTGAGCAGGTGCCAGGTCGTGCTGAAAAATGAAATCTTCATCTCCATAAAGCTTTTCAGCAGATGGAAGCATGAAGTGCTCCAAACTCTCCTGATAGCTAGCTGCATTGACCCTGCCCTTGATAAAACACAGTGGACCAACACCAGCAGCTGACATGGCACCCCAGACCATCACTGACTGTGGGTACTTGACACTGGACTTCAGGCATTTTGGCATTTCCTTCTCCCCAGTCTTCCTCCAGACTCTGGCACCTTGATTTCCGAATGACATGCAAAACTGAGCAACAGTCCAGTGCTGCTTCTCTGTAGCCCAGGTCAGGCGCTTCTGCCGCTGTTTCTGGTTCAAAAGTGTCTTGACCTGGGGAATGCGGCACCTGTAGCCCATTTCCTGCACACGCCTGTGCACGGTGGCTCTGGATGTTTCTACTCCAGACTCAGTCCACTGCTTCCGCAGGTCCCCAAGGTCTGGAATCGGTCCTTCTCCACAATCTTCCTCAGGGTCCGGTCACCTCTTCTCGTTGTGCAGCGTTTTTTGCCACACTTTTTCCTTCCCACAGACTTCCCACTGAGGTGCCTTGATACAGCACTCTGGGAACAGCCTATTTGTTCAGAAATTTCTTTCTGTGTCTTACCCTCTTGTTTGAGGGTGTCAATGATGGCCTTCTGGACAGCAGTCAGGTCGGCAGTCTTACCCATGATTGCGGTTTTGAGTAATGAAACAGGCTGGGAGTTTTTAAAAGCCTCAGGAATCTTTTGCAGGTGTTTAGAGTTAATTAGTTGATTCAGATGATTAGGTTAATAGCTCGTTTAGAGAACCTTTTCATGATATGCTAATTTTTTGAGATAGGAATTTTGGGTTTTCATGAGCTGTATGCCAAAATCATCAGTATTAAAACAATAAAAGACCTGAAATATTTCAGTTGGTGTGCAATGAATCTAAAATATATGAAAGTTTAATTTTTATCATTACATTATGGAAAATAATTAACTTTATCACAATATGCTAATTTTTTGAGAAGGACCTGTAAATTGCAGTGCAAGAAATTCCTCTTGGTGTCATTCCAGTTCACAACATCAATTAAGTTGATTACAATTCACATTAATTGAAGGAAGCCAAATGTTCAATTCATAATTTTGCCCAAATAAACCCTTCAACATTGTAAAAGTGTTTCCACATGTTTATCATGCCCCTCGGGTCCCTCTTTTTACTGTCATAATTCAAAATTGCAAAATTAATTCTAATAACAAAAAAACACCCTCCCGTATTCTGGCTTCATTCCCAGTGAAGTGAGCACTTGTTCTTCTAGAGAGCACTGAATAATTGCCATGGTCAGGGTTCGTTTGAGATGTACACCACACACGGCCCTGCAAAAGATGAGAAAGAACAGCTTCTTTTTCCTCTTCAAAAACACAAAGAAGTTTGATAAATGACACACGGCCAGCTCAGCGTTGGTCAGTTCGTTGTTCCGTTTGAAATTCCAAAGAAACTTTATCTTCATTACGTCTGACATGTTTTTTGCACTTCAAGCATATTCAGTGTGTGTGACTCATACACAGGTATCCCTTTGTTCTTCTTAGTGAGGATACACATTCTTTATGAGCCGTTCACCCACAGGGAAGACTAGCAAGTGCACTGTGTCCTTGGATTAAATGCTGAATTTCAAGACCCAAGGGCACCTGAGCTCCTATCACATTTGATATTACGTGACGTCTCTGCAGTGTATACCAAGGACTTAGTTTCGTATATCGAACACCAGTACATTTCAACCATTATAATCATACATGATTATAGAAAGTTTACGGTGAAGTCCATTTATCAATCTTTCAGATATGAAGGAGACCTGATGTGTTGAATCTGAAATTTGTGTCGCTAGTTCACATCTGGAGACATTACTGCACACTTTGTTTTATTGCTGACAGTCAAAAACTGGTCATTATCTTGCCCTCAGGTGCTATTCTGCATGGTAACCAGTGGATGGCACTAGAAGTAGCTAATCGTATACAAAATTCTCTTGCCAAGCACTTTGTTTTCCTTTTAATTGATCGATTTAATCATGATGTCGATTTGTTACCAAATTTACCCTTGGTTCATGCAGTTTTTCGTTTTGAATAGTGGTTTTTGATTTATAAGTAAAATCAGGTGTGTGGCAAATACTTCAAGACACGTTCTAGTTTTGTTCTGCATCTTAATTTGAACAAACATATTTCAGGGTTAAGGATTCAAATAAGGCAACAATAGTTGTCTGATTTATCAACTGCATCCCTGTGGCAGTAAGTGACTTTCAGAGGTTGTGCTTGAATTATGTTTAAAAAATGGTAATGCCTCTTCATGTAATGTTATTCACATCCCTGCTGAAAAAAAAAATACACCTAGGCTGGTTTTAGCTGGTCTTCCAGCTTGACCAGCTAAGACCAACCTGGTCAGCTAAAAAAAAAAAAGTGTCCAAAACCTCTCTAAAGCCTGGGAGACCAGCTAAAACCAGCCAACCAACATAGGCTGATTTTAGCTCTTTTTTCAGCAGGGACACCTTATTTTATTCATAAACTAAAAACTATCATTATAAAATTGTACCAATATAATAAAAAAAATATAAAATGTACCCATGGCTCAAAGAAAGATATATATTAGCTATTTAAGCTACTAAAATGCCGTTTTATTTTAAACAAGTAGTGTGAATTCTATGTTAGTAGGCTATCATAAACACTGGGATCCAGATGTGCGCATGCGCACTACGCACCAACACACCGTGATTTTTGACTTTCCCGGGCCAAAAAAAATCCAGAATCCTGTGAGAATCCACGCCTTCTTTTTCACGGACCAATACCCACTACAAACCCCAGTCTCCAGCACCGCACGCCGTGTGCTTATGCTGGATACTCCACTGCGGTTCCGTTAAATCTGTTGAACGCACGTTGAAATACGCCGGTCGGTCTTTTAAACGCTTCGGAACAGATTTGCAGGCGCTGCCTTTGAGGGTCGCCTGTGGATTGACTTAATGCCTCCTTTAAAAGCCCTCCTCGGCTTTTTAAGTTCAAGAAAACACCCGGACCCTTCGGCGTATCGCCTTTGACTTTTGCAGGAGATTTAAATGTTTATTTTTTTGCCACCGGCGGAGCGCGAGATCTTGCCGTTTTGCGGACGATGCTCAACGTTTTTGTATAAAGCACCTTGTCCGTTCTAGTCAGTAAAACTTTACCTCAGAAAGCACAGTGGATAACTTGTGCATTTCTCCGAGATTATTTTGTGTATTTTTTACCTCAGAAAGTGATGGCGGAGCGGGGGGCACGGCTGCTCGTGTTTTTCACAAGTCTCATCGTTCTCCGGTTCGGCGGTGCGGATAAAGGTAAGTTCCGTGTCTCTCGTCCGTTATTAACGTTACGTGCGCCGCGCGGCATCGACAAATCCCCGCTAATGATAACGTTTGACAGTCTGTTCCTTCACTAACCTTTTCTACCATCTCGCTTACTCTGATTTTTACCCTGATGTTTATCATGCACAGCCTGGTTACTCTGGTTATATATTTATTTATGTTAAATTGGTTATAAATCTGAGTTGTTAAACGCTTGAAGGTTTAAATTCTGCAAGGGGTCATACATGAACTTGCTATTTAGTGACCGTGACTAACGTTAAGTAAATCACCACAGGTTGCTTTGAATGTAATGTAACGTTATATTGTAAACTTAATGTCAAATTAGCAATAGAGATTTTGCCAGGCTTAAGTCAATGATCCATAAGCCATTACAGATGTGGAGGCTGTTGGTAAGTGGGCATTGGAAAGAAGAGCACTTGTAGAAAGCATCCACCCATCCATCTATCTATCTATCCATCCATCCATCCATCCAATCCAGAACAATGCAGGAGGTTGCTCTTGACCTCGCCTAAAAGAGCTGTGGTTGAAAGCCTAGAGGTTATTGATTGATTGTTGATGGTAACGACAGGGTCAGACATTTGGGAACCTTTACTGTTGGGAATGATGAAAGGGAATTTTCTGGCTTACTCAAATGAAGATCAGTTCCCTCAGATGCTGCCACTGAGATTGCTGTGAGGTGAATTTGTAAAATGACACCAAATGTTTTAACAGGAGAAATATTTGCTTTTTTTTTTTGTTCTTCGACTTAAATCTACATCAATTGATGTAGATGGCTTGGCTACCCTACCCCACCCTTAAATCAGAATCAGATGTATTTATTGTTCTTGTCATGGTTGCAGAGATCTCGAAGAACCGCTTTTTATTTTTTAAGCTGAATGGCGTATGTTTAGTCTTGTCTTTTCTGTGTTTTAAAGGATTCTAGATATGGCTTGAATTGGTGCTTTGTACATGTGGCCAGTTTCGAGTTACTAATCATGGCTTCCCTCTGAAAATAAGTTTTTGTTTATTTGAAACATTTCCCTGAGGTTTCAGATGTGCCTATTTTAAAGCCAAGCCACAAGTTCTCGCTCAAAGATAGTCTGCTTGTAAATTCACAATATTTTATAGAGTTTTGTAGATTTCTTGTTGGTGCTTTAGTGGAAAAAAAAACTTTGTCAAATTGAATTAGGCTCTGCACTTGTGGTACAAAGCTAGTTTATTTCAATATGGATTAAAAAAAAGCTGCCTTTCATACAGGACACATTCTTGAATTCAGAAATCGCTAGATGAAGTGGAACATAAATGAGAAATGTTTTTAAAAATTGAACTCAATAGTGTCTTACGCCAGAAGTCCGCTCTAAAAAAATAGTCTACTTCACTGGCTTTTCACGAAATGCTTTATAGGTATATGCAAAGTAGTTGGTTTGATGGAAAGTCCTTGTAAAATTTTGTAAAACGGAATCAACCTTTCCTCTTGTATGGTTTTGTTTGTTTAGATTTGACATGCAACAGTTTAGCAGAAGCATCACTTATGAGCTTGTTTTCTCCACTCTTCTGTCTTTCAGTAGCTACATGCGGTTAATGATCCGATTCATAGCTCAATTGGAATGATAATAATAATTTGGAGGAGGGGGATTAAATAATTGCCATGCAAACCTTTGAATCTAACTAGTTATGATTACAATGCTACTCCAGTTTGTTAGCTAGGCTATACAACTACTTTCACAAACAGATACAAAAACATTTAGCTGATTCACAGCCTGCTGACAGGACAAAACTTCTTGCCATTATGATTATGAAGACACTAAATTGTGCTTTTTGCCTGCACAGAAAGTTTGTTTGTAATACATGTTATGCACATTTGAATTTTCATCCGTTTCTTTAGGGCATATTTCATTGGTATGTAAAATTTGCAATAAAATCCATTAAGATGAAATTGATTCAGATGGAGGAAAATCTGTGCACATAAACTTTGACAGTAAGTGGTGGTTCTCTCAAAGACTTTTTAATTTTCTTGTGTTTTACTGCTCAAAGCCCCCCTGTGGTGAAAATCAAGCTTTTAATGTTGCTTAGGGTGAATTTAAGGTGATTGGGACACTTTTTGCGATTGAGATGACTTGGGGAAAAAAGTGTCCCAATCAACCTGAATTCACCCTATATGTATATGTGGCTTTTTAAAAATGCTTTAAGACAAACCATGTGTAAATTCATAAGTCGACAGCATTGCTGAGTATTTTCTCTTTAAAACTGCAGTGAACCAAAGACAGTCTCAAAAATAGGGGTCGACCGATTATCGGCGCCGATATTGAGCATTTTTATGGTTATTTTCAAAACCGATTTGCTGATAAAATAATTTTATTTTGAAATGCGCTATATTTGGCTCTAACGCAGGCACCTCTGTCGGAACTCACCACTCTGTAGACTAGACCAATCTGATTTGGTCTACATCTGATTTGTTGGGAGTCACGAGTCCGGCCAATCAGCACGAAAGCTGAGGCACTGAAAGTGTTGCACTCTCACACCGAGAGCACTCGCTGACTGGAGCTGCTTCACTGATAACGCATCGGTCTCTCAAAGTTAAGACAGCAGCAGACTTTGCTGAAGTAGCAATACTTTACTACACTGAAGTTGCAAAACACCTCAATATAACAGGGTCCTGTGATTTCCGCGATGCAGAAAACACGGAAGGAATCGCGGAATCCAGTCATAAAAACGGAATTTACTGTATAAAGCGGATCGTCACGGAATTTGTCAACTTCTTGATGAATTAATAAAAGAATAGGTCAGTACAAATCAAATCGAATGTCAAACTGCTATTTAAATATGAATCCTGCGTGTCTCTAAATGAATGGCGCAGACGCGTGAACATTACCACACACAGGAGCACGCGTGACGCTTGCGCTGTTTTCAGCCTCAGCCGCATCATTATATGAGGACATGATTGCATAAACATCATCTCCAGAGCCGCTTAGTCACTTCATGAGCTTTTTAATGCTTCAACTGAGAAAAGTTATAGTCATATCCATAGGGTCATATCATAAACACACAGAAACTCAACAATCTCAACGGCAACCCGTCAAAATAAAAGTTCGGTTTTTCATAGGGCCCTAAAAATGTAATTTGTGTTAAACTGTAAATAAATTGAATTGTATGATAATTTCAATGAATTAGAAATGCTTTTTTTATTACTAAAATTTAATTTGACCATTAAAATAGTCTTTAAGTTTTACAAAATGTTTACAGAATGCTGCTGGGTGCTCCCTGAATTTTTTTTATAGTTATTATTATTAATAATGTTATTAATAATGTTATTATTAACAGTTCTCAGATTTAAAGATATGTTTAAAATCATTTAAAGAAAGTTTTTGTAAAAACACTTTGTTCTTAATTTTGATATTAACTTACATTTTTACACCAGACATAGGCTATATCGGTTCAAAATATCGGTTATCGGTCTACTTGATCTGTAATAATCGGTATCGGCATCGGCCCTGAAAATCACATATCGGTCGACCCCTACTCAAAAACATGGTTTGAAATCGCTGGTGTTTCTGGCGTCACAAACTACCTTGTAACGAATCAGGTTAAAGTGTGATCGTCAACGAGTGGATCTCTGAGCTGAGTGGGTGGAGGCGGGTCTAATTTGCATATTCATAGAACCGTGCATACTAAATGAGGCAAGGGTGTAGAGTTACATTCAAGATATTTTAAGGCGTGAAGAATTTTTTTTCAAGGAAAAAGACGCTTTAAATATGTCATTTTGGTGATCAAAGATGAGTTTTAAGGGATACAATTATTGTACAGCGGGACTTTAATACTGATGCTTCATAGAAGTGTTAAAAGGTTTATCAGATGAAAACTAGTTGGCCATCTCTTATGCCACTTTGAGAATGGGTCACAATTGTCATGCAGTCTTCGCGTAATTGCTTTTGGCACAGCAGGTAAACGGCACAAATGGAGACATCTGTAGCTATCTCCATCTCTCATTAGCTATGTGTGTGTGTGTGGTTGGGGGAGGTGGAGGGGGTATGGTCTGGAAAGCAAGCTTAATACTCATCAATGTCAGGCTGAATGATTGAATGACATTTTAACGCATCCAGTTGACCCCTCACGTTGCCTCTGCCAGTGGGATATCAACAGCAATCTCATTCACAAGGCTAGAGGGTAAATTTGTGAATCTCTGCACTCACTCTCGTGGTCTGGCTCTTTGCGAGCGTGAGGCGCGTAGCCATTTTCTTGCCGCCTGCAGCTGGTTGAGAAGGGGAGACAAACCCATTCATCGTGTGTCTTATCTGTGTGCTCTTGTCTAAGTGTGACTGGCAGTGGGCAACAGAGTGTTTGGTTCTCCCCGCAGCTGCTTATCAATTTGTAGAGATTTCACCTTCTAGATCGCCTATGGCTGACTGATATGGTGTGTTATTGTAGACGTAGTTGTGAAGTGTGTCGCGTTGTGGTTGGATGGAAAGACAAGTCATTTGTTGTTTCATTTTACTGGGGAGCCTTTTGTTAGATCGGAGTCATTTGAGAGTTAAAGTAGCTTGACAGAAAAATAAAGTTTTGCAAGGCGGTCATTGAAATTCCACAGATTTCAGACATTAAAACAGTTTGAACCACTTGACAGTACAGACTGTTCAAATAGTTTTCTAGATCATGTATGTCTTACAGTGCGTTCACACCGCTGCCGGCAAGAGCGTCAAATTGGCCGGAAATCATTAATTTTCAATGTGAGCCGGCGGCGGGTCAACTTTATGGTAATAAGCTATGACGCGGTTCGGCGGTAACCAACAATAGTGTTGTGAATTAGCTACGCAACACTATTTATAGGCAACATTTCCGCGCTAGAACGCTTGTTTTTCAGCGGAAATGCAATTCATTTGCTCAAAACAACACCGATTTGACCAGTTACATTAAGGCTACACTTCAACCAGGACAGTTATTGTAATGTAGACTGCACACAAATCAATGTTAATGTTAATTAAAGACCAAGTGTAGTAAACGTCTCCTATAAACTGCTTGTTGAAATTGGACTAGCAGTTGACCATGAACACAAAAGCCACACCACACAAATGGAATTTGTTTATTTCGTTAGCAAAGTAAGACCAAACAGTCGATCTACTTCAGAGCACCAAAGCGTCCACGAATCCTTTCTACGGCGTCATTGGCAGGGCAGCGGCGGTGTGAACGCACGGTTACGTGTGCTATAAACGTTCTTTGTCTTTTCCACAGATTCTTGTATTTAAAACAACTTGAACTTGACCAGGGTTGTGCAGCATTCAGTATCTTTTAAGAATAGATTACTAATTAATTTATGAATTGACGTTGCAAACAGGATGCAGAACTGCATTTCAGTTCAGTTTCATTTCCTGCCATTCCAGTTCAACTTCCTAATCCAAATCAATTTAAATTCCAGTTCATGAATTGAAAGTGAGCCAATTCTTCATTTCTGAATTTTGCCCAAGCCTGGTACAAACTCTTTCTAGATAATGTTTTAGATGTGCTATGTAGTATGTATAACCTTAAAATACTTTTTTTATGATTTAAGTGAAATTAATGGCATCGTCATTGTTATATTCGTCTCCATTCTTAAACTTATTAGGGTGAAAGTTGTGATTGGTCACATCTTTAAACTGTCCAATCTGATTTAAAGCCGACTGAACACTCTTGCTTCATTGCAAGCATAAAAATGTAATCTCTTGCAAAAAAATCTAGTTTGTTCTAGAGCTGAAAAGTTAAGTTTGCCAATACTTTTTAGTCTGAAACACGTGTTGAAACTCTGTGGTTTGGTTTTGTGGAGCCACTGAGATCCATGAGTGTGGAAAGGATGGAAAATTCCAGCAGGAGTGTTGCTGTTTGCAGTTGGAAGACGTATTTGTCCTTCTCAATATAGCTTTTCACAAGGCGGACCCTCACTCTCAGCCTCTTACTGGGAGAGGTCAGAGCCCTGAAAGACAGGGGTCACCCTTGATTTCTCCTTCTGCGGTCTCGGTGAATAGAGAACTCTTGCTGGTTGTTATTGCTTCTCCAACACCTCTTCTGTTTTTTTTTGGATCCTGCTTGTAAAGAATGTCTAGATTGAATGCGGTTGTGGCGAAGGAATCATTTTAATGAGGTCAGGAGAGACCTTGCTGAGAGGATCCCAGTGTTTGACCCTTGCTATGAGGGTCTAGATACATGGCTTTTGTATGGATTGAATGTCTTAACAGCTGTCTGTGAAAACCTGAACAAGACATGACAAAACCAGCTCTAGTTGTACACCAAATCATCCAAAATCCAATGCTTGATTTCAATCTGTTCTTGCTCTTTTAAGTTGGTATTATGGATTTGTGTCCATCAACGCTTTCTTTGCTAAACATCCATACTGATGCTCCTCCTTTTCCCCATTATCCTGATTATTTGATAATTTGTCCTTACAAACTCGGCATATGTTCTGTGTCGAATAGCAATCACTCCTGTTCACCCCCTTCCATAGAGTAAGTGCTGTGGTTTTCCCATTGGGTTTAGCAGGAGGCTATGAATAATGGAAGAGAACCTTAGCTGTCTCTAAAACGGTGATTAATTGGTTTAATTTGATCATGTTGTACCGTTTGGGCTCCGTACACCACCTGATTTGTCCTCCACCTGCTAATGTCTCGTCTATGAATGCACACTTTGACCCTCCTGTAAATGAAAGTCCACATAAAGAGACTGAAAATGTCATTATTTACTCACACTCATGTCGTTCCACAAACTGAAAAAGTAGATATTTTGAAGAATCAATGGACTCCTTTCACTTACATTGTATCAAAACACAGACATTTATCATCTTTTTTGTTTCACAGAGAAAGTCAGACAGGTTTGGAAAGACATGATGGTGAGTAAATGATGACCGAACTTTCATGTCAGTGGTTCAGAAGATTGAAATGGTTCCATATTTTAAGAAAATTTAAGAATATTTTAAGAGTTTCTTTCACTGACTTAGTACTGGTTTCTGGATTGAGTCATGTCTTTTGAGCTGGCCTTTCGAAAGTAAATGCAATAGCCTGACATGGTAATTGATCTCTGATTGGTAGGTATGTGGGTATATAACCATGGAGAGAGTTTTCCAGTTCTCCAGGCCACATGCTAGATGCCTCCCGCTGATATCTGCTCACTTAGTCTCTCTGTAGGGAAGGCAAATTACTGCTATTCTTCTGCAGAAACCTGCTGAAATGTAGTTAGCCATTTATAGGTCTGAACACTTTGGGCTAATTAAATGGATGGCCTCACTCTAACTCAAAAACACAGGTCATTAAATTAATTATTGATCATTTGTACTGCTCTAAAATGTTCATTTTTATCTTCGTAAACCTCAACTATTCCTGCAAATACACCTTATTGTGATGCATCCATTGACTAAAGTATCTGAGAGCATGCAAATGACATTCTGTGTAGCTTTATTTCTTTCATACCTTGAGCCAAGCCACAATCCCTATCTAAACCAATCTCTATGTTGTCTTGCATCTTACAAATGAAACATTTAAAAAGGGCAGCCAAGCTTACGTTAATGTCTCTTTGTACCCCACATTACTGAAAGGCTATAAAGGGCATCCAGGCTCAGAGATGACTGGCGAATGATAAACCGGCCTTTCCTCCTCATTAGCTTTATGGAAGAGATGGGCTTCGCTTGACCCTTGAAGAGCTGATGTTGGTGATGTGGAGCAGATAGCAGAGGTGTGTTTGAAACACAAGTAGGTTACATTATTGTTGTTGAATTATTAAAAAGTAACTCCATGTAGGCTGTTTGCCTGAGGCTCTTGTTTGTTTGTTCTTTTTTTGAACATTATGGCCCATTTTTGGGAAAACGTTGTGTTCTTGTTCTTTAGCATTAGACCTAGTGTTAAGTTTTCCTGTTGCAAGTCAATTTGCATGCAGTTTACGAATAAGCAGCAACTAATTGTCACCATCCTTCTGATATGTAAAATACTTTTTGATGTAGTATTCTTTGAAACTTGCAGTTCCTGCTGTGAACCCAAAGGAGGTAAGTGAAAATAAAAGTGTGAACTTTCCACAACTAACATAATTTTGATCCAACTGCTGAAAGAATGATCAAATTACTAGAAATATTTAATAAATAATCATGCTAGTGTTTGTAGTGTTTTATGAATGACAGGCCAAATTCTCCATTGCAGATTCTGCGAGAGCCTGCTGATGTGAGTTAATTTAATGATAGTGTTGTTTTCCTCAGGTTGTCTAGAAGCCAATTTCATCCTCAAGTAGCGGCAGATCGCAAATATTTCGCAGGGTTTATCTCAGAAGCTGTAGCCTTGCATCTGAAAGAAATGGCTGTTTTTGCTAATTAGACATGATTGAAGGCATGTCAGGAGTACATGGAGTATATACATAGAGTTATAATGGCAGGACACATCCATCAAACATGCACCGACTCAGTGAACTCCTCCCAGGGGACACTGATTAACCCTTACCCGGGATGAAATGCATTAATTGTGTTCACCCACCCCCCGCCGTTGGCGTGTACTGTCTGTTGTGTATATGAAGGCCAGGACGTGATTTAATCATTGGTGGTTTATACGCTGGGTTCTTGGTGCTCCGTCCTTGCTGTGCATACATCAATTACACACACAGACGCACATGTGCTTTAATAAGCCTGCAAGTGTGCTGTTGCCAGTAGTAGTGTCACAAAGACTGATGGTTGTGACAGCAGGCGGGTGATAATTAACCAATATTCCTGCTATTCGCTTTCTATCACATGCTCACACACTTCTGTATGGAGCTGGATAGAGGCAGGATACATTGTGTGTGTGCATCTTTTTAAGGGGCACAAATGGTGCACTAAACAAACCAGGGTCGTTGGTTCAAGTGCTCCCTCAGGGCAGAGCAGGTGACTAGCATTAGCTAGTGGGTAGTTTGTCCCGGTCTAATTAAAGTAGACTCCACATATCCTTTTGCTAAGACATTAGATATGCCCTTGATCATCCTGTGGCTATTAATATATTAAACAAAATGTAATAAAGCACATTAAAGGGTCTTTCAAACTACATTCTCGTCCAGTTTGACATATTTTAAGAGAAATGTAGACTTGATTTTTATCTCTAATAGAGAAAAATAAAAAAAAACCTTTTCAGGATTAATAACCAGTGGGCTAATATCGCCGACGATTATGCTTAATTGGGAGAAGCAGAAATCGTGATCACGATTAAAATACGATTTATCGTCCAGTCCTATTTCAAAGTTTCTCCGCGTATCCTAGCGGTAACTTTTCCACATTTGTAACATCGATGTTAACCAGCTTTAAATTATTGCTTTAACTACTGGCAAGTTTTTAGGGTGAATTACCTACAACAAGAGCCCAAAATAATGACTACATTTTGACATTGACAGAAACAAATATCCTCACGCATCCCATTGGAAAAGGAAAGTCATTTTGTGTAGAGTGATTTGAATTTCATTTAACACCCTTTTGACAGGTGAGCAGTGTTTCTCGTGTATAAGAGCCAGTAAAATTAGTTCTGGAGTTATGGTTCTCTGTGTTTTCAGAGGTTTTCTGAGGGCCACAGTTTGTTACACTGATGAGTTTTCCTATGGGGAAGCTGTTGTGCGTTATGCAGGAAGCCAATAGGAAGAGCTGATCATCTGTCTAAACTGCCTGTGTAAATATGGCCGCGTGTGTGCGTGTGTGCACGAATGAGTTGAAAGAGTTTGTATTTTGGCTTAAAAGACCTGAGTTTAGAATAACATAGACATAGTTTATTAAATTTGATGTGAAAAAAGTATGCAAGAGCTAGAAAAACCTTACACTCAATGGGTCTCATTCATTAAACTCCAGTAGAATGAATTTGTGTAAACCATTCATAAAATGATTTGCTTAGTCGCATTAAGCTCAATGCTATATGCTTTACACTAGAATGCTTTTACGAACAATTTACGCAATATTCAAAGGCCAAATAAAGTTCTTGCTAAATCCTTGCATTAAATCCAATGCAATGCTTTACATAAAATCAATTTAAATACATTCTTAATGAGCAAATACTACTGCATCTCCTCCAGCGAAAGTCTGTTGGCACATTTTGTATATATGTTAGCAAACAACACTTTTACAAGGTCTGCAATGCTTTCCTCAGTAAACTTTTGTCTTGTGAAGGCCTCAAAATACCCTTGTTGGTGTTTGATGCCGCCCCCCGTGTAACATAAGATTTGAGCAAAAGTTCTGAATCTGTTAACTGTATTCTTCATCTGTTCAATGTTACGATCTCTGTCATCATATTGGCCCTGACGGTGAATTACGGCATGTAATTGAAAAGCGATGGGGGTCATTTAACGACGTGTACGGCTCCCCGGTGACCTGTGGAAAGTGTTCGCTTCCCCTTATTTTCCCCTTTTCCGCATCCGATGCCATGATTGATGGCCACAGTGTTTATCCAGAACCTCAGCGAGGATGAGAATGATTGGCCGTGACCAATTCTGTTAGTTGTTGGGGGGGGTTTGGATGCTCACTTTTGTCCCATGATACGTCTGTGTCATTTCAGGACGTGCTTTATTAATGAAAGCCAAAGGCCCGTTTATAAACACATCGGCAGGGAAATGGAAGCTGGGCTTTTAAATGCAGAGGATTTTGAAGCTTCATTATTGTGGTTAACCTTCCTTTCTAGCTTATCTCACCCAGAATCCTCAGAGGAGAGCCGCTCAGAGCTGTGAGTCATAGTCTTTTTGTTAGATTACGTGGGTGTGAAAAGCAGCGAAAATATTGCATACTTGCATGAGTTTAGGAATTGCAGATGCGACTTTGAGATTCTTGAAATGCAAATGTCATTGGTGCCCACAACTCTAAGAACGTTATTGCTGGAAGAAAGTCTTTGTCAGACTTTCCAGGAAGCGTCGTGGGTGGGTGACGCCTCAGTGGTTGTTTAACTAAGCTTTCTGTTTGGCTTCCAGTTATTTAATTCTGCAATCATATACCTTCCCTAAATTGGAATTACTCAATTTCTACCTTTCAAATGCACTGAAAAGGCTGTTCCACGTAACTCAACTTGCATTGAACTCTATGGAGAGACTATGACTTTTTGAACCAACTTTCAAAGCACAGCCAATTTGCATGAAATAAAAACAAATGATAGACTGCATCAAGATTAAATGAGTTGTACAACACTTTAAAGATGATATTCAGAGAATAATCATTGGAATATACACATTCTATGCTATTAAATGCATAAAAATTGTCCTCCTGTAACAGTTTTCATGTTGTTCATGTTGTGGTTGAAATGTTTGTGTTGGTAAGTGCATTGAATCTCTGATGCAAGTGATGTGAAACGGCCTTAAAGGAATAGTTCACCCAAAAATGAAAATTGTAATTTATTCACCCTCATGTTGTTTTAAACCCACCTCACTTTTTCTACTGGAGAACCTGAAATAATATATTTTTGAGAAATGTCTGTTGTTTTTTTGTCCATATAATGAAAGCCAACTGGACCCAATGTTGTTTAAACTTCAACATTCTTCAAAACCTCTCCTTTTGTGAACCGCAGAAGAAAGTCATACAGTTTGGAACAACATGAACGTGAGTAAATGATGACAGAATTATTATTTATGGGTAATTTTTTATCCCTAAGCATCTCAGGGTCTCTAAAATGTCAAAATGTTCTTTATTCTTTACAATTTATTTTTGCTCTTGAATCATAGATGTTTTGATTAATGTCTCACCAAAGCCGTGGTTTCTTTAGACCCCTGACACGCATGTAGCCTTCCTTTTAAACCCTCCAGCTTCATTCTCTCTTTTTCAATGTTGTCCTTTTTTATGTTATGATGGATTTATCCACTGAAAAAACAATTTACTTTCCCGGAGCAATTTTGCCTTGACGACAGTGATAGATAACAGAGATGTCAGTTTATTAACAGTTCCTGAGTAGTTTATTCCGCTCGCTTTGAGGACCAGGATATGTTTTTTTTCCTTCCCATCCAGAGAGTTTGAGCATACATTTCTTTAAAGCCGTTCTGAGCGCCTGCTGAGAACAGATAAAAGCAACGCAGTGGAAGAGGAGAGTTGGACTCTAATGGAAGGGGCAGTTGCAGACAGGTGCGAAAGAGAAATAAAGGATAAAAAAACAAATGGAGATGAAAACGAAGCCTTGGACGGCGAGTTCCCAAGCTTCATGATCCACCCAGCATGGGCTCCACCTAGAGATTATTTTTGATATAAGATCATTCCTTTGACCTACACCAAGAAAAGAAATCGAGTTAGTCTTTGTAATAAGACCTGGGAGCCACTTCGGTCCCTGTCCATCCGTCCCTGTTTTTTTCTAATAGAAATGGAGACAGAACCGATGTTTGTGCACCATTTATTTTACAAACCACAAACCATTCATGCATGAACAGACTTTCAAAACCTAGTGGTGCAATGATTTGCACTAAACTGTTAGTGATTCAAAACCAATCAATATCTACAACAATCAAAACATTTTTCATCTTTTACCATGAATGCCACATTTTTAAGTCTTAAGTTAAAAGCAGTTTAACTGAAAGTTGAGAGTGATTCCAGTGTGAACTTTTTGCAGTCAGGGTGAGTTGATGTTACTATAGTTTTCGTGATCCGGTCTGTCGAAACTGACGGATTTAACAGAAAATGGAAACAGACTTTTTTTTTCGTTTTAAGACATGTTCACACCAAGGATGATAACTATAACCATAAAAATGTAATAATCATTCTAGTTCTAAGAGAATAGTGAAGTTCAGATCTCAACTTTAACACAGAGGAACAATATTATTGGAATTGCTTTCAGAATCACTGATGAACGATAAAAACATTGAAAATGAATCCAACTTTAAAGAGCTTGAACAGCTTTAAAAGCAGCGGATGACAAAAAAAGTGTTTATTATTTTTAAGTGCTTTATTGCACTAAACTAATGTGTTATTTTGGCAAGGTTGCAAGTCTAAATGTAAGCGATCGAGGTGAATTCGTAGTTGTGGAAGTGCAGAGGAAAGCATGTTGAAGTGTGTGTGTGTGTAATTTACAGCAAGCAGTTTTCCTTGTTCTGCTTGGAATCCGTTATTTATTTCCTAATGCCTCAGCTGTGTTTTAATTAAGGATGTGTACTTGCTGCTCTGTTGGAAATTAATTTACATTTGCCTGAAAGTGAAAATAAGAAGTAATCAAAGACTGTTCAGATCAAAACCGGTGAGACTGCAGTACAATTAACAAAACCCTGCAGTGCAGACCCTTTATCGAACAGATATTCACCATTGACCCAGTTTGTGTTCCTCTGGGACTCTCGGCGCTTCTAGAACCCGTTTAACCTTCTCCAGCTAATGATGGCGGTCAGGTAGGAAGCGCAGGCACAGGACAGTGAGAGAAAGTGGGTATTATTAACTTTGTTTTATTAGACGACTCCCTATGGGTTCGAGCGCTTTGAGGTGCGAGTGTTAATTGGTGTTGTTTTAAAAGCCTTTGTTCTAAAGAATAACTGTGTGCAGAATTGGGAGACCAGCACACTTTTTTCTTTGAAGGATGTTGAAGCGTCTATATTTTAATGCTGATAGTCCGTGTAAGGCTTTCCATTAGTGATTCGATCATGACGGCAGCACCAGATATCATGTAAATTGGGCCCAAAATGTAAACCACACTCGCAATGTTTATTCTGGCATTGTTCCTGTAGACACTTGCTTTTCTTCTTATCTCAGACTGCCATTCACCTGAGTGTGTCTGTGCATGTGATTGTTTTCTCTCTTTAATAGCTTTTCTATGTCAGCCGCGCTGAGCAATCGTCATACATGAAGCCATTTCAAGATTGTCAGCATTGCCCAATAAGCATCAATATACTTGGCAAATTAATTGAAATATACGTCTAAAACCGTCTTAACACATTGTCAATGGATAATGCACATCTGTTTTGAGATAATAAATATTTTTAGTGAATATTGTGCAAAATAAGATTTACATTTGATTGCAAAGAACTTGACAATTAGAATAGTCCTTAAAGGGATAGTTAACCCAAAAATGTAAATTCTGTCAGTAATTACTCTCCCTCATGTTGTTCAACCTCCTAAGACCTTCGTTCATCTTCGGAAAACACAAATTAAGATATTTTTGATTAAATCTGAGAGCTGGATCACTCCTCCATAGGCTTCTTCAGGGATTGAACTTGCCGGCCCCGAAAAATTATTAAAGATATCGTTAAAATAGTCCAAGTGACTACAGTGACTCAATCTTTAGTTTATCAAACGACGAGAATACTTTTTGTGTGCAAAAAAACCCAAAAATAACGACTTTTTCAACTATTAATTTCCTTCTCTGTGGGCCTCGAGTCAGTTAGCGTAGTGTGATTGCGTAGTGCTACGCATGGGCGTAGATTACGCGGGGGACGGGGGGGACGTGTCAAAACGGCAAAAAAACTCCACTCCTTTTTCACGAAAAAGTCAAGCACTGTAAGTAAGTTGTCATGTGGTATCCGAATTGTGTTGCACAATGATGAATAACTCTGCCTATTTCTCTTGTTGAATAATTAACAAGTTTTGTTGTAAATTGAAAACATTCACTATACCCGCACAAACGTGCACTATTTTCAATCTTTTTTTATTCGTAGTGTCTTTTATTTTCACAGATATGTTATCAAAGCCCTTCAAATTAGAATAAACATGGTTATTGTTAATGCTGAATTTGTATGTTCATGCATTAACAGCCACGATCTGCTTGAATCAGGCAATAACATGTGTAGAAGCCCCCGGACCCCCCTAGAAGTACCGAGATCCACCTACAAAAATACTGTGGGAATCACAGTAGGCTATATGATGGTCTACGAAAAATAAAAATGTTATCTAATTAAAATACATGATCAGGATTTTACCACCTCCGCCTCGTTTTAAGCCAGGAAAAACCCTGCGTGTGAAATATAAAGTACTGAACATCTGCATTTCTTTCTTTCTGTTTTTTTGCTTTAAAAATAAATAGCATATTAAGCCAATTAACCTGTCAACAAAAGTCTGAAAAAAAAAATGGTATTATACTTGACATTCTGTCCCCCTCACTTTTGAAATGATGGCTACGCCCCTGGTGCTGCGTCACACGTAGGCTCACTATTGGCCGACGCTGGTCATGTGTGTGATGCGTGTGACGTACAACACAGAAGCGCTGCGCTGTTACACTAGTGAACTCACTCGAGGCTCACAGAGAAGGAAATGAATAGTTGAAATAAAGTCGTTATTTATTTATTTTTTGCGCACAAAAAGTATTCTCGTCGTTTGATAAACTTAAGATTGAGCCACTGTAGTCACTTGGACTATTTTAACGATATATTTAATAACTTTTCGGGGAGCAAGCTTCAATCCCTTAGAAGCCTATGGAGGAGTGATCCAGCTCTCAGATTTAATCAAAAATATCTTAATTCGTGTTACGAAGATGAACGAAGGTCTTACGGGGTTGAACAACATGAGGGAGAGTAATTACTGACAGAATTTTCATTTTTGGGTGAACTATCCATTTAAAGTTGTAAACATTTCATACACCCCTTGCATGTTTGGTTAGCTATTTTGTTTGTTTTCAGCTACCAGTAAGAGCAAGCTCCATTTGCCTTTTTTAATTCGTTACTGCATATTTTCCCCAAAATCAGCACAGAAAATGCAGAAAAGTCTGGGCTACCCAGCTTTCTAGGTATTGGCCATTGCAATTGGCATTTAAATTTTATTTATTTTTTTTACTGTAAAACAGCCTACAGTTAGACAATAGTTTTTTTTTTTTAGCTATTGAACCGTTCAGGTTTTGCATTTTGTTTACAGGTCCTTCTCAAAAAATTAGCATATTGTGATGAAGTTCATTATTTTCCATAATGTAATGATAAAAATTGAACTTTCATATATTTTAGATTCATTGCACACCAACTGAAATATTTCAGGTCTTTTATTGTTTTAATACTGATGATTTTGGCATACAGCTCATGAAAACCCAAAATTCCTATCTCAAAAAATTAGCATATAATGAAAAGGTTCTCTAAACGAGCTATTAACCTAATCATCTGAATCAACTAATTAACTCTAAACACCTGCAAAAGATTCCTGAGGCTTTTAAAAACTCCCAGCCTGTTTCATTACTCAAAACCGCAATCATGGGTAAGACTGCCGACCTGACTGCTGTCCAGAAGGCCATCATTGACACCCTCAAGCAAGAGGGTAAGACAGAGAAAGAAATTTCTGAACAAATAGGCTGTTCCCAGAGTGCTGTATCAAGGCACCTCAGTGGGAAGTCTGTGGGAAGGAAAAAGTGTGGCAAAAAACGCTGCACAACGAGAAGAGGTGACCGGACCCTGAGGAAGATTGTGGAGAAGGACCGATTCCAGACCTTGGGGACCTGCGGAAGCAGTGGACTGAGTCTGGAGTAGAAACATCCAGAGCCACCGTGCACAGGCGTGTGCAGGAAATGGGCTACAGGTGCCGCATTCCCCAGGTCAAGCCACTTTTGAACCAGAAACAGCGGCAGAAGCGCCTGACCTGGGCTACAGAGAAGCAGCACTGGACTGTTGCTCAGTTTTGCATGTCATTCGGAAATCAAGGTGCCAGAGTCTGGAGGAAGACTGGGGAGAAGGAAATGCCAAAATGCCTGAAGTCCAGTGTCAAGTACCCACAGTCAGTGATGGTCTGGTGTGCCATGTCAGCTGCTGGTGTTGGTCCACTGTGTTTTATCAAGGGCAGGGTCAATGCAGCTAGCTATCAGGAGATTTTGGAGCACTTCATGCTTCCATCTGCTGAAAAGCTTTATGGAGATGAAGATTTCATTTTTCAGCACGACCTGGCACCTGCTCACAGTGCCAAAACCACTGGTAAATGGTTTACTGACCATGGTATTACTGTGCTCAATTGGCCTGCCAACTCTCCTGACCTGAACCCCATAGAGAATCTGTGGGATATTGTGAAGAGAAAGTTGAGAGACGCAAGACCCAACACTCTGGATGAGCTTAAGGCCGCTATCGAAGCATCCTGGGCCTCCATAACACCTCAGCAGTGCCACAGGCTGATTGCCTCCATGCCACGCCGCATTGAAGCAGTCATTTCTGCAAAAGGATTCCCGACCAAGTATTGACTATTGAGTGCATAACTGAACATAATTATTTGAAGGTTGACTTTTTTTTTTTTGTATTAAAAACACTTTTATTAGTCGGATGAAATATGCTAATTTTTTTAGATAGGTATTTTGGGTTTTCATGAGCTGTATGCCAAAATCATCAGTATTAAAACAATAAAAGACCTGAAATATTTCAGTTGGTGTGCAATGAATCTAA
This sequence comes from Gila orcuttii, assembly GCA_026230005.1. Lineage (NCBI taxonomy): Eukaryota > Metazoa > Chordata > Actinopteri > Cypriniformes > Leuciscidae > Gila > Gila orcuttii. The sequence continues at coordinate 4,195,366 of JAPDVR010000025.1, forward strand.
AATATATGAAAGTATAATTTTTATCATTACATTATGGAAAATAATGAACTTTATCACAATATGCTAATTTTTTGAGAAGGACCTGTATTTATTTTCCCCCTTTTGTTTCCTAAGAACTTCCTTTACATGTAGTAAGAATCACTGAAATGCACTTCCTCTCATGTCTTTTTCAGTTCGTTCAGACCTCTGTTTCCCATCCCAGGAGACATGATTTGTTTCCTATTGTGATGTTATAACTCAATGTGTCCAGTTTGTGAAGCAGGTTCATTGTGAGGCTGAGCTCCAGTATTAAGTGTTAGTATTGTGTTTTTGGAGAGCTGCTCTCTCCGAAGGGCTTTTGTCTGTCAGGCTCTTTCTGCGGCTGAGATGTTCGGTGTAAACCCGTCCTACACCACCGCCCCCTTTCCCCTCCTGATGCCGCTGAACATGAGCTCCTAAATCAATGAGAAAAGGGCAGCTTGACTGTGATGGGCCTCCCTTTAAAAGACCCAAGGAATGAGAGGAGGAGGGGCGGAGAGCCAAGAGAGTACATATGTGGGTTTTTTCTTCATGTGTACACAGACATACACACAATCCAGAGGGGTTGGTGAACATCAGTCACTTCAGTGCTATTCTCATGCCTCTCTTGAGAGAGAAAGAGACTGGAGACTTCAGCTGTGGAATTACTAAAAAGCACCATAAGAAGTATCTTAGAAGTAGTATATACAAACTCGTGCTATATTCCAAGTCTTCTGAAGTAGTTTGATAGCTATGTGTGAGGAGCAGACTGAAATTTAGGCTGTGTTTCAAAAATATTGCTCTTTACTTTCCCTATAGATTCAAATTTGGCGCATTGTAGTTTGTTTTCGTTTTTTTTTTTCTTCATTTCAAAGTGCCTTTTTTTCTTTTTTTGGCTGAAACCATAATTTTTATATATATATATTACAAGTGAAGCTCGAAAAATTTGAATATCGTGCAAAAGTTATAATTTTGATGATTATGGCTTACAGCTTATGAAAACCCCAAATTCAAAATCTCAGAAAATTAGAATATTACTTGAAATCAATAAAAAAAAAAGAATTTTAAATACAGAAACGTCGGCCCTCTGAAAAGTATGATCATGCATATGTATATAGTTATATATACTAAATGTATTAGTTTCACCTTTTAATTTGAATTACTGAAATACATGAAGTTTTGCACGATATTCTAATTTTTTTAGTTTCACCTGTATATATATGTATTATATATATATATATATATATATATATATATATATATATATATATATATTGTATTTTTTTTGTTGTATTTTTTTATGCATTTTTAGATGCATAAATTTAGAGTTATTGAATTTAAGTATTGGCCTTTTATCAGTATTCTACAGTATTAGCACAGGAGAAGTTTCTCTGTTTGTCTTGTTTGTTAGTCCTGTGTTGTCGGAAACAAAATGTTTTTCTTTTTCAGACTAGTAGCTACTTATAGTGCAGCTGATGATGACAGACCACACACACACACACACACACACACTCTCATACCATCAGAGCAGGTGTTCAGTAAACATCCTCCACAGGAGTCTTTCAGCCCTCCCACACACTCACTGATGGCTCTGTGATGATTTGAACGTTATTGCTCAAAGATTGCTCTTTTATAGCTCAGGAGATATGTTCCTGGTTCAGTGCGAGTTGAGCTCCAATGACCGCATCTATGGCATAATGTTGATTGCTACAGAAAATAATTATGACTCATCTGTCTTTTTTCACTTCCTTTTCTTAATCGAGGTGAAAATTGTGGTTACTTAAAATGGAAGTGCATGGCCAATGTAATTAGCATTGTGTTTTAGAAGAATAGCCACGAGAGTAATTTGATAGAATACAACTTTGTCATGAGTAGGGCTGTCCCCTAATAGACAACTAAACATTAGTAGACGAGTAAAGGCTTAGTCAAAATTTTATTAGTCATTAGTTGCAGAAAAAAGAATCCATTCGTTCCATCCAAAGATTTTACCCATTATCCATCGACCTCAAATATGGCGTATCATTTGAAACATGTAAGTAGTAGCAACTTTACATGGCCTCTCGCTCTAACGTTAACTTAACGCTGTTGTTAGGCGCATATAGTGTGTGTGTGGAGTGTGGAAGCTGAAGTACTAGCGCACTTACTGCATGATATTGAGACGCCGGCGTGAACACTTAAAACATTTTTTCCTGATAACAGCGGAAACGACTTAAAATACGCCGTTATTTATGGTCATACAGAGAAGAGTGGTGCATAATTTGAAACCACTTTTATTTGTGTACACACAACGACAACAAAACGTTGTGCTTTTGTAAAATAAAATGGCCCGATTAAGGTTGTTTTTTTTGTCTCCCTCCAATCTGATCCAAATCACTAAATATTGAATATATGCCAATACAGAGTCCCGATCCGATACTTGTATTTTCTTAGTGCTTGGTGCACACTTAAAGTACATTCAAGTTATTAAAATAACATTTTATAGAGTGCGATTGGGTCAAAAAATTTTCCTCTGTTTTTTGTTACATAGCGGATTTTCTGTATATATTTTTTTTATAAATGCTAATAAATAAAGTATTTAAAAAAATCAATCCAATTTAAATAATATAATATTTAAATAGGCACATAATATTTATATTAATTTATTTTAAATATGATATTAATATAATAAATAATATTTAAGTATTTAATAATTATTTCTTATTATAAATATATATATATATATATATATGTTTATTTTTTTTAAACTGAGGGACAAATTACAGTTATTTTGTGATATCTGAAAATACACCACCAGACCCGTCCATAAAGATTAACTCGTATTAAACTGGAAACATTCCTTGGTAATGGTGTTTTTGTCGGCACATTTCATGTTCATGTTGTGGTTTGTTCTGTTTGGAGTTCACTTGGAGTTTAACACTGAACGTTTTCCTCACAAATAGTGAAATACGATCCACATTCTGTTGCTCATTCTCCTCTCTCTGCCTGTAAATTATTAGATTTGTGGTTTCTTTTGGATCATGTAATCACACTGATGAACTCAAACCCAGCACCACCCCTTTCCCGTCAGTAGTTCTCACTTGAGTTGATCCTGATTCTCTTTATCCACCTGCCTTTCTCCTGCCGGGTGCAGTCGCTGGGAAAATAGAGCTCGCATGAAGAAGCCCTTGAGTGAACAGCAGCTCTGAGAGAACACGATGAAGCCAAACTCATATCTCGGGCTTGTATGAAGCAAGCGGCTCGTTCTGTTTCGCTTGAGATGGACTGACCCTTATTTCTGAGCGACGTGGCCGTGCCACGAGCAGAATTCAAATGAGCTTCTTGATGTCAGTGCTGTGGAAAGTTCTGTCAGATCCCAAAGTAAACGGATAAAATATTAATCTGTCATAAACCGGATGGTTCCAGCTGTAAAATCTGATAGGATCCGCCACTTTGAAGCCATTTCGGCAACTGTAAACAGCCTACAGCCAAGCTAAAGAACTACGAGGCAGAAGATTTATTATTATTTATTCATTTTAATTATTTTATTAGCATTTTTACTTGTTTTGGATGGTGTCCATTCGCTTTGTTCGAGTCAAATATTGGCACCCCGTTGTTTAACTAGGATGATCCTAAAAAAGATGCATGAAAACTAACCCATAAACCTTTAGCATAGTGTTTTTACTGTAAGCATATTTATAAGCTGGTGCTGCTATTGCAGAAATGTCGTAGGTTGTTTGGACATGATCATATTTGTCCAGATGTTATTGTTTTCACAAGACACAGATTGCTACAGACAGGTTGAACGTACATCTCTGTTTTTAGCAAGCCTGTGAGAGCACCAGTTTCTGGGTCTAATGTTTACTTTGATATGCGGTAAGCTATCTGGGGCCTTTGGCAGCGCTGTTGCCGCTGGTTTATTTATTTGAGGATGAATTATACACGCTGTCCTTGGTGGAAAAGCCCTCAACTTGAGTCTCTGAATTTAGGTTGAGAAACATCGGAGTCTTGCTTGTCCTGAAGTTTCTCTTTGAATGCATGTGCCATTGTCGGTTAACATGTTGATATATAGACTGGTTATGTTGCATCTGTAAGTAATTGCCATTTTGTTTCATACTTGCATATAAGTTCGATTTTCTAAAGTCTGTTTATCTCCAGAATCAATAGAAATTGCTCTTTGTTGTTGTCTGATCTAAGACCAGTTGTGATGCTTTATTTACGATGGATTCCAGTGGTGTTTGTTCACTTGAAGTCGCCCCGTGTCAGCGTTTAATGAAGACCCCTGCCTCGTGCTTCAGGTCTCTGGCCGTCGTTCTGTGATTTTTACTGGCATCCAGGGCCTTTCTGCAAACAACTTTCTTCATGGATACCGCCATGCTCCTTCTCAGCTGGTCTTTGAGCCTCGAGTCACCATGGTGACGCTCATTAACTCTCCATTCAGTGCTAATTAATAACCCTTCCTATGACAGGGTTGGAGAAATGGCTCTGCGTGTGAAAAAAAACGAGTTTGTCCCAGGTCCTTGACTACCTGTCATACAGTAAATGATTGTCCTTTCAATTCCTGGCCCGCCTTCCCTGCTAATATAGCTACATGTAATTTATTATTCTTGATTGAATTGGCTGCCACTCCGTGTCAAGTTATTATAAGGTTTTAAGAAGTCATTTGTTCTGCTGTAATTGTTTAGAGTCGGTTTACAGTTGTTTAAGGCGATGGGATTTGATAACCGAACTGTCCATTTCAGTAAATTATTTATATAGTAATGTTTTGGAAGAAATTAAATATCTTCTTGTGTTATATAGTATTGTGTATAATACTATGTAAACACTTTAATGTAATGTTAAAACTTTGATTAATATATTTTTTAACTCTTTCCCCGTCAGCGTTTTTGAAAAAATGTTTCCGGCCACCGCCAGCATTTTCACAAATATTTCATGTCCTCTAGAATATTTTGTTGTGTGAATATCTGAAAAGAATGAACTTCAAAGAATGAACCCTCTGCTTTTAAATGAGAAAAAAAACCACATTTAATTCTAGCTTAATGCATTCTTTTTATAAACACTTGAATGTGGGTAAGTTTAATAAAAAAAGCAACATTTTTAAGCAAAAAGCTGAGAAAATCACGTTTTTGTCCAAGAATATGTCATGATGGTATTCAGAACGATGATCAAAACACAGATGGATTAGATCGAGTCCATCAACACACTTAAAGCTGCACAGTCCTGTCGCTCGTCCTGGGTCGACATTTCATTCGGTAATGTTACGCAGTTGTGCTGTTTAATGTTGATAATTGTGTTATGTTACATTTGCATCTGCTTGCATATGCACAGAATCAGAAACAAGCGAGAGCATGTGTTTTGATCAGGAGATTGTTTCAGAAGATGTGTGAAAACACTGAAAGCCGGACATTTCCGTCAATGGCGGTAAAGCGTTAAATGACGGAAAGTTCCATCAATGGTGGGGAAAGATTTTTATCAATTTATTTCAATTTTTGATTATGCATTTTTGTGGATCAAAGAAATTGTGATGCATAGGAGAATTAACTCAAAGGTTGGGGTCACCTTGTCTAAACCAACGCTGAATTTCCTGCGGTAAATGCATGTGTAATAAAGTTACTGCAGGCTACGAGATAACCATGCGTAGGACAATATTGGTTTTGTAACCTTATCTCTGACAAGCCGTAGGATTTGTGCCAGTCAGTCTGTCCTGAAGGAGTGTGTGTGCGTGAGCAAGCGTGTCACAGCTCTCAAACCTGTCCTGGCAGAGTTTGTTTGCTGGTGGGCATGAGCGCGCTCGTTTTCTCCAAATGACACCATGCCCTCGCGATCACCTCATGTGACCAAAGCAATTCCGTTTACACAGCGAGAATGTTTATTTATATTCGTGTTTTCTCACGTTCCACTGACACACGTACACTGTTCCCTGGCGAGCATCTCAGAGGATCAAATCTCATGTTATGGCAGCCTTTGCATTCAATTAATTTAGTTATTAATCAAATCTCTCTGTGCGGCACGATGCCGGTGTCTCGCTGTCATGGCGACGACCCACCTTGATCTATTTGCATTGTAATGGGATGGTAATCCAGCGTTTCTTCCCTATTCATCTGCATCTTTCAAATGCCTCCGCACCGAGATGTCAGCTAATCCGGCCTGGAGAAGTTAAATCCACGTAAATGCTTTACAGTCTTGTGCTGACCTGGAGTCAGGGTGCCTGACAGTTTCAGTCAGAATATAACATTTGAAAAGAGTGTTAGGTGAGTTTTAGTCTTAACTCATTTATGAGTGAAACAGTGTTTTTAAAAGGTTTCAAAAGTATCTGAAAGTCTTGGAGGGGTGGAGTTAAAAATAAAAAGGCATGACTGATGTCAGCCAGAAATGAAAGATGACAAAGAAATTTTTTTAGTTATAGTGCAAATGAAATCCAGTGAATATCTGCTCGAACGAGCTGTGTCTGTGAGTCTTGGCCAGGTTGCTCTTATAAAAGAGATTCTTAACCTCAATGTGCTTCTTTTCCTGGTTAAATAAAGGTTAATAATAAAATAATCTAGTGAGACTGACATGAAAATTGCAATAATTCTTGACTTTACACTGAAATTACATTGCAAAATCTGAGGCTAGCACTTTATTTTACGGTCCTGTTCCCCCATGTACCTACAATGTACTTATTATAATAACTAGGTACTTAAACTGAACCTTAACCCATGTTAGTTACCTTATATCACCCAGTACTTTCTTAACTAAGTACACATACTCTAAAATTAAGTTTTATTTTAATATATGAACGTGGTCCAGATCGTTCAACTGTTTTCCAGATCTTATGTTCTGAAGGTTAGTGTTGTGTAAATCCCTCAGACTGTTGAAAGCATTACGTTTGTGTTCACTCTGAGATGTGAATCTTCACAGCAGAATGATGAAGCTGTGATATGGTGGTTTCTTTCTCTGACTCAACATGCTGCAATTTCTTGCTGAACACTCGTTCCTGAAAGATTTATTGATCATTCTCTCTCGTTTTTTTCTTTTCCATATATAGCATGCCTCACTTTTTTCCTCCTTGTGCTCTCCCTTCGACTTCAGCACAGTTTTAATACATCAGCTCATTTCAGATTCTCACCTTGAGATCATGTCAAGTTTTTATTGTGGCTTTTTAGCCACGTTTCAGTTCAGTCCCTCAGATTAAAGACCAATTGAAAGCTTCTTTTAGATCAGTGTTAAGCATCTCACCATAAACGGACCCTCCTTCCCTTGGCTTCGGCCCAAGGGGCTTCATAAATATCATCTCAACCGTCCAGGGTGATGATGAATTATTTAGCTCACAGTTCAGGCATCGTGGTTTGCTCTCGTGACCACATTCTGTGGGTTCAGGAGACTTCACGTGATTCACAGATTCACCTGCATGTGAACCCGCGGCATAAGAACCCCGCTGCTTCACAACAGAGCTTTCAATAATGAAGGGCATTCGCGCTGATGGAGATCTGCTCGCTAAGTGCTCATGCAGGAGCATCTCTGGTTGTGCACAAGATCAGCCCGACAGCAACACTGCAATCTAGATTTGGGTAAATCTTTCTATTGTATCATTCCATCTAGCCAGGGTTTGAAATTAACACCCGCCAATTGCGGGTAAACATCAAGTGTGTCGGGTAACGCTGTCAAATCACTAGCCAATTTGGCGTGTTACTATGTTTACTCACTTCGCTTGGGAAGTTTGTGTAAGACAAATCTGCGCAAATACTCTTGTGAGTCATTATGATCTATTAAATACAGCGTATTATGCAGAATCTGCGCATATCTGGTTTACTTGAATATGCACGTCACTACACAACAAATAACACCGCGCTTGTTCATTTGCATTGAAGATATATATCAGGGATGGAAATGAACTTTTTTGTCCACCGGCCACTGTGGCTGGTGGATTTCAAAATCTACCAGCCACTCAATGTTTTTACCAGCCACTTTCTTGTTTTTAACCGACAATGTGTAACTGCATGTGAAAATTAATACTACAAGATCTACAATACTTAAGCAGTTTATTTAATCTCAAGTCTCAATTAAATACTGACATTTTCTCTTTCTCTCTTATACACACACAAATCATGAACTGATATACATTTCATTAAATGAGTAGGGCAGATTAAACAAAAAACTGCACCGATGCTGAACTCTATGCTGGAGGTTGCTCTCTCTGCGAGAGTATGCCTGTTCTGTCATATTTACATCATGCGTTCGCGGCTAACTCTCCCTTTGGACGGCAAACCGCCTCTCGCGCTCAAGCCTCGACGGAAGAAGCGCGCGGGTAGATGTTCGCGCGGCTAGCTCTTTACGACACGAGAGCTACCCCGCCCTAAAAATACACCATCCGCTCGCGGCTAGCTCTCCCTTTGGACGGCAAACCGCTCCCACGTTTTCTTCCCTCGTCGAGCCTCGACGGAAGAAGCGCGCGGGTGTTGAAGGTGTGCCTCCTCTAAACAGTATGCTATTTTTATTTACCCGCCACGGTGGCCGGTAGGTGAAGCGAGTTTGCCCGCCACAACACAAAATCACCCGCATTTGGCTGGTGGCGGGTGCTAATTTCCATCCCTGATATATATATATATATATATATATATATATATATATATATATATATATATATATATATATATATATATATATATACTGTGATGTAGTTAATCTGGTTAATTTTTTTTTTTGGCTAGTAGAAGTTCTGAATGGCCACTAACTTAAATTTAGTAGCCAAAATTGGCCGGTGAGTGAAAAAGTTAATTTCAAACTCTGCATCTTGCTGTACAATGACCGTTTGCAAAGACCCACCCCTTTAGCCGCTCTCACACCAAACCATGTTCTCACGCAATGAAAAATACATTGCGTAGCAAAGAGGACACTGATAACAAGCCAAGACAGGAAAGACCAGGTTACTTTTGATTTCTCAACTTTCAAATTTAGTCATTTAAAAAAAATAATAATAATTTAAGCAATAAATACCTTTTTGTGGCTCTTTAATGTGTCTGACAGATCGCTGTAGCGCCTCAGTTAAAGTTGCTCGTCAATCGATCATCTCTTCCTCCTAGTTAATTTATAGCATCAAATAAACATGAATGAACATCAGAAGGAATGTTGTTTCAACCGCGGAAAGATCGACGTCAGTACACACCGTTTTTCAAGTTCAAATCCACTGACATAAATCTACTAACTCTCCTGACCGCTTTGTCGGACAAAATGGTGGATTATGATTGGTCAGATAACCTGTCAATCAAACTCCCGGTGAAGGGTGAATTTGTTAAATCTGTCCTTCTATTTGTCTATAGCTCTAATTCTTTCTGTCTGTTGTTCTGTCCATCACAGGATCCACCACGACCCTTATACTTGACATCGCACATCCTACGATGCGACTATCGCGAATGCACACATCGCAATATCGATGCTAAAACGATATATCGTGCAGCCCTAGTTCCCCGAGAACTAAATGTTCCCTTACGTCTGTTTTGCCCAATGTCACTACCTGAGCAGAAATCCATAATCATGTTTCGATTGGTCCCTTTAAAGTTGCGTCCTTTAAAGTTGCGTTGGATTTTCTCTTTAGTGTATCCGTTTGAGGTCCATTTATCACGGTTTCCTATGTTCGTAGAATTAGTTTGTGGATTAAATATATAGGCTATAAACTTGAACACGCTAAAAAGCGGGTACTTCCTCCATTAGTTCTAGGAGCTAGGAAAAGGTTCCTCCGGTGCGAAAGCCCCTATAGATAAACAGAAACAATCATAGATATAGATAGATACAACAACAGAATGATTGACAGATGAATAGATTGACAGATTTCTATTGTTCTATCATTCTATCGCTCGTTCTGTCTATTATTCTATAATTTTATCTGTCTTTCCATCTATTGTTCTGTCTATTGTCATTCTACTCAACAGTCTATAGTTTTGTTGTTCTATGAATCTATATATCGTTCTATAATTCTATTGTTCTATCTTTCTGTCGGTCTCCATGGCATTTTGGAGGCACTTCACAGACGGTCATGGCAGGAGTTGGACTAAATTTAGCCCCAGAAACACAGGTTCATTCTCATATTCACTTGCTCTTTTGCACTCTTTGTGCTCTTTACTAATGCAAGTCCATGGGGGGGGATCTGTGTTCTTGGAGAATTTCATTAAAATTGCGCTTGCAACTCTCCAACCACGCAGATCCTCCGCAGGCTGACATTAGGAAGGAGCATTTCTGAGAAAATGGCTGGACTGCAACTAAGATATCATTTTTAAGATTGGGCATAGCAAAGGTCGTTTCGGAGGCAGAGCAAGTTATTGCATTTGGATGAAAGATTATGAAGGCCAACATTTTATTTTCCTTTGGAATAACAAGCAGCAATAAATCGTTCACAACAAGATCAGGAACGTGTATTAAAGTAAACAGGGCTGATTTTGATTTCATGGCTTATTTTTGCCCTCTAAACAGCATCTTTTATGTCAGTGAGGATGCCCTTTAGAACAGGATTTAACTGTGACATTTTCAGAATATCTTTCCACGGATGTCAACGGTGCATTTGACTCTCCCCCGCAGTAGCTGTATGTCTCCATAAAGAAATAAGGTTGAACAAATCTCCATATATTCAGTAATGCTTCTGCCGGAGCAGCTCAAAATCACAAAAACATGGTAATCTCGCAGTCAATCTCATGACTTTAAATCAGATTTTTGATTGTGGACAGATTTCTTATTAATCAGGAAGCTTCCATTACGGTCACAGATGAATGAAGGAAATGCCCCGATAACCCCATTTCTCTTCAGAGAGGATATCGTGGATAATTTTTTGGCATTGGCCCTATTAGATTAAATCTGCCCCCGGCCCAGGTGGGGGTCGTACCCTCAGGGAGTGAATCGAGGGAATAAAAAACATGTGCCGGTTAATCTGAGTTTATCAGACTTGTTCGTAAACTAAATCCTCTCTAGGTTTGGTCAAGAACGATGGTAGGTCAGAGCCGATGGCTTACTTAAACTGTGAGATTCACATGATTTTAAAACCTCAGTCCTTATGGCTTATATCAGGGAGAGATTATACCAGTCGCTGGGACACTTGCTTGCATTTTTATCTTGGTTAAAGAGTTTATGAGTACGAGTTAAGATACTGAGAAGAGAAACCATTATCTGAATGCTTCCTCATTTTGCTTACCGGCATGTTGTGATTGCAAATGTGGTTTAAAATCAAACAATCATTAAACTGCTGGCGTATGTACGTATGACTTTTGTATTAGAGTCTACATTTTTGCAAGTAATGTTGGGTTAAATCATTGGCTGAATGAATGTGATTAATGAAATGTAATTATGCTTTCTTTTAACAATGATTGCACATTAGTTGTAAACCAATAATGGGGTTGTTCCAAACCATAGTGAGGTTTCCTACCTAGACAGCATTTTTATGCTTCATAGGAGAGTTCTTGACCAAGGATCTAACAAAAAAATTAAAGATTTGGGGTTTTAATTGTCAAGGCTTGAAACCACTATTCTGAATTTCTCCTCCATGCGTGAAGAATATAAGTCAGCGTTGCCTTTGAGGATAAAAGTATTCCCAGAATTAATTGTGACTGGACCAGATTAATCTGCTAATTTTTTTTTTTTTTTTAAATCATAATTTTAAGATGTTGTGGAAAAGTCCTGTATGTGTATATTAACAATTATAAATTAAAAACATATAGAATTTATAGTATTATAATTGATCAATTGTATGGAATTTCAATTATTTGTTTTACTCAGAGAAAGTATTGATTTTTACTTATAATTGATTTTTAAAGTTATTACCAGTGAAAATTGAATCATTGAATCGAATCAAGGAGCAAATTGAATTGAGATCTTGTGAATCGGAATCTAATCTAATCGGGACCATTGAATCGATACCCAGCCCTAATATTTATGTAAACCTTGTTACACACATGTGATGATCAAATCAAGATTTGGGGGTAGGGGAGGTTAAGAATTTAAGATTCAGTCATTGAAACGCATGACGACTGCATTTGGGTTTTTCATATCAGTTATTTGTGAGGTTTCAGTTAGGATGCCTCAGACGTCTGCTATGTAGTAGGGCTGTCACTTTTGAGAAAAATCAAATTCGAACGGATATCAAATATCAAGCAATGTATTCGAATATATTCGAATATCTACGAGCCCCGCCCCCCACCAAAAAAAACACATTTATTAACAGTCTGACAGTCATAAACAGGACTCAAGCCTGTCTGAAAAATAATGTTTGACTTAATGTTTTAAACAGCAGGTTATCAACTTAATCTATATGAAGTGCCACTATGCATAGCCAATCACAAAATTAGGCTACATGGAAAAAAACAGAAGCGGAACAGCACGGCACAAACAATAACGTGACAACTTAAACAGCAGCAGGAGTAAGGCCTATAGCCTAGCCTAATTCATTTCTTAATATTGTTTGCTAAAAACACAAATTTATCAACTTGATCTGGATCAAGTGCGGCTCTCTTTTTAGTGTGCGGACACTACTTTTAAATGAGTTGGGGTCGTAATTGTCCTCTCAGGCTGGCCGTTCTGTGTGTTATCTTCCATTTTCAAAACAGGGTGGCTATTGGCTATTATTCGCTTGATTTGGTCATGAGCTTACGCTACAATACGTTTAGAGTGCCCGCTACTGGATGAGATAGCAAACAATAAAATATAAAACAAACGGTCTAATCATAGACTGTAAAAAATGCGCAAAACATGGCACTTTAAAAACCGGTTAGTTTATTTATAGTTCGATTACGGATATTTCACGTCATGTTCGAATGCATATTCGAATATCGAATAAAAAGTGACAGCCCTACTATGTAGACTAGAGTTTGACGTGTGCTCAATTTCCTCTGGCTATATAATTTCCTTGTTGGCAAGATGAATGTCAAACTTGTTCCTAGATCAGTGCTGTGACTCTCAGAAGTTTTATTCATGCTGTGCTTTAGGCCAGAGTTGCCTGTGTGTTTAGTGCTGATCTGGAGTCAGGCCCTTACACACTCTCTCTATCTCTCGGGTTGATTTATCATCTCAGTACCTCTATAGGCAGTGATGTATGACTTCCCCTCTGTTCTTAATCTCACCCTATAGAGCGATAAACACCGCCAGGTCTCGTCCTCAACACGGCACTTTTCTTGCACAGGAAAACTAAAGCATGCACGCAACAAGGTCCCTGTAGAGTTTAATGTATTTGCATGCATGTACATGCACACATTGCATGCTATTTTTTTCATGCTTGACTTGGAACGCTAGCTTAATGCTTAATGCAATGTATATATTGTACATGCCTATTTTTATTTTTTAATAGTATGAAATAACATGCAGTTATAAAAGTTTCAATCACTGTTATATTACTTTATTACATGAGTTCAGCACATTTGCATGTTTTATTTGACAAATACCGTTCAGTTGTCTAAGAAAATAATTTCAAACATGCTTATTTACATGGAAAAAGTCATGATCAGTGGTGTTGTTAACTGAAACTATAAAAAAAAGAATCAAAATGCAACTGAAATAAAATATGAGATGAAAAACTTAACAATAGAAATAATTCCTTTGTAACTAACTGAAATAAAATAAGTTTAAGTATTAGAATTGCTAAAATTGAAATAAATATAAATTAAAGCTAAATTTAAATATAAAAAATAAAGAAAAAAGCGCATGACAAAATTACAAAAACTTAAACTAAATATAAAATGAAAACTGCAAATATAAAAATAAAAGCGAATTCAAAACATCAGTAAATGCTATAATTAGGGATGAATCCATATGAAAATTTTGGACGATAACCGATAATTCTTTATATTTGAAAGCTGATAACCGATATATTGATTACAAAAACAAAAGTCTCACCATTAAAAGCCATGACCCAGACTTGCCCTGCACATGTTTCACTGAACCGTATTTTCCTTTTTGAAGTTATTTCAAGCAATTCAAAACCATCTGCTCTTTACTTTTGGTTGTTGTTTTCCAAACAGGTTTCCCGAAATTATTTCGTCTGCCAGATTGGAAACAGATTGAGGAATTGTCTAATATCAAAAAAGTTTTGCGCTACGTCCGAAATCGAATACTTTTCTACTATATACAGTAGTATGCAAAAACAGTATGCCAACTTTTTAATGGCCGTGAAGTAAGTTCAAATTCAAATGTAGTGCCTACTCAGACAGCACGCGATTTCGGACATACCATCGATCTCACATTGAATCAAGTGCGTTGCATTGTGGGCTACAGTGTTCCATGCAAAAAGTGTGTACTTCTCATGATGAGTATTTCATCCAGAAAAGCCTCAACTGTGCACAGTATACATGCAATTTAGCATGCAGTCATCATCCATCCAGAAGATTGTCCAGGTGTTTGGTTCAGAGGAGACGACAGACTCTCTCTCACACACACACACACACACACACAGCTCACAGATGTCACAGACGGGCTGGTAAATATTCTGCTTGCGGTCTGTTCAGCTGTGAAGCACCTGATGGCAACATGCTCTCATCTTGCTCTCACACACACGCAGTGTTTTATTTCAGCTGCTCGGGTCCGTCCTTACTGCAGGTTCACTTGCTTCACGATAACCCATCGGCCTTTGACGCGTCAGCTGGGATCTGAACTTGCTCTACTACTGTAGGAAAACTTTGAGTTAACACACTTTGCCTAGTACCTGGAAACATCAAATGCGGTAAAAAGAACCAGAGAGGAATTTGAGACATTTGCAGTACACAACAAGAGGACATGCATGGAATAGCGGATCCCACAATGCAGTGTGCTTAAAATTGTTTATCTTTGTAATCTCAATCAATTTAATTGCCACTTTACCCATGAATGTTATTAGATGGTTAACCATTTTACATTACTTAAGTAATGATTTTGTGAAGACAAAAGGTCCTTGCACACTAGTCCAAAATTTTCGTATGCATTTTTTCGTATTCGTCATTCGTTGGCTCTGAATTGTCAAAACACCTCTCAAAATGCTTTCTACGGACATGCAAAACGCATAATAATTATTATTTTTTTAAACGCTTTTTTTTTATGATGGACAAAAGTTTCTGAGGCAAGTGGGTAAACAAGATTGACAGTGTGAGGTTGTATTTATTTTTTAACATGCAAAAATTTTGCATGAGAATTTCGGACATTAAGGGGGCTTTTACACTGGGCTCGTTTGCTGCGGTCCGAGGCCGAGCGCGATTTTTCCCGGCGCCCCCCGCAACGTTGGTCTGGTTTCACACTCAACTTGATTCTATCGAACTCTGGTGCGTTTGCGTGCATCTTACGTCATTGCAAACGTGCGCGGCGCATGATAGAAAACACAACGCGGGTCAATATATTGTGTTTTTTATTAATTTGGTGCTATTATGCATAGCTGAGTAAACAACACAGGTTTACTGTGTGTGTGTGTGTGTGTGTGTCGCATAAGCTGTATTTCCGCTGCTTGCAAATGGACTCTTTTGAGGAGACCGTGGACTTCCATTAATTTGTTGCCCTGATTGCACGCACTATGCGCGAATACACTGCAGACTCACTCTTGCTCGTATCCAAGGTAAATCTTCATCCCTTACGTGTGTTTTATTTAACTAAATGCATAATCGGCTCATAATCGGCTAAAACGCATGCGCAGGATACTTTGCTTCCTGAACAAGTGCGCACCCGAGTCCGTGTTGCTTTCACATACACGCAAACCGCAGCTCGGTTCGGGAGCAACCGAACTCAGACCATCTCTTCCAGGTAGTCTCGGGTTCGGTACCCCAGTGCGCACCCGGGTCCCATGACAGCGTTCACATTAGCGATTTTTCATGCGAACCATGCCGCGTTCCGAACTAAACTGCCCGTGTGAAAGCCCCCTTTCAGTTTGAAACGTTTAGCGCTACATGTTAAATACCTTTAAAAAAAAAGAAAAAAGAGCAGTATACTGGATATACTGCTGTTTAGAAGTGCATGTTTCTTTACTTGTTTTCTTAAGTGACCTTTAGTTCTGGTCTTTGCTCTTGCGTCTTCGACCGCGTGCATCTGTGTGAGCAAGATAAAGACTAAATGATGCATTTTGAGGGAGAGTGGCGAAAAACTCTTAAATGCTTCAAATCTAGAAGAGGAAAAACTGTCAGTCTACCTCAGAGAGATGGGTCTGATATCAAGCCTGTAATTACGCAGGGATGTGACTTGCCTTTCAAAGCAACAGGGGAGAATTGGTAGGAGGAGGAATGCAATCTTTCTCTCCAGTCTTGTCTGGTTTGAATTATTTAATCGGTGCACAATGTTTGCAACTGTTTCAAATGTTAAAATCCATGTTGAATGAGATGCTCTTGCATTTTCAGCGTGTGTTTTTTTTTTTCCCCTCTTATTGGTCTCCAGACAGGATTGTGGAGGTCATTAAACCTCCACAGTGCCCGTTTGGGTTCTGCTGACCTTAGCGGGCCGGTTGTCGCAGGAGGAATAAGAATCAGAGGTCATTGATTTGCAGTGGTGCTCTGGAATATCTTCTCTCGCTGCAGGGGAGGAACTGATGCTGGTTTTTCCGATTTTTGCTTTTATTTCTGGATCAAGCAGGCTCCATGTGATGCACGCATTGGTATCAAGCGGCAACCTTCCAGTCTCTCTTGAATCCGACAAAGAAGTGACTTAAACTGCAATTCATCGACTGGAGACAGGCTAGAGACAGGCTCCAAAAGAGAGTCAATCCCATAAACACCCATGTTAAAATGCCCATATTTACAGCAGAATTTTTTTTTACATCTTGGTGCAAAAAGTGGTTTTGGTCTATATAGCTAATTTTGCCCTTCATGACAACTGTGAGGAGGGTGAATTTTCTTATAACTCATCCGTTTAAATTATATTAAGCCTTAAAGTTCTGCATAATTAAGGGCGTGGCAACTTGAGTGACAGGTGGATTGCCGCTGATGTCACTACTAGCCGTTTGTCTGCTGTCTGCTTGCGTCACTCACCTCAGCTGACCCCGCCTCTTTGCCCATTTTCTTTTATCCAGGAGTGAGTGCGGCCAAGATGGTGACGGTCAGCTCCGCCCACTTTAGGCCTAAAAAATGCTCTTCAGAAACCAACGGGTGACATCACGGACACTACATCCATATTTTTTTACAGTTAGTAGCCACGTTTACCCTTCAAATTGTGCAAATTGATATTGCGATTTAAAAAAACATGCCCAATGGAAACATGTAATTTTCTCAAAAACTCCCATTTATCGCAAAAAAGTTTTTATGCTCCCATGAGGTGATTTTTCAGGCAATTAGAAAAATAATTATTTAGCAAAATTGCAATGGAAACATTTTTTGCGCATTTACAGGTCACCTGACGTAGATGACGCAGTATGTTTGGACAGAATACAAGACATAGTTCTTTAAAGACACAATAATTACAGGAATGCTGGATTCTAAACCTCAAAGAAATCAAGACCTCGAAGCAGATATGAGGGAGAAACACTCAGAAACACCAGCCGCTCCAAGTATAAGGGTCTTTCCTTACCATTAATGCTTGGATAACACACGTCTTCTTCGATTAATAATAATGGCCAGTGCAGGGGCTGGGATACGTAAATCTACCAACATCTGTCGCCATGATTTTTGGAACGACTTATAGCGAGAGGAAAAAAAATTAGGTTTTAGTCGCAAAACATCGGTTAATGGAAACGTCGTGAAAAAATCGCAAAAGTTTTGCGCAAATCTGTAATGGAAACGCGCCTTGTGATTTGGTATGTTGCAGTTGCACTGTGGTACGTGCAAACATTTACACACATAATGTTCATTCCTATTGAAATTGTGGTGGTTGGTTGAGGAAAGCACAAAACAAAGTTATTATAACGTTTAATTTAATCTTTATTTCTTTTTTTCTCTTAGTTTTAGGCTTTTTGCATGTTGAAAAAAGACATTAATCCCGCCATTGGCTTCTGACGCTAACAGGTTCCTGGTTCGAGACTCGCAGATTTTTCCAGCCTTGAATTTAGTGGAAAGTGAAGAGCTTGGGTTTAGAAAACATTTGAGCTGCAACTCATTTAAATGCTTTTGTTAAACCTGACATTAACTCACCAACATGGTCCAACTAGGCCTGTCACAATAACAAATTTTGCTGGACGATAAATTGTCCAAGAAATTATTGCGATAAACGATAATATTGTCGATCTGAGACCATTTACGTCTAATATAATGATAATGGCATAATAATGCAGGTATTAAATAAATAAATTTATTCCTTAAATAATTCCTAAGAAGCTGACAGTTCTTCGCGATCTCACACATCTATTATCAATGAAGCTGACTGCACAATGGATCTTTCATAATATCCACACTTTGTTTGTTATAATTAGAGGATTTGCCAGCATACAGAATTCAGCACTGAACAAAAAGTCCGTTTTGAGCGGTGAGGAGAGTCTATCTTAAATGCTTCTGATTGGCCATTGCGTTCAAGAAATCAACACGTATGTCTGTGATTGGCTACATCGCTCAACGCTGCAAAACTCTGGCCTGTAAATCGTTTCTATATTGTTTTAGTTGTTCTTGTAGAATAAAAATCTATTAGTTTTTATATGTTTTATTAATAGATATTTCTAGTTTGCGGGAGTCCCGCGAATCGTTTTATTCTCCCGCAACCCGCACACACGAGTGAGTGCATTACCGCCTGCGCTCGCACTCGGCCATCAAATCTAGTCCCGCGCCGCACTCTATTGCATTGGGAGTGCACGTCTCTAGATCAAGGGCCCGGCCCGGGTCAAGTTCGGGCTCGGGAAGATAATCTAAGCTCTAGTTCACGCTAAGGAACCGAGAGTTGTCATCCAGTCTCTTTGGTAGAGAGAGAGAGAGACGAGGAAAACAAACAAGCATGCAAATGGAAATTATCGCGGCCGGAAAAAATATCGAGCTCATTTTTTTTATCGTGCGATTAATTGATTTATCGACTATCGTGACAGGCCTAGGTCCAACACATAAGCACACATGGCTATTTAATCGAGGTCTGTCTTCCTGGCTTTCATTAGCATTAGCATCAGCACGGAAAGGTCAGTGGTGTGCTTATTGTTTTATGAAGCCTGAAACCCTGTGACTGCGGTAACACTGTTTCTAGAGTTTACTGGAGTGTTTGTGTGTGTTTTGATAGAAATCGAACCAGTGGTTTTGGAAAAGAAAACATTGGGAAATATAATGAGGCTCACAGTCTCTTAATATGCCTCCATGACTTCCACTGTTTTCCATGAGTTTCTGGAGGAACTGATATTGATGATAAGCCAGTTATGGGTTATTTGTTGGTGTGCTGATCAATGTAGCTACTCTGATACTGACTTTTCTCTCCTCCGAGCAATCAATGGCAGACGGTAAAGCCTGTGTGTGTGTGTGTGTGTGTGTATAAGCTGTTGGAGCTTTCTAATAGAGCTGTGGGTGTCTCTTCATTAATCAATGTCCAAACTGCATGCAGGATCTATCACATATAGAGTAATGAAATCACTGCACACCACGCCGCTGTTG
The DNA here is from genome assembly GCA_026230005.1 of Gila orcuttii. Lineage (NCBI taxonomy): Eukaryota > Metazoa > Chordata > Actinopteri > Cypriniformes > Leuciscidae > Gila > Gila orcuttii. Next base: position 4,214,790 of record JAPDVR010000025.1, read on the forward strand.
TTCCCTGACTCGCCTTCTTTTAATTAGCATTTGGCTCATTTTCCTCACCATTTAATCAGCTCTGAAAGGGAGCGTATCTCGAAGCGGCACTCCATTGGTTCCTTCGCGAGTCGGACTGAATTCGGTGGCGGTGTGTGTATCTGGAGGGCTGCCAGTCGGGTTTTTGGACGGCGTCTGAGTGTTGACGCAGACGTTCTCTCAGATACTTTCTCTTTCTTTCCCCGTCTTTCTCTTTCTTTCCCCGTATGTCTCTTGTCCCGTCCCAAATGGAGGCCTCTGGAATTGCAGTATATGAAGTCCACACATTCGGGATGTAAGCTAGTCTTCAAAACTGCATATTTGTGATGTAAGAATTTGTTAATTCAATTGTGAGTGAGCGAGTGACAGACATACTCCCTGTCACACACAGACTCACTCACACACTCACTCTTGATTGATTGAAAAATAAGCTCGTCACCAAGCATATTTATAATGCATATAAAATTGTATGTATATATACTTTTTTTTTTTAAATACATTTTTAATACTCAAGCATTAATTGTGCATGCTCATATTCTCTACTTTTGTACAATTTCCTATACTGTTTTTTAATGCTTACTTAATTTGAAAACACTCATAATTTAATTGCACTGTTAAATAAAATAAATCCCAAACATACACCTGATCGTTACATCAAAAGCAACTTTTAAAGAAAACTAATTTTCTTTGAAATGTCCTTTGATGGCCAAATAAGTTCTCCAAACTCTTCAACAAAGACCATGATGAGCTTTATGTGAGTCTGCATGAGTGCAGGTTATGTAGTAACAGTCGATGGCGTAATTCAAAGCTGGCCCTGAGAGCGGTCCCTGGGGGCCGACAGTCGAGGGCCCTCAGGAGGTCCACGTCAGCGCTGTCAATGTGTGTTCTCCGGGAGAGAAACGAGCCCGAGGCAGCCTGTCGTCCCTGGTTCAGAAGGGGCATTCCCAGTGGGACTCTCCTATTGGCTGATCTGAAGCGTCAGTCATCATTAGAGAGTTGCCATGGTGACGCAATTCCTATCTCCCATACCTCACCAAATGCTTTCTATGTCCCTGAGCAGAACCTGCGTTATGGTGTTATTGTCTGCTATACACTTTCTGAAAAGGAAAAACTCTGTATAAATATCTTCCAGTTATATCGATATGAGTATCATCCAGCATACAGAAGTTCATATTTTCATAAATGATAAATTCATATGTAAAGTCTTCTTGTTCGTCCATCAAAAATTGATGATGACCATGGCACGTTTGTCATTTTGTTGGGTTTTGATGAGTGCGCAGATGGCTAAAGAGGCCAATCCGAGCCCGGAATTCCCTGTGGCACACTGGACAGGTCAGGAAGGATGTAGAACTCTGAGGTGCAGCCACATGTTCTTCCTTAGTAAATGTGCGCTGCTGCCTCTTCAAGATAGCACAGGAGCTTCTCCTGCTCTCACAGAGGATTGCACCGTCCTGGACTTTTCTACTCCAGGCAGATCGGTCCTGTGCTAGGGATTCCCAGCTTTTCAGGTCGAGTCCAAAACTCTTCAAGGAAGCTTTAAGAGTGTCCTTGTAGTGCTTTTTAGGGCCACCTTGTGCTCGCTTGCCTTTTTTCAGCTTGCCAAAGAAGACTTGTTTTGGAAGTCTCACGTAAGACATTCTAGTCACGTGACCAGTCCATCTAAGCTGTTCCTTCGCAAGCATGGTGTAGATGCTGGGGATATTTGCCTTGCTGAGGACTTCCGTGTCAGGAATTCTGTCTTGCCACTTGATCCTCAGTTTCCTCAGACAGCTCAAGTGGATATGATTCAATTTTTTGGCATGGCGCTGGTAGACTGTCCAAGCTTCGCACCCATACAGAAGATTTGGCAAAACAACAGCCTGGTAGACCTTCAATTTTGTCTCCTGCTTGATGCCAGTCCTCTCCCATACCGAGTCACGTAGACATCCAAAGGCTGCACTGGCCTTGACAATCCTGATGTTAACTTCATGATCTATGTGCACAGCACGAGACAGTGTACTACCAAGGTAAATAAACTTGTCAACGGCTGAGAGCTTTTGCCCATTTACAAAGATGGTTGGCTCAGTATAGGGGGGGAGGGGGGTATATGTAGGTATCAGTATATGTAAAGTAGTGCACTAGTGTGATACGTACATGAACATGCGGCCTAAAACAAAGTTGATTTAAAAGCGTAATAAAGTGCGAGGGGCTTGTTTCATTGTAATTATAACGTGACTGATTGCTGTTTTTTGCAGTCATCAACAGTGAATATTTGCATGTTTCTTTGTCCTTCCCCTTTCAAAAGTGTCAAAAGAGATTACCTTACCATTAAAGTATGACGGTATGTGAATATGGAATATTATGTTAAATATTTAAATTAGAGGTTGATCAATTTTGGCTCATTTTTTCAACTTTTGGGCCCTCCTAATATTGAATACTTGGTTAATTAACTGCTACTGCTCTTTTTTTATTTTTGTAAAAGCTGTATTTATCCAATTACTCTGGCTTGCAAACAAGTCTCTAGTCTTCAAATCTTCAGAGAACAAAATATGAAGATTATAAATCCACTTCGTAAAAAACCTATTAAATGATTTGTTCTCAATATGAGCGTTTTGATATTCTCCCCGCTCGCTGAAACAAACCAAGGAATTATATGCAAACTACTTCTCTCAGGAATAAAACCAATATTTGAGCAGACATAGGTGAAACTTCAAAGACTTTCTTGTGTGCCACCCAAGGAGAAAAAAATAAAGAGAGAGAGAGAGAATGAAAGGGAAACACTCGAGCGTTTTTTACCCACTAATACCTGCATGTGTTCCCTCAGGCGTGCTGTGCGCCCTCGACTCGTTTCAACAGGTTATGATGTTCTCATACACAAGGTTAAATACTCGACGCAAATATGAAATCTAGACGCAAATATATGGCTTATTCTTGCATTGCTATAGCACAAATAAACCTCGGTACACAAGGGGGCGATAGAGTTTCCTTTAAATAAATCTAAAAAAAAAATATTAATTGTGAATGCTTATTTTCTTTATTTTTGCATTTATCTTTACCATTATTTAATGCTCACTTAAATGTAATATTTTAATTAAAAAACACTTAAATATCGTTTAATGAAATTCCAAAATGTATATACACGACTGGTCAAAAGTTTGGATTCATTAAGATTTTTTAAAATGTTTTTGAAAGAAGTCTCTTCTGCTCACCAAGGCTGCATTTATTTGATCAAAAATACAGTAAAACAGTAATATTCTGAAATATTATTACAATTTAAAATAACTAATTTACTCCTGTGAATTTTCAGTATCATTACTCCAGTCTTCAGTGTCACATGATCCTTCAGAAATCATTCTAATATGATGATTTGCTGCTCAAGGAACATTTCTGATTATTATCAATGTTGTTTGTTGCTTATAAAGGGTGTTTGAGAAATGCAAAGAAATCAAACGCCCTCTCTAACTTTTTTTTTTGTCACGAATGTTCATTCTACCTTTGAATAAAGACTTGCATTATTACAGAGAGGTAGCAGAGATCCTCCACGATAGCCCGCGTCTCCCCGAGGACAGCCCGAGAGATTAATTGATCCCAGAACTATTATTTGTCATCATTACCCTCCATTTCCTGTTGGCATTGCTCTTTAGTCTCCAGATGAGTGTGGAATCACTGTTTTGAGAGGCTGTTCTGCTGTGCTTTTTTGCATTTGCCTGGTTTTGTAGAGAGCTAATGGCATGCAGAATCAATTCCTTCTTGGCCCCGGTCCCTCGCTGAAAGCTGGATAAAAGTTTTGCGGACCGCTCACGCCACTTTCATTTAGGGCACGGGGATGTGTTTTGGATTTCGTTTCCGGTTGAAAAACAACGTTTTAGCCTAAACGTTTCAACCCGAAATGAAATCCAAATTTTAGGGGGCGCAGGGAGGGTAAAATCCAGTTTACGGCTTTAGGCGGACTCTTCGTCTGCAAACTTGTGGTGAATGTGTTCCTTTCAGACCACAGGTTTGAACTGAAGGTGAAAGCGTTTTCCAAATCATCCAGCATGGCCAGATTACATTGCGGATTTTTATTTTTTTCCCAAATGGAGGCCTCAGGAATTGCAGTATGTGAAGTCCACACTAAGCTAGTCTTCAAAACTGCATGTTTGTGATGTAAGAATTTGTTAATTGGATAAAAGCGTCTAAATAAATCCATGTAAATGTATAGGTAACATTTTTGTGCTTTTTTTCTGAATGCCAAGTAAGAAATCCAGTTGTAAAATCCAGTTGTGAACTGCAGATTGTTCACTATAATGAATATGGAAGCTGGTTCACAATTTGTTGAATTTGTGCTTCAGTATAAATTTAAATGATTTTTTTATATAACCAACGTGTTATATTGCGGATTTTTATTTTTTCCCAAATGGAGGCCTCAGGAATTGCAGTATATGAAGTCCACACATTCGGGATGTAAGCTGGTTTTCAAAATGTAAGAATTTGTTAATTCAATGATGTTGGCCAAACTAAAGGTGAATGGTGTTCTACACCGAGCTTTGTGTTGTTGTTGTTTTCCCACTGCCAGAGTTCATGGAGTCATACTTGCTTTTGGAAATAAAGCTTGAACTCCAACAGGCGTGGGGCAATTGCTTCGCATCGGATTTCACACTGTTGAGCCTTTGCCACGTTTGCTTGTTACAGTGGGGCTTTATTATTGTAATTTGATTAATGGCAAAGTCTTTGTCGGAGCCTCCTTCAATAGTGCCATTGTGTCAGTGGACCAGAAGTGACTTCCCCCTCCCGCTGGGTCTTGAAGACTGCTGAAACCCTCTCTCGTTGGAGGGGAAAATAATTTGACAGGCCCGCACCCCCGTCTCCAGGACTCCCATAATGCCCCCGGTGGGCCCGGCTGCTTGTTCTCACTCGTGTGAGTGATGAAAGAGTGGGACGAGAAGAATCAGCCCTCATTGTCTTGCCATAATCAATTACCGTACTGCAAACGCTCCTCTTAGACCAGCAGCTTTGCCTCCATCAAGATAATCGCAGTAAATATAGTCTTATAAAATAGTCACAGATTCGTTTATTTTTTATTTCATGCAGTTTGATTTTTTATATGCATCTGAGCCGTTCTTAAGATACTAACATGAACCCTGTGTTGGTAGGTAACGTATATGTGAATTGTGTATCTTTTAATAAGGTTGCAATCCATTTGTAAGTCGGCTTGGATAAAAGCGTCTAAATAAATGCATGTAAATGTATAGGTAACATTTTTGCGAATTTTTTTTTCTGAAGGCAAAGTAAGAAATCCAGTTGTAAAATCGAAGTTGTGAACTGCAGATTGGTCACTAAAATGAATATGGAAGCTGGTTCACAATTTGTGCTTCAGTATAAATTGAATATTGTTTTTTTATATACACAACACACACACACATATATGTATGTACACAGTAGTCAACATTTGAAGGGGATTAAAATGTATCAAAAACCTTTTATCTTTTTATAAATACCATTTCTCGTCTTAGGACAACTTTGATTTAACTTTTTTGATCCATTTCAAATGTTGACTACTGTATATTTGTTTTATTTTACAATTTGTCCTTTTTTTCTTTAGACTTTTATTCAGAAAACTTTTAAATTATGCATAAATAAATTATATATAAAAATCATGTATTTTTGATAGAAAAAAATATGATTTTTAATATATAATTGGAAAATTTCATGCATTACAATTTTAAATATTTACTTAAGAATTACTTTTATTTCTGTATAATTCTGTTCAGACAACTTCTGTGACTAGGTTTAAGATAAATGGTGTCCATATCAGAAAATTATGGAAATGATAAAGGGGTTTCAATGCCTGAGGTGCTATTTTTATTTATTTAAAGGTTTTCCCAATTGTTATTATGACGCTTTCTGAAAATGTAATTGGATATATTGTAAAATAATATGCTGAAATATCACTGGAAATATCAGGTAACTGAATTATCTGATTGGTTTAGTGGTTGACGTAAAGGGCTTTGGTTCAATGGATTTGTATAATTTATACAGCTTTGGTGAAGTCTGTAACTTGCTTGAAAATAAATGTCCATTTCTGACAAAAATGGATGCTATTTCAGTGCCTGAAGAAGGAAAATGTGCTTTGTTAGTTCAATATGTGCCTGATGTTGTGGGTGTCTACAAAAATGATACAAATAAAGGAAATATAGCTAAATAAACTAATTGAAATCAAACTAAAGCCCATGATTTATCATATTACCATAAGGTAATTGAATTAGCTGATTGGGTCGGCAGTTGGCGAAACACGGGTTCAATCAATATATTGTCCTCGGTTCTGAATGTATTGTCTTACCAATAGGTGTGGAAATGGATTGTGGGATATGTGTCCTCTGGGATGCTCAATTTCCATGTTTTATGAGGTATAAATGGAGTCCTGAGGGAGGAACCCCACTCTATCCAGATGAGCCCCACTTTTATTGCCGTGAAGCGGCCCACCTGTCATCCACACGGGTCTTATGGAGATAGATTTCATGTGCGGCTTTTCTCTGTGAATCTGTAATCTTGAGTCACAGCGTGAGGTTAAGTATCCTAACATGCTAATGCCTTACAGAAAGGGATGGGGGGGGGGGGGGGGAGAACAATGTGATTGGCTGATGAGTGTGAAGAAGTGTGAGGAGACGCTATTGATTACCTGTTGAGTGCTAATGACACTTTGTTTTAAGCCAAAGTCTAACTTTGCTTTCAGCATTAGATCCCATTTTGCCCTCAGTACGCCTGATGTTTGGAGGTGTTTGTTCTCTGAGCAAATTCTGATTTATCTGAAGCATTTGAAAGCGCCAGGTAGAAATGAAAAGACCAGTTGCCTGAAGATGAAAAGACAAAGGGGAAAACACAGATGAAAGCATGAACTCTCTAATTCTGATTGGAGTTGGTTCAAGTGAATGTAAAATGAAGGGAGGAAGTGTTGTGTGTGTGCAAACAAAGCTACTAGAATATAAATATGATGGTTTTTGTTCTTTAGCGTCCCGCATTACCGAGGCTCTAACTAATGTGAATGCGAATGAATTGTGATGTTTTAAATTATGTAACTCAACGCTGTCTACAAAGCTTAAATGTGATTAAAACATTCTCCATTACAGTTTAATGTGCAGAGATAACTAAATGAGCCGTTTATGGATTCTGTCGGAAACATTGAGCCTCATTCACTAATTCATTAATTTGATATGTTTCGCATGCTTTTGTGCGCAGAAAAAAATCTCACACTGGATTAAAGCAGAGTCTGCCGTTCTCAAAACCAGTTAAAACACAATAAATGTTTTCATACAGGCCTGGACTACGTTTAATCGTGTTACAGACCTCTCGTTTGCCATGCATAAACGTATTCAAATATTTCCCGTATTTTTATTTTATTCTGGTTTCCTTAAAAATAATACTTTTGCATTTTTTTTTTTCATTTTAATAATGTATATATTTTATCATGTAAAATTAGCTTACATTTTTTGTGTTTGCCACGTTATGTTTTTTTTCTTAGAAATAATATTTCCATTTCTAATAAAAATAGTTTCTAAGGCCATTGGCTTTATGGGATTTTTATTTATTTATTTGGTGTGTATGTGTGGTTTCAGAATAAATTGTGAATACACTTTTAGTGCAAGCATATTTCTGCATGAAAATGTTTGATTGCAATTCTGTTTGGTGCCACTAGAGCTGTGGAAATGACACACTTCACGTTTAAATTCTGCTAATTGATGATATGTCTACTTTTGTAGTTTATTTTCTTGGGTCTGTAATTGCAAGTAGGCTGTGGATGTTGATGTCCACAAACCCACGATGGACCCTAGAGACTTTGGATGGGTAAATCCCCCCTTGTAACGCCAGCTCAAGCGTCACTATCCTTGCTTTCATGCTCATCTATGCTTCGCCACCATCTCTTGGTCTCTAAAGCGCCACTCATGTACATTCCCACAATGCAACAGGCTCTCAGACTGAAGCTTGTCATGGTCCGTTAAAACGATATAGTATGTGACAGTTTAACCGATTTCCTTGATTTTGTTTTTGTATCTCTGCAGCTTTTCCTTCCCAGCCGTTCTAGGCCACTTCTCGTTCTCTTCAGTCTTTGTATGTGTCAGTATCTCTCTCTCCCCCTCTCATTCACTAGTATGCCATTTCCCTGGAGAGTCCTTGCCCCTTTCTGAGAGGTCTCGCTGACTGAGGCGGTTCTGAAGTGGGTTTTCCTCAAAGTGTGCAGACTAAGGCTAACAGCTTATACTTATCAACCCAACAGCCTCATTTTCTGGCTGTCTCTGGGCTTATGGGTCAAGCATGCATCACTGTTGCCCTCCAACAGCAATTCTGGACTCCATCCGATTACTCACAGCCAGCCTGTGACAAACATCCAAAGCCACAAACAGGGGCACTTTTGGCCACGTTAGTCCAAATGTTTTCCAGCTGGCTTTTCTACAGTTAGCATGAAACTGTGGCTTTCCTATGCGTTGCATGGTCTTTTTTTAGATTGAGAAATGCAAGGACACAAGTTTGCATGTCAAGTTTTGAACCCATTCCAGTTTTAATGGTGCCAAACTACAGTACGACTCTTAGATTTGTTGGGAGCTTGTGAAACTTATAGTAAAGGCTTCATTGTTTTGTTTAATGTTGGAAATGAAATTGAGCCAATTATATAGCATCATTAAAGTAGCTAATCTGTGAATGGTTTTATGACATAATAGTAATTATGTGCTGTTTGCATCTGTTTCTCAGGTACCATTTTTATGAAGACATATTTTTAGTACCAAATTAGCTTGCATGACAAACAAGCAGCTTCTGTCTCAGATTGTGTATTTGGTGCTTTGTGTTGAACACCAGAAGCTTGTCATTTCCTACGTAATTAAAGTACGAAGCAGCTTACTACGTAACGCAAAGTCTTGCCGTAATTGTTTTCGCACAACACCACTGGTGCAGATAATTGGCCATTAGTGCCGTCTGAACAATGCAGGTTGGTGGCTGAACGCTGTTATGTTTTTTAATTCTATGTCACTTTAAACTTCAAGCAATTATGTTGGTTTATAACTTTTCCCAGAGGTATTTTTGCTCAGTGTGGACAGGTGAGGGACTTGACCCATGAATGGTCCAGAATGAAAGTCACTTAGCCAACAAAAGAACATGATGAAAGAGCTGTAATCTTGTGTTTTTGATAGCATAATTTCAAAGATTATGTTGGTTTATTATTGCATGCAGGGTTTGATTTAACTTTTTCACTCACCAGCCAATTTGGCTACTATATTTTTAAGTTACCAGACATTTAGAACTTCTACTAGCCAAAAAATAAATAAAAAATTAGGAATGAAAAGAACCAGATTAACCTTGTCACAGCTATATATATATATATATATATATATATATATATATATATATATATATATATATATATATATATATATATATATATATATATTAGGGCTGTGAAAAGATTAATCGTGATTAATCGCATCCAAAATAAAAGTTTGTGTTTACATAATATATGTGTGTGCACTGTGTATAATTATTTTTTATATATAAATACACATGCATGTATACATTTAAGAAAAATTTGTTATTTATATATAAAATATTTATATTTATATATAATATAAATTATATATAAATATATACATGCAAATATTTCTTAAATATATACATGCATGTGTGTGTATTTATATATATACAAAATAATTATACACAGTGCACACACTTATATTATGTAAACACAAACTTTTATTTTGGATGCGATTAATCACGATTAATCTTTTCACAGCCCTAATATATATATATATATATATATATATATATATAACAAAATCCTGTCATCCGGCCATCTCTTCCCTTCCTCTTTCATCCTCATCACCAAAAATGTGTTTTAGGTGGATAGATCAATACAGTACAAAGAATATCCAAAAAATGTTGGTTGTTGGAAAATAACAATGTCTTTTCTGTTAACCAAATGCTTTTTAATCTTCACTATAGCTTCATTGCAAATGAACAAGCGTGCCATTATTTGTTGTGTAGTGACGTGTGTTCAAGTAAGCCGGATATGAGCAGATTCTGCACAATACGCTGTATTTAATATATCATGATAACTCACGAGTTGAGTATTTGTGCAGATTTGGCTTACTCAAACTTCCCCAGCAAAGTGAGTAAACATAAGTAACACCAAATTGGCTAGTGATTGGCTAGCGTTACCCGCCACAGTTGATTTTTACCCTCATTTGGCAGGTTGGCGGGTGTTAATTTCAAACCCTGATTGCATGCAATTGGTGTTGATTCAAGAGCTAAATTTTAGTTGGTCATACTAATGACAAAGTGCATCTCACGCTGTAAATCCTGTAACACCCTCTTCTCTCTGTCCTCAGGTTCTGCCATTCAAGGTTTCACCCCGTTCAGGTTCTCTGTTGAACCCGTGGACACGCTAGCCGTACGCGGGCTTCCCGCTGTGCTGAACTGCTCAGCCGCTAGCGACGCTCCCGTACAGGTGGAGTGGAAGAAGGATGGGACGTTCCTGAACCTGGTGGCGGACGACCGGAAACGACAGCTAGCCGACGGCTCTTTGCTCATCAGTGCGGTGGTCCACTCCAAACACAATAAGCCTGATGAGGGCGTGTATCAGTGTGTGGCCACCATCGACAATCTGGGTACCATCAGCAGCCGAACCGCACGACTCACAGTGGCAGGTATGAAAATTACGTTTTGGAAGTTCATAAATCATGTCTTAACCCTTTAAAGCATACTGTATCATATTTGATACACTGCCTTTAAATTATCAACGTGATCAAAACCTGTTGCACACAATCTACTTCATGCCCTGGTTCTGATTGGTTGTTTAGCAGGTTGAAAGGCCTTTTAGTATAATTGTAAAAATGTCCACCTTCAGCTTGTGGTTCATGTCTTTTTGCTGTGAAATCTTTAATGATTTCTATAAAGATAATGTAAGAGTAACTTTTGTATCGTTAGTATATTTAAAGATGAACATTACTGGACTGAAGCAACTTAGGTTTACTTGATTATCCATACATTTTTGTTTAAAAATCAGTCATATGGGTTATACTGTTATAAAGATCTCATTATTTGCATCACAAGCTATCAGAATTTCATCTAACTTTTGGGTCATATAAATATTAGCAACTGCACCACATTACATTTTGCTCAGTTTGGGACAATGTTTTTTTTTTTTAAAAAAAGCTCCATATTTCTCACTTTATCATACTACTTTAGCCATAAAAGCCTGATGGATCAAATATGATACTCAACAAAAAAAACACTTTTTTTAAGACTTTAATCTAAAGGTTTAATAAACTCTTCCATATAAAAGAAAATTAGATTTTTGTTTTTCTCTAACTATTATTTCATATGTCAGGCTTTACAGGGTTTTTTTTTTTTAACACTAAAAGGTTTTTTAAGAGTTATTCTAGTCTGAATCTCAAACAGCATGCGCTCTGACCATCTGCTGCGTATGAAAATGGCAAGATCTTTCTCAAAATCCCCATTTTTTTCTGAGTCAGGCTGAATGAATATCTATCAGTCGGTCCATTGGGAACGCATTATTCTGTCAGAGTTCAGAGCTGATCTCGGATCAGTTTTCCGCAGTCGTGGGTTTTCCTCTACAGAACGCGGGTCAGCTCATGTAGTCGAGCTTCACACTATGCTATGAATCTAACAGCAGGATTAGTGTGTGTTTGAACAGCAGGGTTAGATATCATCCAGGCCTTCACAGTTTGCTCTGACTGGAACCTCCATTTCCTTTAAAGACGCCCAGCAGAGTTTTCCACTGTTTGTTGGTTTTACTTCTTAAGCAAACGCAGTTGTAGTAAGAAAATCCAATGGGAAGAACCAGAATTGATATAATATGTTTATGTAGAGATTTTAGAGCTCAAAGGTTGCTCTTTTGGTTGCTCTTGGAAGATTTAAATGGTTCATTTAAGTATCAACTTTGCCTCAGATGTTTCTCCTGAAGTTCCTTAGAAGTAGAAGAAAAACAGACGCATGAGCCAATAGTTGTCATACAATAAGAGTATAGACCTAAGAAATTGTGCATAGCAACTCAGATGAATAATTTTATTAGAAATATTGGAGTTCTTATTGAGATCTCTGACTCTTGATTACTGACTTTAGTATAAGTGAATCTGAGCAAGGTTTGAGCTCTTTTCCCAAACTCTAGAGGAGGAACTTCAGTTTATCTTTAGGAGAAACATCTGAGAAGCAGCAGACTTCAAGTCTTTATTTAATATATTTGCTATCTTTGAGGAATACATTTAGTTGGGTAAATGGTGTGTGCTCGTGCTCTTTTTGTACAGTGTTTGAATCTAATTTACCGGCTATAAACTTCATATGATTCTGCAGTTCTGTGCCGTATCGATCTGTACTGTAGTGTAATGTATTGATCTGTGCACATGTCGGCAGTTCTTATCAGTAGAATCTGCAGACCTTTCTGTTCTTGCAAAATATAGTGCAAGAAATGTTCCAGGATTACAGTATGTTATTGTGCTGCTGAGTACAGCAGTATTGTTTGATGGAAGCTTCTGATTGGTTCTTTGTTCACTGGGGCGTGGCCAAATTCTGATCCATTACCCAACTTTGAATATAAAGCAAACAGAAATATATTTATTTTTTATTTGTCAAGGGGAAATTTGGTATTCGGTGAGAGGAAAAATAAAAATTTTAGATCTATATATTTGAGATAATTGTATTTTTTCTTATTAAATATCGTATTTCCCTCAAATATGTCATATTACAGATATGAATGCTATTTTGCATTAAGTTCTCATGTTGATCCAAATCTCTATGATTTTTTTTTTCTTCCATGTTTTGAAGAATGTCTAAGCTGCTCTTTATTTACAATGTAAGCTTTTCCAGCACCAAAATGGCAAAAAACCACCATACAACAACTTAAAGTTATTTTTCTTTACTGATAATCATTCTCTGTATGGGTTTGGAGCAACTTGAGGGTGGCTATATTTAATTTTGGGGGGCATCTATCTCTAAGTTGTCGTTTTGCAACGATCTTACTGTGTTAAAAGTGATTTCTGTCCTCTTCTTCCACATGCATGTACCATTACACAGGTTTTCACTCAGGAATATGAGCCACTGGAAGAAAGCTGACAGGTTTTTGGAGGGAAATGTTCCGCCTGGTCTTTTAACTCTGTTTAAAGAGTTTGACACGTGTGTAGTTCAGCTTCACACATTTGATGGTTCCTCACCTCTCCGGCTGTCTCTCTGGCCTTCAGGGAAAATTGGTCTTAAAACACAAGCGTTCTCTCTTTATTCTCAAAAAAAACTCTGTCTCTTTTCATTTCTCCAGTTGTCAGGTGCTTTCTCACTGAGATCTGGCCTCTGAAGCCGTATCAGTGGCTCCATATGCTGCTGGCAGAAATAAAGGATGCTTTCTCTGCTCTGGATGAGGAATGATGTGTTCAGGCTTTCAGAGGAAGGGAATTAGCATCAGTGCATTATACTACATTAAGACTCGGAAGACCTTTTGTGTTTTGGTTTTAATGCCTGTCAGTTTTTATTTCTGCTGGAGCTGTGTGCGCAGTGAATGTGACCCCTGACAGAAAGCACAGATTTACTAGATTTTGCATGTTCTGAACAACATTTGAGCATCGCTTGCCTGCGCAAAACCTACTGGTAGTTGCTAAGGATTGTTCTGGGTGCTTTTTAGCATGTTGTTATGAGGTTGTCCTGGTGGTTTTTAGTTATTACTACATGGATGCTAGGGTGTTCTGACTGTGTTTTACAGCATGACTCTGCAGTTGCTAGGTTGTCGTGTTTGGTTTCTTACTGTTGTACGGATATTCTGGTCTGTAGATGTGGCTCGGGTTCCTCCAATGTACATCTGTGGGATTTTTTCCTCCTATTATCTGGTCAAGAAGGTAAAAATTATTCATCTGATCACTTAGTAAGGTGACACCAACAACACACATGATTTGAGAAATCATTCATTAAGCTGGTCTTAAAGGAATAGTTAACTTCAAAATGAAAATTCTGTCATTTACTCGTCCTCAAGTTTTTTCAAACCTGTATGAATTTCTTTCTTCTGCTGAACACAAAGGAAGATGATTTCCATAGTAGGAAAACAAATACTATGGAAGTCAATGGGGTCCATCAACTGTTTGGTTACCGACATTCTTCAAAATATCTTCTTTTGTGTTCAGCAGAAGAAAGAAATTCAAACAGGTTTGAAACAACTTGAGGACGAGTGATGACAGAATTTTCATTCTGAAGTGAACTATTCCTTTAATAAACCACTAACTTCAAGTATGAGTTGTAGTAATGATGCTTAACTTGAAATGAAGCATTAGTAACTTATCAGCTCAACCTGCTGATTTGAAGGGCTCTAAGACATTCATGTGCTTCTATTTTTTATAGGAATCAACACTAATGCAGTAGCAGAGCACTAGAATGAACACACACACACACACACACACACACACACACACACACAGAGGTTTAAGTGCCTTGTCTGTGTTTTCAGATCTAGCCGGCGGTGCACGGCATGGAGACTTGAGCAATCCCAGGGGCCGTTACACTGAAAGTTCAGGGCAGCCTGTATGAGGAACACACGCAGTATTTCAATTCAATGCTTTTCACAGTTCACAGCAGATCATTTAAAGCAGGACGCCACTCATTCTGACAATTTCCTAGCATTTATTTCATATGTTAATGGTCGTTTCATTCAGTCATTCATTGCGCCAGGAAAAAGAGTGTGACAAGCCAATGCCATCGTAGCGTCTCTCCTCTCTTTACACACTCATTCTTTTTTTCTCTCTCTCTCTCTTTCTCTCTCTCTCTCTTTCTCTCTGTCTCTTTCTCTCTCTTTCTCTCTCTCTCTCTTCTCTCTCTCTCTCTCTCTCTCTCTCTCTCTCTCTCTCTCTCATTTTCCTATAAAGACGACAATGCTCACTCCATTATTGTTTTTGTTTACAAAATGACCTGGAAAGACACTTGCACCTTCTCTGCTGTGTTTATGGAGTAGCAACCATAAAATCAAACGAGACAGAAATGCATTATGGGAGCTGACGGAGGCGCCCCAGGCAAGGCGGGAAGAGGCTGAGCCGCTACTTCTGCTGACGATTTATGAAGTGAATTTTCTTTAAGCCAGTTAGTACATCTTACAGCTCTGTGCCCTAAAAACTTCCCTAAAACTACAAAAAAGCTGTTTCCTACACATAACCACTGTGAAACGCTCTCGTAGAGGGAAAGCCTTGTGGGAGGATGGGGAGTTGATTATTCAGGTGCTCGGCCTGGTAAACGAGAAGCTGTTTTATGTTGAATGCTTTTTCCTAAGCAAGTACCAATATAGTTTCTGGGATGTTCTGGGTGGTTTATAGTGTGTTTCTATGCAGTTGGCAGGACTGTGGTTATTAGGGTGTTTTGATTTAGACAAGCCAAAAAACAATGAAGAAGCATCTTGAGGGAGATTTGTACTCTGATATGGTGATCTTCGTCAGGCCATGAGAAATGTTTTCTCTTACTAGTCTTTGTTGTGTGCTTCTTAATTCATATTTATATCCTCCTCCTGTAAAGTTTCTCTCTCTCCTTTCATTAAGTTCTACAGCTTCACATCAAAGTCTTGCAAACACTCAGTAAGTCACGTCTGACTTCGTTCAACGTTTTACTGGGAATTCAATCAAACCTAACATTTCTCGTTTATGTGATGTTACGGGTGGACTTAAATTAGTCGTGAACGTTCCAGGTTCTTCGTCGTGTTTCAAGTGTGAATGTGTGTAGGTTTGTTTTCATGTGTGAAAGCACACATCTATGATTCTTCACACAGCATCTCTGTGGTTATAGATTGTTTGTAACCCTTCAGTTCTCTAGCATCCCGTCCTAGAAGCATCATGATATTCTGAACCACCTGTAGACTGTAGTCAGAGACAGCATATTTCATTTCATGTGAAAACTACACAGTGAGGGACCAAAGTCCATATGGACCTTTTTCGGTCACCAGGATTATGATCAAATATATGTTGTTGGTCCTGGAACAACATTACTGTCTGAAAATTTTGTTATAACCCTAAATCAAACCCTATCCATAACTTATCCCTAAAATCATAGGTGAATAACAGTGATGTAGAACTAAACTTGACATAAACTGGAAACTTGTCCCTCAACTCTGATTGGTTGATTTGAATGTTGTTCCAGGATCAACAAAGATGTTGATCCAGGTACATGTTGTATCTGGTGAAATCACATTCAATATTGAATATAATATTGATTGATTGCGTCGATCAAAAGATCAGATCAGAAAGTCATATTTGCTGTCTGTCGTTGTATTAGAAAAACTTCGACAGCACTGTTAACTAGTTTCTATAATTTAATTCTGATGTAAGGAAACACAAAGTATAGTGTTATTAATGTACATTCATTTAAAAAAAATTAAATATAAAAATAACTTAGCAAGATTTATTTTAGCGGTGCAAACGTGTCGTCACAGTCTGTGAAAAGGGTCCGTTGTTGACATTGTGTTTTGTAACCCAGAATCCACAGAAGACATCAATGACATGAAGGTGAGTAAATTATGACAAAATATTCATTTTTTGGTTGAAATAATGATATTTTATTGCGCAAACATAGTAAATAGTATAAGATCCCATTCCCTATCCATACACCATTTTTTGTCCATTACCCTGATTGGATTGTTTGTTTTGGTCAAACCTAATTCTTCAAAATTCCTTAAAAAAAAAAAAAATTTCTTGTGTTGTGTTTTTATAACACATTTAATGTCTTGTACGTTTTCTTCTCACAGTTATGTGTTTGTATCAAATTAAACCTGCCTTCAAGTCCAATAAAGGTCTTTTTTCCTATTTTCTGACCTTTGAACTTTTCAGAGCCCTGAGGTGCGTTTAAAACGGTTTGCCTTCTCCTGGTTTCACCTCCCACGCAATGCAAGAAGATTGAGGTCATAAACGAACACGACTAATGTCATAAGGGTGTGAGGGACATTGATTGTCTCTGATTGGTTGGATTTGACAGGTCTCTGATGTGTGATTGGTGCAGAGGTGTTTTTACCGAGCCTGTTCAGCTCAATAAACCTCTTCTTCTTTAAACCTGATTAAATGAGTTTTCCTCGATTGTTTATGGAGAACTATTGGCCCGGCTGCAGGAATTCCCATGGGTGTGTTGAGCTCATAGTGATGTGCTCGAGAGAGGGGAGGCAAATTGGGTCAGGAACACTTAGACGACTTGATAATTGTGTTCCATAAAGTGTGCTTAACGGTTTGATGGTTTTAGATGCTCCCTGGCCTTAGAGCCGCCTACAGATCCTAGCAACTGAAATCTCTAATTTGGTGACTTTGTGCTACTAAGTTTTGCCTTGTTCTATCAGTCTTGAAATTTTTAATGATTATATCCACCTTTATTTTATTTTTAGTTTATTCAAAGCTTGGTGGTTGTTTTTTATTAATTTGTAATTTTCTCATTGATTTTTTTTTATAATCTTTTTGCTTTATTTAGTATTTTATTATTTTCAATTAACAATTATCAGTTAATATTAATTTTTTTAAACATTGTAACAATGCTTGTTTTTGTTATTTCTTTTTTATTTGATTTGGCATTTTATTATTTTTATTTTATAAAAAAATATCGATTCATATTATTATTACTTTTTTAAAACACTTTAACAAAGTTTGCTTGTTTCATTTTTGTTTTATGTTTTTATTTTATATTGTATAAAATGTAAAAAAAAAAAAAAAAAAAAAAAATATATATATATTATATACATTTTCTCGTGGGGGATTTTTGGGCAGTATTTGCTCACTTTTATTAACTCTTTCCCCGCCAGCATTAAAAAAAATAGTTGCCTGTCAGCACCAGCATTTTTTTATTTTTAATATCTTCACAAAACTTTCACACGCATTTTGTTGTATGTATATGTAAACAGACAATATATCAAAAGAAAGAACGGAGCATTTTAGTCTAGCTTCATTCGTTCTTTTTTATCAACACTTCAATGTGGGAAAGTTTCTAATATACATCTAAAAAAAAAGCTGCGAAAATCGCATTGTCAAAGACTTCGTCGGATCAGATTCAGAACGATGATCAAAACATTGATGAATCGATAAATTATGTGTCACTGATCCTAGTTCAGATTCTCCACTGACTTTATCAATTCGTAAGTTGAAAGATCCTGATCCTGATTCAGAAATCCATCATCTTCCAGTTGAAGCGGACAAGTCTGACCTTCAGCGTTCATGATCTCGTCTCACCGCGCGTCAATCAGAACTGAACATGAACTAGCGGCCGCTGTTTCCAGCGAACATTAAACTGCCGGTCTGAGTGACCCGTGTGCCGTCGTCTGGAGATGAGCGTGACCTTTCCTCAGATCTGGCCTTCCATCATGGAGTTTAATGATGACTGGATGATCTCTCCACCTCATGTTCTCCATCGTCCTTGACTCCCTGCGGTGTCTCCACTTTAATGATTCTCCTTCAGACTCTGCTGCAGATATTATGCATCATATTGTTTTAATTCTGGCTTATTTTGCTGTTATTCAGGATATGAATAGTCTAAAAGTGATGTTTTACTTGGATTCTTACCCAGACAAATTTAAAGGGACCATATTCTGCACTTTGATGGTTTACATCTTTATCATCTTTTTTTATTTTATAAACAATTTTATATATTTTAATATAGAATGTTTACAATGCTTATTTTATTTATAATCATTTTCTTTAATATTTGTTATTTTTACGAGGTTTGTGTAAAAAAAAAAAAGATTGATTTACAATGTTAGGCAAGGTTTCTTGTGCCATAGTCATAATTAAGTTTAAGTTTGAAACATTTCCACTCTGTTGTAGTTCAATCCACCTTATTCCTGACGATCTTACTGCGTTTTGAATTATGTGCGGTACTTCCGGTTTGGGGAACGTCCATTCAAAAAGGCTGAAACGAATCATTTCAAATCAAAAGGTTGTCCTACAAATAAAGCTGATCTGTCAGTTTGACTGGATTTTCTTTCATAATTTATTTTCAGACATCATGAGAATAACGTTATACTTGGTATTTTAACGTGACATGTTATAACAAGAACATCTATGGCAAGAGTTCTTTTCAGTCGCTGCTTTCTTTTCCTCATGATTATTTTATTTTTTCCCTTTGCAATCCGCTGTAAAAAGTATGAAACATATACTGCACATTTGTGGTCTGTTCTTCCGAATTTAATTTACGATACATTCCATTAATAATTCACTGGAATGCATGAAGAATCTCTTGTTATTCTCCTCAATCCTCACGTCTCTTCCCAGGTTTGTTTTCACAGGTAAATGCAATTTATAATCTGTCAAAATGACGGGAATTACATTGAAATAGTATCACGTTATGCTGAAGTTAATGAATATTTTTGATTAAGGTATCATCATTTTTTCTATTTAACCAAAGACTCGTTCTTTTGGGGTTATTTAGTCTGTTGAAAGTACCTTGTTGATGCTTTTACACTTTTAAATTTCCTTTTAAAGGATTAGTTCACTTTTAAAAAAACTTTTGCTGATAATTTACTCATCCCCATGTCATCCAAGATGTCCATGTCTTTCTTTCTTCAGTCGAAAAGAAATTAAGGTTTTTGATGAAAACATTTTTTGATGAAAACAAATGACCGTTTCAGTGCAGTTTCAAAGGGCTTTAAACGACACCAGACGATGAATAAGTGTCTTATCTAGCGAAACGACTTAAAAAAGTTTTATAAGCACAAATGCTCGCCTTGCTCTGTTCTGTGATGCGCGTTCGTTTCAACGTCTCAAAGTTACACCCATAATTCGCACAAAGCGTCATGGGGCGCAGGAATACTGTAGATAGGCTGTTTTTTGTACTGACTTTTTAATATTTAAAGGGAAAGTGCACCAAAAAATTCTGTCATCATTTACTCACCCTCATGTCGTCCCAAACCTGAATGAATTTCTTTCTTCTGTTGAACACAAAACAAGATATTTTGAAGAATGTTGGTAATCAAACAGTTGTCGGTTGCAATTGACTTACCCTAGTAAATATAGTATAAGTGTATATAGTATGAGTAAATGATGACAAAACTTTAATTTCGGGTGAACTATCCCTTTTAATCACCTTTTATATTTTTTACTAAACTTTTGCTCACCAATTTTCATCAAGGTAGCTAAAGCTCTGAATACTGAACAGGCTCTTAAGGTCTTGTTGGACTGGACAGGGAGTTTTGCAGTTCAGAGTCATGTCTACCTAGTGCATCAAACTCAAAGGTGAAAGAAAATTCATTATTTAATGAAATGGCCCCTTTTACGTCTGTTCTTTCTGCATTCATTAAGGCGCTCTGCTTTTTAAGGAAAAAACCTAAACTCGTCCCTGAGTGTCTACAGCTACACGCTATCCTTCCTCTGGTTTCAGCTAATGCATCTGGACCTTTTTAAAGCGAACACCTCAGCTTTCTGCATTAAAACCGCTCGCTGCTTTCCCCATTAACATGGGCAGTGAATTAATGCCGTGGCCGGCTCTGTGACTCCATTAATGCGTTCTGTAAACACAGCATATATGTCATTACGCAACCACTAAAATATTAAAGATTAACACACGATTGCCGGCTCACGTGTTAAACTTTGCAGCTCACTGTTCGTTTGCCTTTAGGAGTTGTTTACAGATGGCCATGGGTAATTTCAGATGCATATATTTACATCTTTGAACATTTGTGTCCTATTTTAGAAGAAAGGATTTGCAGTAAATACACTGAGGTCTAAAATCGGAGCTCTGATGGTGTTCCTCTCACTCGATAATGAGACTGAATGTTAAAAGCAGAAAGAGTGTGAGGAAAGATGCTTTGAATCGGAAACCATGCCAAGCTACTCCTTTAAAATAGGTGAACTACAATCAAGCTTGTTTTCTGAAAAAGTAAAGAAATTTACATTATACATTTTTAATCAAAGCAGTTTTTTTTTACCCTCAAACAATTCAAGTTCAAGAGCTTTTTGCATCTTTATATTTTCAGCTTTGTTGTATTATATGCTCTTATGTTTACCTGTTTGAATTTCTATCTTGGAAGAAATCAGTTTAGTGAATGATTCAGTGATTCATTCTCAGAGTCACTTGTTATGTTTCTGAATGAATCTGTTTTTGAATCAGTGAATGCATTTACATGCACGCTCATAATGCGATTATAATGGGATTTTGGCACTATTGCGATTTAAACTTTACCTCATGTAAACGCAATACTTGGATCAAACTAATGTGATTAAGCACACAATCGTAGTAACCATATGCACATTTAACTGTGTAGCGTACGCCAATTTTAATCGCAATTAACAGGCATACAGTATAAACACCTTAGTCACATCATTACTGCTCTGTCTGCTCATGTAGGCATGATATATGCCTGTCTGAGTGAGGTATTACCATACTTATTACTGAATAATCAGAATAATGAAAATTGCATGTAAACTGGAGTGAAAAGTTCTGCTTGTGTGTGTCATGTAAACATCTCACTGTGATTAAGACCATACTCTGACTATTAGAAATAATCCCATTATTGGTGCACATGTAAACGTAGTCAGTGTTATCATTTTATATATGAATCAATAGCTGCGTTTACATGGACCCTTATAATCGGATTGACGGCTCAATCGGACTAAAAAACCTTCATGTAAACGCCTTAATCGATCTTATTGACCTCGATCCGATTGGAATTTCGATCGGATTGAAAGGGCTGGTTTATTCCTTTTGTAATCCGATCGAGAGAACATGTAAACACTTGATCAGAACCGCAACTGAAAGGACGTTGAAATAGCGTAATGACGTATTATGCACGGAACGAGCTGTTGAATAAAGTGCCATCTAAACGAGTGTCCCGTTATTGTAAAATTCTCATTTCACTCAGCGTGTGTGAAGTGGAGCAGGACAACGTCACCTGTCCGTGTTTCAGACTCTCATCCACACACGACTAGTTTTGGGCACGGGGTTTTACTTCATGATAAATATAAGCAGTGGCAAAACGGTTCATATGCTCATCGTCTCCAAATCATGGCCAGAGACAGATAAATATTAAGTCTGTTGTTTAAAACAAATAAAGAACCAATAGAGAATAGTTATGCGTGAACAGCGGCGGTATATTCGTGCAGTGTGCGCATGTCAAAAAATCTATTCCGATTTAAAGCTTGACATATAAACGCACACATCAACCCGATTACTTTATTTATCGTTCATGTAAACACCGTGTGCGGATTCATCAATCGGATTGATTTCATTCCGATTGAACCAAAAGGTGTCCATGTAAACGTAGCTAGTGACTCGCTCAAAAATGCAGTCAATTTAATTGTTTTTAATTTAAATTTAAACATGTATAGCTGACACACGCACACACAGACACACACACACTCACACTCACTCTCACACTCACACTCACACTCACACACACATTTATATAAGCATTTGCCATAAAGATTCAATGAAGCCTGTGACTCATCAGTGTTTGGAAACTGCTGAGCTACTGTTAAACTACTGAAAATGTAGTTACGTTTCTAGCAGTAAAAGTTTTAGTTACTTCCAATACAAAGAAACCAGCATATTTGAGATATTCTCTTAAGTCCTCTAGATGTAAATGAAAGCACATTGTGTGTTTGAATAAAAAAAAAAAACTCAATGCGTCAAATGTTGACTCATTTTCGCACACATGTGCTCCAGATGTTTGTGTTGCCATAGTGACAGCTGTTGCAGTGGCACAGTCATTTATATTCAAGCGTTTCCTCCATCAACTATGGCAGCTCCTCTTTGTTTGTGTGTTGAGGGTCTCTTCCTCTCCTGTGATTGATTTTACATTAGTGAAGCACACGTATCGATTTGAGCCGCTCGTTTGTCAGAGCGTCTCTGTCCTCGGGCTCATTACGCTCCTGTAGTGTGTGTCTGACGCTTTTCACACCTTTCACTGTGTTTTTAGCTTTAGGGCTCGCAAATATTTCTATTACTGCCACATTTATTGTATCATATCTGTCGTGTGAAGTTCAGCATCTGACTGCATTTCTAAGTCTCACATTTACACTTAATTTAGGATCAGAATTTCAAGAAAGAAAATAGTGTCATTTACTTTCCCTCATTTGTTCGCTCTCTAGATCACGAGTATTCATTACTATAATGAGCTCATTGTTTCTGCCTTAAATTATTACATTGCTTAAATAAATACATTTTTAGCTAAATGTGATTTTGTATATGTACATTTCTGAAATACATAACTTAGACAGTTACCTCTGATCTAAATTGTAATATGGACTCATGCATTTTCTGTAAAGCTGCTTTGAAATTATGTGTATTGTGAATAAATATATCTATATATACAAAGAAATATGAATTTAATTTAATTTTCCATATGGTGAATGCATATAATGACTATCGAAAAAATTCCTGCTCAACATTCAAAGACGTCAGAATCATAAGAAAACTGTGAGGAACAGGCCCAAATCTCTTACACATGCATATTCTCACTTACTGATTGTATATTCTCATATGCAAATTATATTATAGCTGCAGTGAAAAGCAATCAGTGAAAAATTACTTAAAGCACATAAAGCTGTTGTAGAAAAGTCAAATTTTTTTATATAACGCCTTTAACATTACACATGATTTCAAAGCAGCTTTAAAGAAAATCATGATGTTATGCCTTATAGCAGATTAGAGCCGGGCGATTATATTGTTTAAATCTTGCAATTATATAAGATTTAATAAATAATGTATATCGCCATACATGAGCATACTGTATGTATGCAGATAAAGTTGGACATACTTTATATGAAGAGCTGCGCAATTATGTGTCAAAATAAATTATTAGGCAGTTGAGGTTTGCTATGAAGTATATATCACTTTACTTCCCTGTGTATGTTTATAAAGTTGGATACAATGTATATCCTATAACTTTACTGACCAGTGCAATAATACAAATTACGTTTTTGTGACATCACAGTTTATGTTGCTGTTCGCAAGTATGCTTGATGTTGTATAAAATTGAATTAATCAATTCTCAGATTCTTCACATCATCTCCTTTTGTGTTGCTCAGAAGTCTGATGTTCGGTGATGTTTGATAATGGATGAACTGTTCCTTTCAAAGTATTGTCTTATTTTACATGTAAACCAGGAGTTGGATCTTAATTTGTCCCTTGGATCAGAAGACACTTAGCAGTTGCAGTGCCGTCAGGCCGTCCGTCACACTGAAAGCTGTTTGTGTTGTCCCGCGTCTGAATGGGACCCTGTGTGGTCTCGCGAGTGTCCTGTTTACGTGTGTGTGAGGTCTCGTGTTGCTCTTGGAGCGTGTGGACGTGAGGTGGTCAGTGGGGGAAGTGTGAGGGAACCGGAGGAGCAAATGTTTGTGGAGGGCAGATGAAATCCATGGATGAATAGAGGGGCTTTTTCTGTGTTTGCTCGGGCAGGAATGTGAGGAGGGACTGAGGAGACCTCACCAGTATTTGGAAAGCTGCTGGCATGCGGGTTTCTGGACTCAATGGACTTTTTTTTGAGGGTGGGATATCTAATGTGACATTTTTCAAACTTGCATGCATCTTTAAACATTTCAGCTCTGGGAATCCCATCACAAATGGACAGAACTGAGTTCACATTCTTTTCACATTTCTTTATTTGAATCGATGGTTCATTCTATTTCACAAAAGGTTCTTTATAGTGGAAAAAAGTTCTTTAAATATTCTTCACACTTAAGATTTTTTTACAATTTTATTAGAATGTTCACTGAAAGGTTCTTTTGGGAACCAAACATTTTTCTTCTATGGCGGCTTTCGCACCAGGTGGTTGCAGAGGGTATGAAATAATGAAATAAATTATAAATGAACTAATTTAAAGTCAAAATTAAGCATGTGTTCTGAGTTTGTCACACCACAGAAAAATGTGTTAACAACCCAGCCAAATTTGAATGATAAAAAAAGTCATCGCGATCAGGGGAGGGGCCAGCCTCAGTGCCTCCGGTGCGTCATCGAGTAGGGGCGTGTCCAGGAGCTCAGGGGCTCCAATGATCATCCAGACCCCGTTTTAGCCCCGCCCTAAAAATCCAGAACACAGCAATGGTGAAAAACTGTTCTCCACAATTCAGTACTTCACAGTTCACAGTCTTTGTAATATGTTTTAGCAATACATTTCTAACATTAATAATGTGTTTAGAATTAATTTTTTTAGAATTGCCTTTAAAGGGACTTTAATAATAGAGTGTTTGCGTGTGACGTCACCTTCGGCCGGAGTGACTGCGGTTAAACACACTGAGTGGCAAAAACACTGAGCGGCAGCATTTGTTTTCTGCGTGAATGCCGCAAAAAACACACAAAACACATCTGAAACGGGAAAGAGTTTTCCAGATTGACTGTACAATTAGATTTGACAAGAAATCTGAGGTATATTTTTACAGACTGCCGAAAGCTACAGAACAGAGAAGCAAATGAATCACTGCAATTTACAGAAATAACTGGATCCATGCAGTGAAAGGTGGATTTGCAGTTATCAATTTGTGTCAATATGCTGAATTTAGGGGTAAAATCATGCCCTATATATATAGTATTGTTATTGTCATTGTCACACGCATACCCTCTATTATTAAATTAGTTAATTTATTATTTATTTATTTCATTATTTCATACCCTCTGTAACCACCTGGTGCGAAAGCCGCCCTAGAAGAACAATTTTTGGTTCCCAAAAACAAAAAAAGTTTTTGCTTAAAACAAGCAAAATTATCTTCCAGTGGGGTAAGAAAAATAATCTTGTTTCCGTTTGAATTAAGATTATTTTTCTTACCCCATTGGCAGATAATTTAGCTTGTTTTAAGCAAAAACTTGTTTTCCCCCAGAAAACAAGACATCATATCTTTTGCCATTTTACTCATCTAGTAAATGCATCTTGATGTAAGAATTTTTAGAAAATTGGACTGGAAACAAGACAAAAATACTAAGAAAATATTTTTTTGCAGTGATTTTGCTTGGTCACGTTGGATTTCCTCCTCAGCGTAAAGGATAAGAAGTGCCTGAACTTTGGTGTTGGTCTGTGTTTACACGGGTTTTTAAAAATGGCGGTTGCCGTTGTTTCGTATGGCATGCGTTCGGCCAATTACTTATGATGCGACACTTATGTCACAGTCACGATTGTGCTGGTTTAGTACGAGCTCATTTAGTCCCACCTAAAGGTGTTCCTAGAACTATAATCGTTCCCAGATCCTGCGTCCGAACACACCAGAAAGTGTGTACTTCCACCAATAGTTATAGAAACTGTGAAGACGTTCCTCCGGTGCGAAAGTATCGCTGCAAAAACCTTTATTTTTAAGAGTGTTCCCTCAGACCATATTCAGAGGTTATTTATAATGCCAAATGGATCTTAGATCACACATAACACGTAGCAAAATGAGTGTTTGTGAGATGCATCCCATAAATGCACATGCACAAGCCCACACAGAACATCGACATGCAGTGACAGACTGATGTAGGAGAGCATTTGAGATGCTCTTTATTACCAGGAGTGAACTGCAGTCCGTCTCAACTGACTATCCATGATCCGATCACCGGAGAACAATGTTATTATCCGGTATAAATGTGTCCTGGTGCTGCACTTTAAATCAACAACCGCTAGTTTATATAGCCCTATATGTTTCTTTTCCTCTCTAAGTGACAGCTGGATGTTTTGTTGGGCGGGTTCAGTGTGACAGTTGAGGGAAACAGCAGATCGGGTTTTGGAAAGCACAACTGGACATGGTAGTCTGAAATTTCATTGGCCAACACATCTATATCGGAGTGCAGTATTCATTTTTTTGTTTGTATGTTTGACAGATTCTCCGATTTTAATTTTTTTGTCATGTTATATTTAGTCATTTTTTATATTAGTCTTAATTTTTATTAATCAAATCTGCAAATTTTTTAATTTGTCTAATTATAGAGTTTTTTTTTTTTTTTGTTTTTATTTGGTAAATTTTAATCTTAGTATAATTATAGTTCATTTAAAAAATTGCTAATTTTATTGTCTAATTATAGTATATTAGTAGAAAAAAAGTTCAATTTTAATTAAGTCAATAAAAATAACATTTTAGATGACAAGTAATGAATGAGAAAACAAATATTTATAGCAAATATGAATATTAAAACATTATATTTATATTATCTATAAAACAGACATAACATAATGTTAATAAAAACTGAGTACACATATTGTTGTGACTGACTATGATTGAATTTACTAGATTTTTTCAAGAAACATTTATATTATGTTGTTAATTACTTTTATTAATTATTTTTTCCCTCATATTTTCATCAGCAGTGTATTTAATTTAAAATCATTTAATCTTCATGATGGCATTTTTTTGTCATCTTTATTGACAACATCAAAAAGCCTTCATTATCAAACATTTCGTCAATAATTATATTGACAAGATTAACACTGGTTGCGAGTTTTAAAAATATGATCTCATTGAAATCGCTAATCGCTCTATCGCTAGCGTGTGACTGTGTGACGTGTTGTGAAGCTCGTAGTCCTCAAAGTCTGTGAAGACCTTAAAAACACCAGTTATTCATTCATAACTCAGAGTTAAAGAACAGAGCAGAACCGCACTTTCCAGTGAGAAAAAAAATATGAGCTGGCCTCGGAGCTGTTGCGTTTGCGTATTTGTTTATGTATGTGTGTGTGTGTGTGTGTGTGGATGAGTTTGTCTGCCTTCAGGCTGTAGACGGCTCCAAGCTGTGTTTAATGATTCCTCTGGTGTCTCTCCATCACATCAGGGACGATGCAGTGCGATACACTCGCTGCGTTCAGCATGAGGATGGATCACACACTGCATTATTTGCTCGAGTCACACGCTTGCACAAACATACACACACTCATGTTTACCTTATATGTGGGCTGCACGTCTTTCTGGCAGATACACTGGCATCTCTACTCTTTGAGTGTGTGTGTGTGTGTGTGTGTGTTTTGTGCCTGTGGTGTGCTGGGATTTCCACATGTTCCTTCTCTAGAAACCAGCATCCTGACAGAGCATCTATTTGATTTTCAGTGTCAGCCTCATGTTTGGGTCTTCAGAGTGAGGGAGATTCAGTGTGAGTGAATGAATAAATGTCCTGGATTGTGACTGTATGTGTAGGCTGTGCAGAGCTAGCCATCAGCTGGTGCTTGTGCATGTTGATAGGCTGTTGCTGGTGTCTTCTGGGTAGTTTCTTGGGAGTTTTAAGAGATGTATCCTAAATGATGCACTATACTGTACACCATGCACTTATTCAAGCTGTGACCATTGTGTGCACACTTTTTTAAATAATTAGTTAAATAAGTGCATCATCCGCGTATTTAAAGTGCAGTTTTTCCTTTTGTAATTCTCAGTGTGAACGCACTATTGGCACTATTTGTACTACAGAATGACATAGAATAGTGTACAAGTAAGCAAAATGGGACACACCTCAGGCCATGTTTACAGCTGGTATTAAGAAGTGTTTTGGTGGATCGGATCACAAGTGGACGACACTAAATACAGGAGTAAACGGGGTCTAAAACGTTTTGAGCTCGTCCACTTTCCAGCACTTCCAAAGGATTCGACCGGATTGCTTTCGTAGTGTAAACGCTCATGAGATCGAATGTGTTCAAACCGCCACAAAAGAGCATCTTCTCTCCGTCTACTGATCTAATGAGTAACATTATGAAGACTCTAGACAGACGGGATTTAATATCGACTGAAGACTGAAGTTTGATTTGAAGATGAAGAACATACCAAGCACAATGTTCTCTCACCATTCCTGATTTCTCACACACACTCACAGCGTTCGGCTGGTCTTGTGTCTGTCAGAGCAGAAACTAAAGCTGATGCTCTCTGTGTGATTTTCCGCTGTCTCGGATCGTGTTCAAATGTAAATTGCACAATCTTATTTCATCCATTGATCGAAAGATCTGAAAAAGCCCATACATTTACTCCCCATAGACCCTCCCCTCGAAGAAATCAGGACAGAAGTGGTTTAACCCTCTGGGGACCAAGGGGTTTTTGGGGCCCTTGGGATGTTTTGACATGCACTGACATTTGTGCTTTTTTCAGTTATTTATAAACATGTTAATGGCAAAGGTGTAAATTCACTCTATATAGCACAAACGGGGCTACCATAATATTTGAGCAACGTATGTACATGTTTGTATTTTTGAGAGAATATTTATGCATGGTTATTGAAAAAACTAAAAATAAAAGTTTCTGAAATAAGGCCACAAAACACATATTGATTATTTCTTCACAAGACTTTTGAAAATTGTATCACATAGTCTAGAATATTTGCTCAAAAACTATGTGAGAATCATCCTGACTACTCATTCAGATAAGTCAATAAAGTCTTTTAGAATGTGTATGACATGTTTTGTTTGAGAAAGCTTTATGCGAAGGGGCGTGATCTCTCATTAATATGTGTGACATTTCACACCTGAGGAAGACAAAGACCCTCCCATAATGGCCCTATTAGGTGCTATCAGGCCATATCATTATGAGGAGCCTTGCACAAAGAATGAGATTTAAAAAAGAATGCCTTTTAGATTGTTTGGATTTATTTACAACACACACACACACACACACACATAACACACACACACACACACACACACACACAGCTTAGAATAAGTGAACACTCATGCTAAAGTTGACTAAAAAGAGGAATAAAAAATCTTAAAATACAGGGTGCATACGTCTGGACACTTCTATCACACACCCTTCACCATATAGACATGGTTTTATTTCAGTTCAAAGTTAGAGTTGGAAACATCTTGAAAAGAAAATTGTCTTTTTCCATAAATGTCTTAGTTTGACCATACATATTTCAAAGTTGAGGATTCATTATTTTGATATAGCTTGCATTGGAACAAACACTATAACATCTTAGTTGATTAGTTTATTGACAAAACATACTATATATTTAACATATGAGCAGAAACTCCTAACAAAAGCTTATTTGATGTCTATTTTAGACTAGTCAACGAAATGTTGTCTTTTATTTCGTCTGTAACAGTGCGTATCTGTGTGTTCATTCATTCATTCATTCACACACACACACACACACACACAGAAACATGATTCACATTTAAACGGTATGCTATTTTTCCGTTTACAGACACTAACGTTATTCTATATCGCGATTAGAACAAAGCACAAGGATAAAACACTTACACTTCTCAGCTGAATCTGTTGCTCCTCCTCGGGGTGAAAATAAACCAGCACTTGTTCTGAGGTAGGTAAATGTCCCAGGATTGTTCCTCATATAGCCGCGCAAGACGACAGTTGATTAATCTGACTAAAAAATATAGTGTGTTTTCAGAGTTTATGGGCGTTAACGCTTCTCGCGCGCGCTCTCCGTGGGCGTGTCACATTACCAGAATAATGAGCTGAGAGGAAGATAATTAGACCGGCTGACACGTCTCTCTTTTTATATAGATGACATAAACGGAGAATATTTATTTTAGTTTTGAATCGGATCATTTAAAAGTACAAACTCAAATGATTTAAAAGATATATTGCTTATGGCTGGGTGAATAGTATTTGCTGAGTTTTGTTGAAGATTAGAGACGTGCTCCAGAAAAAAAGTTCACCGTGATTGAGAGGCAGAACGCACACCCTGTTTATTTTCTTTATTTTACAAAAGCACAATTTTTTATTTCGATTGTATGTGGGCACATAAAAAAGTAGACATTTAACAGATTATTTTCTTATATTTCTTAACTCTATATGAACAGAAATGATGGTAGTCTATTTTTCTGCTATGTTAAAAAAAACAAGCAAAACGCGCCGGCGCGTTTCTGGTCCCCAGAGGGTTAAAGTGGACAAAAGAGATGGATTAAAACACCAGGTGTTAACGGGAATGTGTCTCCCTCTTCCACTTGTGATCCGATCAACCAAAACACATCTTAATAACAGCTATAAACAGGGCCTTAAGTGTTTAAGGTGTTCTGAGTGGCTTTTCTGAATGCTGAAGATAAAAACTTTGTAATGAATTTGATCAAACTGCTATTTTTAGCATTCTAGTCATGCTTGACTTCAGAAACTAGTGTTAGAGTTTGTTTGGTCTTGTGTGTGCATATGAATGAATGCATGTGCTTTTGTGTGTGTATTGGTAGAGTTTGTCAGTGTGTGTGATTTATGCGTTTAAGATGGTGGTTTATCCTCAGACACACACTCCAGACAGTATTTGTGTTTGTGTAGTCTGAATGTATGTTTGCATACGTTTACTGCACGTTTACACATGGAGATTCTCTCTGACAGGCTTTGTAAACTGTTTACACACAGTAGCTCTGCCCTCCAAATGCACATTGTTCTGTCCTTATTTGCCCAGCTTGAGTCCTGAAGCAGTCGCACATCTTCACTTTTCTGCTAGTGAAGGCTAACCGTGTCTTCAGGCCTGTCGCATCGGAGCTCTGAGATTTTGTCCTTTTAAAAGCTCTGTGTGTGTGTGTACAGGTATGTCTCGGGTTCTGGGGCTAATTTACAGACCTGTCAGCGCACACACACACACACACACACACCGCGCTATTGCTTCTAGACCACAACAAGTCCTACGTCAAGCGGGACACATAAACAGTCCAGGAGAACATTAGGATGTCAGAGACGCTCTCGGCTCTCACACACACACACACACACACACACACACACACACACACACACACTCAGCTGTTAGAGAGGCTGCAGTCTGTATCGTGAGTTGAGATCTCCCACAAACTTCTGCAGACTTCATACTGTGAGATTAAAGAGAGAAATAACAGTTTCAAGTTTATCTTCTCGATGAGTCTCTTTAGATTTCTCAGTGGTGATTCTGAACTGTTTATTTGTTTAATCTTTTGATGTTGATTATTTAGCGAGTTTCAAAGCAATTAATGACACAAAGAGTTTTTGTTTTTCCTTTTAAATGAAATGTTAAACATTTAGTGCACTCTTTTGCTAAATGAGTATTTGTTGATTTGATTTTTGTCCGTTTGCAAAACATTTCTAACACTTGTCATTTAGAAAATAAAGTGAAAAAAAGCAAAAATATCACAATTGGAAAGTAGTGCGTGTGTTTATATGTATATATTATTTTTTAACATTTAAATCATTTGTAAACATTAATATTTAGCATTGAGTGTTTATTTGTCTGTTGTTCTCTAAAAAAAAGTGTGCGTGTGTGTATTTTGTAGTTTTTAAAATATTGGAATACATAAATGTTAATATTATTTAATATTGGGTGTTTTTTTTTTATTGAACATTGTGTGTTATGCAGGTTTGATTAGCGGTTTTCTAGTTTTATTTTAATATGCAAATCCTTGCTTCAGTCATGAATATTAAAGCAGTTTTCTTTCAGTTTTGACCTCACCTAATAAGCTTGAGGGTCAATGAATATATTTTTTTCTTTTAACACTATTCGTTTGTTCCTTATTTTTAGAGGTTTGAATAAATTGTGTTTAAATTAACAAGTTAAACAGACTATTCAAATTCATTCCTCTACATTTGAAATTTTCCTCTTTAATTAATTAGGACACATTAATCAATGCATTAATAAAACGAGTGGAATATGAAAGCAAACAGACCCTCCGCTGTGTTGTTCAAACATGCTTAATGGCTGCTCGTCTCCTACGTTTATTTGCTAATTGGTATGACAAGACCATTAGTGTTATTTACTTAATTTCTCCAGAGTTAGCAAAGCATCTAATCTCCATCTGTAGCTCCTCAGGGTTCGTTGTTTGAATTGTTCTTGCTTCAATTTTTTCATTCCATCACTGTGGAGATTAAATTAGCTTTACTGTAGTAATGTAACGCATCTCATCCGTTCTCGCAGGACTTCCGCGGTTCCTCAGTCAGCCGGAGGGCGTATCTGTGCGCATGGGCGGCACTGAGATGCTGAGCTGTGAGGTGACGGAGGAGCTCGTCCCGTTCACACGCTGGGAGAGGGACGGGCGGCCCGTGGAACTGGATGCCAGAGTAATACAGCTTCCCAGTGGAGCTCTGGTCATCAGCAACTCCTCCCAGACCGACGCTGGACTCTACCGCTGCACAATAGATGCTCTGGGACCACCAAAAACCACAGAGGAGGCTGAACTACAGGTGTCCGCAGGTACAGGTGCCAAACGGCCAATGTGGTGTGATTGTAACGGCCAAAGGATCACCAGCAAAAAAAATACAACAGTTTTTATAGAATAAGAGCGTGGCAATGGTGACATAATACATTACTTAATTTTCCTATAATATGATTGGTTCTTCATATGCATAATTCAGCAAACTCTGGACTTCTTGATTTCTTTACTTTGTTACTCAAAGTCATGAGTTTATATATTTAGATATCTGTCTTGTTTCATTTCCCCTTTTGTTATATTCGGACATGATTCACTAACACGCGCTGACTGACTTTGACCAAAGTGTTTGGAAACATTTAGGTTTCAAAAGCATATAAAAGTAATTCCTGCAAGGAAAATAAATGTTAGTTATTAGAATTATTATTAGTTTAAAATACAGTTAACTATTTATTTATTTTTAAATCCATCACATCATCTATGGCCACTTCCACCAGTCTGCTATGGATACGCTTACCAGTGTCAAATACCGCCTTGCTTTAGTAGGAAATACTTCTTAGTAAACTTTTAGTCATAATGGTGTTGACTTGTGTTGTTTCCCTGGTGCAGAGAGTAAACAAACAGTAATAGATCACAAAACAATGGCTAATTTTCCTAGGAGTGGTGTAACAGTCTTGCAAAAGCAACAGAAAACAAGCTGTTCTCCATAAAATGTGCAGCACACAGATAAACGTTTGGGTTTTAATGTTCACAAACTTTAGCCAAATTCATCAGCCTTAGGAAGGGCAAACAAATGAGTTTTGAAAACAGGATGGACAAAACACTGTCTCTTTGACAACACTGTTATTTAAACTGTTATTTGGAGTTATTTAAATGAGTAACATTATGACTTCATAAGATCCGGAATAATCGTGTTGTAGTCCAAACGAGCCATTTGTTGTAGTTCTTGGAAAGTGGATTCTGTTTAATAAAATATATTGCTTTGTAATCTTTTTTTAGGCAAGGCAAGGCAAGGCAATAATAAATTATTAGTATTATGAAGTAAAACAATCATTAATATAGGCCTACTATTATTATTTTATTGATTGGTTGAATTGGGAATTTAATTTGTGAATGTCCACCAGGTGTTTGTACAATCCCGTTTGTGTGTGTGTGTTTGTATCTTGGCAGATTCAGGTGTTGAAGGAAAACTGGAGACTCTCCAGGGCCCGGTTGCTGTTGTGAAGGTTGTCGGGGAGAGCGTGCTGTTGCCATGCGTCATGAAGGGATACCCGGTACCCGTGATTCGCTGGACGTTCAACGACCGGTCGATTGACGAAGGGTAAGTGCATCAGAACGGTGTCTTTGCACTCCTTCTCTGTCTGACGGACAAGATAAACACAAATAATAGAATGAAAGCGAATCTTTCATTTCCCTGTTGAATCCTTGGTTGTATGTAAGAAAAGCATACAGGTACAAGCTTACAGCACTGCAGTCTCTCCTCCTCAGATCCAGTGTCGTTCAGTCACACTCTTCCTCGGTGTGGCTCGGCATACTAAAGAAAACTCGCTGCGGATCAGCACACAAAAAGAATCCATTCAGTCGCTTGTAATCGCGCTATCGACTATTCAACGTCTGTCCAAATTCCTCAGCGTAAAATATCCTTATTATCCGCCGGAGGTAATTACTGACGCCTGTGTGAATGGATATTATAGAGGCGTGCGGCGTTCCCACGTGGCCATTGTGTAATTTCATATGTGCGTGGCATAGTTATGATGCTCTTAACTGGAACACGGCTTCATCTGAAGTCACGCACGCCTTTTACATGCTGTAAATTGCTTTGAATAGTTTGCAGGATGGCTGGTATAGTCCTCTCTCCTCTCTGTTTTCCAGAAGAGCTTTGGCTGTTGTCATCGGTTGACATGAATAATGTAGAAAGGACTGAATTGTCACGGCATGTAAATCGGCTGTCAGGGGTCCAGCGCTTTATCATTCATTATTATGCCCTGTGTGCTGGAATATTTACCCTGATGTGATTTCAGCGTAGGGGTTGGTAATGTTTGCATTGTGGACATGGACAAAAGCGATTACATGCTTTTTATTGCCACTTTGTCTCTTTTCATTTCTTAACCCGCTGTGTTTTACTCCCTTACACTAGGATTATCGTGTTCTTGCATAGATGCTGATAACCTGTATCCAAATGCACAACATTTTCAAGGTCAACAGCAGAGCTGACGGCGTCTGCCAGCGTACAGCCGCTCAGATTATTAGCATTCTTGCCACTAAACATCACTATTACTTTTGAGCTTGTTCAAATCTTTAACTCTTAATATTAAACTTTGCCATTTGTGCTACAGATATAAATGATACTAAGCAATCGGACACAAAACAACATTAAAACGAGTGCCAAATCCTTGAGAGCATGTTGACTGAGGCCCTGTTCACAGCTGGTATTGAGATGTGTTTTGATCGATCGGATCACAAGTATAGGGATACACATTCCCGTTTACACCTGGTGTTTTAATCCATCTCTTTTGTCCACTTTCAATCACTTCTGTCCTGATTTCTTCGAGGGAAGGGTCTATGGGTGAGTAAATGTATGGACTTTTTCAGATCTTTTGATCTAATGGACAAAATAAGATTGTGCAATTTACATATGAACACGATCAGAGATGACGGAAAACACACAGATCAGCTTTAGTTTCTGCTCTGACAGACACAAGACCAGCCGAACACTGTGAGTGTGTGTGAGAAATCAGGAATGGCGAGAGAACATTGTGCTTGGTATGTTTATCATCTTCAAACTAATCTTGGGTCTCCAGCCGATAAAGTTTAAATCCGTCTGTCTAGAGCTCTTCATAATGTTAATCATTAGATCAGTAGACGGTCTTCTGTGGCTGTTTGAACACATTCGATCACATGAGCGTTTACACTACGAAAGCAATCCGGTCGAATGTGTTTTCAACTCCTTCTGGAAGTGTCGAAAGTGGACAAGCTCAAAACATTTTAGAGCGTCGTCTACTCGTGATCCGATTGACCAAAACGCATCTTAATACCAGAAGTAAACAGGGCCTGTGTGTCTGCAACCATAGTTATGATTAACTAACAAATGTTACGTGCTGTTATGTAGTCCTAAACATTATAATTGCTAAACTAACACAATACAAAAAAACAAAGGCATCAGCTAACATGACATTAAATAGTTACCATAGTTTAAAAACCTGTAATATTGAGTTAATAAACCAACACTTTCTCACCTGTGAAAGGTTATCCTATTGCTTAAGAAATTTAAATCTCAGCCATTAAAGTTTTTCATCATCCTATATTTAATTTAATTTCAACTTTATTTCAGTTAACGAAAACATTGTATCAGTTTTAATTAAGGGTGCTTTCACACCTGCCTCATTTAGTTCGGTTGAATCGCACTAGAGTTCGTTTTCCCCCTTGGTGCGGTTCGTTTGGACAGGTGTGAAAGCAGCAATCGCACTCGGGTGCGCACCAAAAGCAGACCAAATAAGCGTACCGAGACCTCCTCGAAGAAGTGGTCTCGGTACGCTTTCAAGCGAACTCTGGAGCGGTTCGTTTGTGGTGAGAACGTGATCCGACCTCGAACCGACCCAAATGCCAAAGAACTGCGCATTTTTGGACTAAACCAGCTGCCGTAGTCAAACAAAATGATTATTTAGATTGTCAATAGCGCTCCCTTTAAGCCATGACTGACTTACCGCGTTCTGCACCCTCACTAAAATCTCATCATAAACACTGAAGTTGTCCGCACTGCACAGTGAATCTCTTATTTATATCGCGTCTAGACTTTGTTGTTTATGGGGGGATTTGCGAAAGGATAAAGCTTGTGCTGATTCTGAACATACATTGTGAGCGAATTCTCCGCATGTCTGCCGGATTTTCCTCTTTACTTCCGGGAGTTCTGTTGGAATTTTCCCGCACGTCCAATTTAAGTGCAGTTGTGGAAATATGTTCAAGACACATCTGGCCAACGAGTGATGTGGATGTTGTCACGTGACTGCATTTTGGTTCGTTTCATCAACTCATCAACTGATTCGGACCAGAGCAATCAGTGTGGTGTGAAAAGGAACCAAAACGCCTGAAAATGATACAAAGTATAATTTTTCACCCTTAGTCCGGACCAAATGAACCGAACTACAGATGTGAAAGTACCCTAAGAATAATAACACTGATGCCCTGACAGTGACCCACCACAGGAAGTTTTGCAGAGTGAAATCTAGTTTTCATAATCCTTTTTCCTGGAGAAAACACAGAAGACTGACCTTGACAGATCCTAATCAGATTGGAGTATTTTGTAGGTATTGTATGTGAGATCACGTTAGGAAACGGCCTCTAGATTTGCCAGTGAATGACAACACTCGGCCTCTTTTCTGACAGTTGTTGCCCTAATAAGATTGGGGATCAAGCTCAATTCCTGCTGCGGCTCATGCAAAATTAATGATGTTTGTTTTTCTTTTATACATTTTATTTTGGAATACAATTTGGGAATTGTAGAGGGAAAGGGGTTTTAGAAAAGAAATTCAGGAAGGGAGAGTGAAAGTGAATGTATGGATGTACGTAATGGTCCTGGATGAGAGGATTTGTGCAGCATGGTTTCGTGCCGAGAGGGTTTTAATGAAGAGCATTAAAATGCTGTCTACGTAGGAAGCTGATTAGTGTTTGGACCAGAGCCATTGTCTTCATGGGATTTTCCATTGAGATTCAGCTCTGTTCTGCTGCTGTCTGTTGTAATGCATCCTCGCCGTTTGGATCCCGCCCACTGTAATTTGAAACGATGCTTTCCATAAAGATTGAATTGATGGTATCAGCAAACTAAGCAGACTAATCATGACCTGTTTAAGGCGCTAACTACCCCTTCAGCTCCTGTGCTGTGTCTCTCCGATGAGGCTTGATGTCAGTTTGCGCTGTCGATTGAAAGCGGCTAAATGTCTAATTGCGGTTCTTTTGCCGGTTGTCTGTGCAGGACTGATGATTGCTGACAGACTCTATTTACGGCGTAATTGCTTCTCTCATGGTCTTCGGGCGATGTAATGTATTCCTGATGCTGGATACATTCTAATAATGTCATATTACCCACAATGCCCAGTCCCTCAGAGGGGCAGACAGAGTCTATCATGGCTCAGACAACATCTCTGTGTGTGTGTGTGTGTGTGTGTGTGTGTGTGTGTGTGTGTGTGTGTGTGTGTGTGTGTGTGTGTGTGTGTGTGTGTGTGTGTGTGTGTGTGTGTGTGTGTGTGTGTGTGTGTGTGTGTGTGTGTGTGTGTGTGTGTGTGTGTGTAATCCAAATCTTCCTGTCAGAGTTTCATTTTTCCCTGTGGAGTTTTAGTGCTTACTCTGGTAAAAGCCCCATTGTGAGTTGAAATGGACTTGATTACTCTTCCTCTCATAGGAGATCTGGTTTAGAGTTTGATCGAAATTATTTTAAAGGACAATATTTTAAAATAAAATGTTTCAAGCCAAGCATTAATATAGGATATTTGCATGGCTATTATAGTTATATAAAAGCTTTGTGTAACAGACAGATTAAAATGTAGGTTGTGATTCACTAACAAATATCATGTTTTTTTGTTTTTGTTTAACATTATTGATCCATATTGGATATCTTATTGGATATCATATTGAATTCTTCTATTTTTACATTTAATGTCCCGTCATCTAAATAATTTAAAAACACAGTTAAAAGTAATGTTTAGCAAATCTCAAAATTAATATCTATTTTTCATCCTGTTCATTATAATGTTGTGATGCCTAAATTTACTTGAATTGATTTTATTGTTGTATTGGTTTAATTTTAATATATTATTTATTTAAATAGTATATAATTTAATACATATTTTATATAATTGTATGACTTCAATATCACTTTTTTTTTGTTTAATTTTATATATATTTTTTAATTAAATATTACCCATTTAGAGGTCACTATAAACTGTTGTTTGGAATAGAACTGTGTGAAAATTCTTAAAAATATATATTTTTTGTTTTTCTATGTAAAAAATAATGAAATAAATAGCAGTGTAAAAAAAGGGGAGAGTAAATTATGGCATTTTTTGTTATTGTGTGAGCTTTAAAGATAGAAGGACGCCAAGAATGAAGACTAGGAGCTCATCATCTTGAAAACTTTAAGATTCCAGTATGGAGAACCAGTGTTGAATAAGTCACATTCTTCGCTCCATTGTTTGCTTCTCTGGCATGTTGTTGTAACTCTAATCTGAAGATTGTCGAATGACTCGCAGGATCTGAGTAAACAAATCACCTCCTTATCAGCCCAGGCGCTCATTCATTACACACCATGCATAAACACTCATTTACAGCCCAATCCCTCAAGTGATTTCTGTCCAGTCTTTTTAAGACAGGTCAGATAAACGCTGCACTGGTCTCAGGCCAGTTTCTCCGTGCGTTTAATCATTTAAAGGGTGTCGGGATATGAACAGAAAGCTGGTGGTAGATCAGTGACAGAAGTAGAGAAGTAGTCTTATCTCGCGTTTAAATCACTTCATGTCTCGGGATTAGAGCCGGAATGCTGTTTAGTGCTTCACAGAAAGCCAGCGGATCACGGAGGAATTCCTCGGATGAATGAGGATCGCTTGCTTCACTGACAAGAACACCTTTTGTCCTCGCTGACGTGGATCAGAGACGGAGCAGTTTTGCGTATTCCAGACGGGACGCGGTGAGATGGATGTTTGTGTTGATGACAGATACTCGACCTCCTCTCAACACAAACATCAGGCGGGAGTATTTGCAAGGGGAAATTTATAATATAAGTATATTGTAAATCCAGTCAGGCGTCGCACACAAGCGCACGTTCAGCTCCTTCTGAGGTGGCCAGCATTGGATGAATGGGCGTACATTTTCAACAAGCACTCCCTCTTTGTGCAATACTTTAATTGGTTTGTTTTTTCAATAGTAATATCATACATTCTTCTTCAGTATCTCGCCCTTTGTTTACATTTATGACATACGACAGCCTGGAAGTGTTTGCATGCGTTTTAAACATTGATTTTGTTTTTAATGGTTGATCAGCATTAGCAAACAACAGTAAATTTAGACAGGCTTTTGAACTGGGGAATTCTGGGAAATGGAGGATAATAAATCCTAAAGCGATACAGCTAAAATAAGAGTTCTTAAGAGATGTTGATGTTTATTCAGATGTTCTCGAAAATAAAGTTTAAGAGAATAACAGTTGGTTTTTGTGAAGTCAAGTCACATTTATTTATATAGCGCTTTCTACAATACAGATTGTTTCAAAGCAGCTTTACAGAGAATACAGGAAAATAATGCAACAAAGTTTGTTTCCAGAAGAAAATAGCGTCACAGTCCAGCTTAAGGGAGTTCAGTGATGTTTAATTTTTGTTGTAAAAAAGTTATTAATTTAGTTCATTTATATATATATTGCCACTCTGGAGAAAACCGTGATGTCATCGTCCAGCTTAGTTCTCATATAATGGTGTCAGCGCAAGCAGATTAATATTATTGTTGAATAATAAATTAAATGTAAATTAAATGTTGTTTTGTGACCTCAGATCTTTGAAAGATATATTTATTACTTAAATGGGGACTTATTACCCATTTTAAATATTAATGAGGAGGATCTTACGGTGATTTAAAGGCATAGGTCACACAAAAAAGATTGTTGGATAATGTTTTTCCGAACATGTATGTTATTTTTTCGTCAAAACAAAAAATGACAAAATGGTTCGTAGTGACCATGTTCATTACTAAATCTGCA
Organism: Gila orcuttii; assembly: GCA_026230005.1. Taxonomy (NCBI): domain Eukaryota; kingdom Metazoa; phylum Chordata; class Actinopteri; order Cypriniformes; family Leuciscidae; genus Gila; species Gila orcuttii. The sequence continues at coordinate 4,255,481 of JAPDVR010000025.1, forward strand.
TAAAGATGCATAAAAGTTCTCCATTTGTTGGGTTTGTGGTGACATGAGTAAATTTCAGAATATGCTGAAACAAACTTTTTACCCATCATGCTCTGTTACCCTCCTCCATTCTGGAGTTTTAATGTCGTGCTAAAAGACAATTAATGAGGCTCTTTGTACTTTATAGACTCGTCTTGTTTTTAATTTCTTTTTTAATTATCCGGCCTTCGACGGTCTTCGCCTCTCGGGTCTCTCAGGTCTGCGGTCGCAGCATCGTCTGACTTCTGTCATATCATGCGTTTAACGAATCTCTCATTGGGTTCGGGACCTGGTTTCCTCATGGCAGACAAACAGAGGCTGAGGATGATGAATATATCACCGCTGGAGTCATCAGGTGCTTGGAGAACGGAGAGCAAGTTATAAAACGTTATGTGAAGGTTGTCAACATGTTCTTAATTGTTTATGAATCCTTATGATGTTGTTAGACGTTCTCACAATGTTTAAAGAAAACATGTTTGTTTTACAATTTGTGCACAAAATTTGTTGCACTTATGCAACAATTTACATTTGCATTTTACATTGCATTTATGCAACAATTTACAGATCAAAAATACTCTTTTTTGAGTCTCTTCTGCTCACCAGGGCTGCATTTATTTGATCAAAAATACAGTAAAAACAGTAATATTGTGAAATATTATTACAATTTCAAATAACTATTTTCTATTTTAATGCATTTTAAACTAATTTATTCCTGTGATCAAAGCTGAATTTTCAGCATTATTACTCACATGATGCTTCAGAAATCATTCTAATATGATTATTTGCCGCTCAAGAAACATTTCTTATTTTCTATTTTTCTATTTTTATTTGATGCATCCTTGCTGAACAAAATTAATTAAAAAAAATGTTGTCACTTTGAGCTGTAGATTGACACTCGGATGTGTTGGAAGAAACTTCTTGACGAGTGAGCTGGTGGATTTTGTTCTGTGAAAGTGGGAAGGCATCGTTACTCTCGATGGTTTACTCTCCATTCTTAGTCAAACTCACTAATCACTGGGGTTTTCGTATAATAGTGACATTCAGGAGGTCTGACTCTTCATCCTTCCTCTTTTCTCTTTACTTTCTGTTCGTGGCTCATTAACTCACTTCTCTTCTGTCTCATCCCTGCCTCTAAATCATTGGGAAGGAACCAGGGAAATCCCACTACAGGAAAGTTGCTTTCAATGCAGTCAAGCCATGAAGGAAAAGCCACAGGAAATGAAATCCATACTGTATCCTGTTTTTAATTCCATCTCTGTTCAGCATGACTGTGCCAGGCTCGGGATTCCTGAGAACTAATACATTTCCTGAAAGGAAAAGTCACCTCAACATCTCAACACATCCTCACCTCCTTGTGTCTCTTTGTTCCAGTCATGAGCGTTTTGCTGTGATTGGCGGGGGAAGCCTGCAGATCGTCAACCTGACAGAAGAGGATGCTGGGATATACGTCTGCCAGACGGACAGTGGCAACATGACCAGCGAGATCCAGGCGGAGCTCACGGTGCACGGTACGTGTCAAGAACAACTTCACGAAAACACATTAATCTCTTAGATGGATTGATTCACCAAACCTGCTGAGAATCATCTGATTCAGTTCAGCACTAAACATCCCCGTATGTAATTATGTGCAACATTTTTCAGGCTTTTGAAGCGCACATGTGTCTAGACAGCGGTTTCCTCTGCGGAGAAGGAACTTCAAAGTGTTGTTTTGTTTTTATTTATTTCTTTTTATGTCTTCTTTTTTGTATTTTTATCTCTTGGCTGATCATCAGTTTTATTTTTCTGAGAGTCAAATGTTTTGCATTAAATCTTAAAAGTGTCTGCTCTCGATATGTGATTGCATGCACAACTCAAACAACTCACTGCCATAATTTTGACAGGATGTGTTCACCTGACCAGCCACAATTTTTTCTTTTTTATGTGACGCAAGTAAATAGGAAGCAGATGATGCCTCAATAATAGCCTGACATGCAACCCAGGGGTAATTCGTTCAAATAGTGCTGCAGTAATCTTCATGTGCAAAAAACAGAATATTTTTTTTGCACAACGGGTCTAAAACCATCTGTCATCATTGTAGCATTGGAGTGAATCATGGTTTATGTACGAGACTCAATGTGTGTGGACTTCATGGTCAAATATCTGTTCATCCAGATGGTTAAATACTGATTATTACATTTACATTCTTGCATTTGTCAGACGCTTTGGGTAAAAGCATTTGCATTGCATTCAAGGTGATGGTGGTATTAGTATTTATTAAATGTTCTCTCAATATTTAGAGAAAAAGTTTTAGGTGCTATATTTTCACAAATTTTCAAGTGCTATATTTCTTCACACTAAAATCTGTCAAGCTACCGAAACAAGTTGTTACTTTAAGTTAATGGTGTTCAGTTAGTTCCTTCACATGGATGGTAGACCCAAAAAGCGACAGTATTTTATAACACAACCCGGGCTTGACATTAACTTTTTTGCTCACCAGCCGCTGTGGCTCGTGTTTTTCCAAAGTTACAAGCCACTCAGCATTTTCACTGGCCACAATTTTGACATTGATACCATAGGGAAAAACTGCCATATAGATATTTTTAATATTATCTCATAATTTAACAGCCGGTTTATTAGGCTGCTGTCACTTTAAGACCTGACGCACGGATCCATTATACTGTTACACATGCGTTTTCTTTCTCAACTGTTTACGTTCACTTAAAACATAACTGACTGTTTACGTGAAAACTTGCCAAGACCGGCGTTTTGACATTATTTTGTGTGTATTTGACTGTTTATGTGCGATAAGCAGCGAAAAAGGACTCAATTTATTACTGGGAGGCGGCTTTATGTGCGCACTTTGGGTGTGAGCACAAAATCTGCAGGAATGAGTAAAATTATGCGCAATCCCACGCTGAAATTTAAGCCCTTTAACACCAACAATATTCATTCGGAGTAAATGAAACGAGTGAGTGAGGAGAGGCGGGTTTGTGTGTCACTCGCTGTCAGAGAGAGAGAAAGCGCAGCTGATATCGTCTATCTATTCTGTGGGAAATGAGTATTGGAAGCGTTTCAGAATCAATATGTATCAAAAAATCTATATTTTTGACAACAATAGATTGCACTCAGTTTATTATTTCAGATGCCTTTTTAAAAGACTACAATTGAAAAATGTATATATTATAAAATTCAACCCGCCAAAGTAGCTAGTAGGAGTGACTGTGGAAACACACACACATTTGGGGTGTTAATGTCAAGCCCTAAACACAACTCTCTATTCCATGTTCATAAATTGAGATGTTCATGTGAATGAAGGAGAGCGCACATTCAGGAAGGTTTTGCGAACATTCTTATATCGTTCTATTCACACCGAGAAAAAAAATACCGTTGATCCCTAAGAAACGAACCATAGATCTTACTGTTATTTCTCATATGTAAAGCAGAATATTCACTGTATAATCCAATGTAGTGCTGCAAACAAAACTCTAAATATTATTCAAAAAATGAATGCCCAAACTTTGGCAAATCCAGCGACTAGTTCTTCCTCATAATTGCTAAAAATGACCTTAAAAAGCATTCGTCTCAATTCTGTTTCGCAGTCCCTGCAGTTTAATCATGTTACTGCTCACATTACACACAATTTAACAATTTCTCCAAAGAAAAATGGCAGATTTGCAGTGACACAAATCATTACAGCCCATAAGAATAATAACCTAGTTAGTTTTTACTACTTTATGACCACCTTTTTTTTTATCAAAAATCAGTGTTTATGTAAAACTCTTATTATATTCTATGGGACATTCTGTAAATGACCAAAATAACCAAAGGCGGCAGGCAGATGGTCAATTGCTGGTTCTTGCAGCCTGGAAACCTTTATAAACCGTTTTCTGGCATGCTGATGATAACTGACTGTAAGTTGCGTAAAACTCAGTCAGTCAGTCAGTCAGATCGGAGCTTGAGCTTGTGAGAATTGTCAAATCAAGTAAAGTCAAAGTTTATTTATATAGCACAATTTATACAGCCGAAGCTGACCAACGTGCTTTACAAAACAAGAACACGTCAGACATGGGGAAGAGACGTGTAGAAAAGTAGACAATTAAAACAGACAACATTCGTAAAAAACATTGTGAACATGATTATTAAAATTATATAAAATTGACACGTCAGGTGCAGATCTAACCTGAAATGGCAAACTATTCCATAATTTAGGGCCTGCAATAGCAAAGGCATGATGACCTCTTTGTTTTAGTCTGAACCGTAATAGATCAAAAGTTTCGGTCCCACTTTATGTTAAGTGGCTTTAAGTACTATGTACTTACATTGAAATTAATAATTTGATGCAATGGACTTATTGTGTACATACATGTTTTTACATTGTACTTATATTATGAAAATACCTGCATGTAATTACAGCTGTAATTAATTTGACCCTTTCCTTACAACTTAACCCAGCCTTAAACCGACCCATACCACACACACCTGACCCTAACCTTACCCGTATCACACCTCAATAGAAGCAAAAGTGTTTTACAATACAACCTGAACACAATAAGTACATTTTACTTATTTTTCGATGCAAGTACATAGTACTTAAAGCCACTTAATATAAAGTTGGACCAAAGTTTCTGTGTCCCTGATCTAAGACCTCTGGAAGGATTGTATTGCACTAAAAGAAAAGTAGCGGGAAGCCAGGTTATTTAAACACTTGTAAACAAATACAAGACATTTAATATCAAGTGATGCTAGGATTGGCTTAAAATTGTTGTGCATGTGTGTGCATTAGACGGTCTGAAGCTGAGGCTATCTTTGATCTGACTCTGGAAATTGAGCCATATCATAATTGGATTTTCTAATGAGGTTTATTTTTTCTTGTGAGACACTGATGCTAGCAGTGATGCAAGAGATTTGAAATGCAGTATGACATCAAGAGTGATGTAAGAGAAAGCCGACAGCAGTGGGGTGTGTGTTGGTGATCTCTTCACCTCCCTGATCCGAGCTGTTATTTTCACTCCCTCCTGCTGATCTGAGATGCGCTCGGCCCATCCAGACACATTCTGCTGTTTTTCCATTAGCTTTATTCGCCTCTTTCACCGGTATTGACGCACGTATGGAAAGGTTTGTGACTGAGCTCAGGAAGTTTAATCTCCCGTGGGAAGTCATGAAATCTGATTTCTGTTCTGATGGGTAAAAATAACACTCGTTGTGTCAGACACACCTCGGGAGGAGGGCGTTTAGGTGTGTAAAGTTGCATGTTTTGAAAAACACATGTTTGAACATTTATATGGTATGTACGTGTGTGCAACCACATAAACGACCTACTAAAGGATTTTTTTGGGTTAAAAATGTGTTATTGGTGATGTAACTTTCTAGGTGAATGAACTTCCAGTTTTCTGTGGAAATCGACAGCATGTGTACAGATCTTAACTCACTTGGTTCATATTTTTAGCCTTTTTTCATGCGTGCTTGTGCTATTTTCATTGATGTGATTAATTTATGCTGTACTTTCAATGCCAATGATTTTTTTCCCCCCTTTTCCCAGAGATATTTCTTGTGTTTGAGTCATTATCCATCTATCTTTTGCGAGGCTTTGGCTGTGACTTTGGACGTTTCTTCCCATTTCTGCTGTGAAACCCGTGTTGGGGTTATTAAATACTGGCATTTTAATCTCTTAATGTGAAGTGACTCATAACTCTTGTGGCGCGGTTATTTTAAAATCCGAGGTTCACATGCTGAGATTTTCCCTGGATTCCCTCTCAGATTAGCAGGATTGTAGAGAGCCGTGTAAAACGTTGTTAATACTGGCTTGGGTTACACTTTAAAAGTTACTCATAAAAGGAAAAGATGTGCTGGAATAGGCTGAGAGTTCTCTGACGATCTGTAATCGTATTACTTTCACACCCACATGCTTCAGTAGTGCACACTATAGTAATGCATATTATAGTCATGCATACTGCAGTCCTATATCTTTAAGAATTTATTTACGTTATTGATTTTTTTATGCTTTGTCTTCCAATTAAATACAATTCTCATCTCATCACATTACATATCATATATTATCATATCTATATTTCATTTGCAATATTTTTTTTTTTTAAATATCTCCACCTATTTTAATAAAATTAATGTAAATGTATGTATATAAATTAATTATATATTCTATTATTATTATTATTTTATATAAAAATATCAAATATATATAAAAAAATCTTAAGAATTGTTATATTTTTGAAAGTCATTTATTTGATACAGTAAAAACAGTAATATGTTTATATATATTTACAATTTAAAATAGCTGTTTTCTATGTGAATATATTGTTAAAATGTAATTTATTCCTGAAATTTAAAGCTGAATTTTGAATTTTCATCGTGGACTGCCCTAGTGTACAGTATTTACTGCGCAGTAAACAAGTAATCCATTGAGAACACAGCCGAAGTGAAACTCGTCTGAGGAAGCGAGACGCACTCAAGTTCATCCAAACAACCAAACCAAGTTTAAAAACAGCATAATTTATCAAGGCTGATGCTGGAGGGAAAGAACAGTGTGATTTTGTGCTTTAGAGAAAGGAGATCACAGCACAAACAGTCACTGCCAGAGATAGTTAGCGTAGCAGAGTTCAAGGAAATGAATGTGTCTCTGCTGACAGCACGAGCTGCAGATGGAGAGCTGTTGATTTTCTTTGTCTCTTGTTGATTTTAGAAGGTGAAGCTGGGCGTAAAAAACACAGAATCAGTCATCCTTGACGCACTTTCGTCAGACGGCGATAAGAAAACTACCTCTGAGTCTGAAACTCTGGTTATTTTTAGCGTCTCTGTATTCTTCATCTGGTCTTCCCAGCTGAACATCCTCCATTACCTACACAAGATATAAACATCAGGAGAGGTGGCAAACTAGCTCGGATGCGGTTGCCATAGGAACTACAAAGGCATATGAGAGGAAACGCACTTTACCTGCCGCTACCTGTTCCTGTTCGCATGAATCCCAGCCATGGGATGTTGCTCTTTTCTTGTTGTACCCTGTGACCTGCATTGATTGGTTTTCTTCTTCTAGTTCCTCCACGGTTCGTGACGAGACCCTCCAACACTTACGCCCAGGAGTCGATGGACATCATCTTTGAGTGTGACATCACCGGGTCTCCGCCGCCCACCGTCAAATGGATGAAGGACGGAGACACGGTCATTCCCAGTGACTATTTCAGGATAGTGGTGTGTTAGACCGTCTCCTCACTGCATACCACACATCTATCTGTTTTATAAAGCTCATATTAGCCAGTCCTGTTTTTTGGCAGATAGATGGATGGATGGATGGATGGATGGATGGATAGACGGATGGATGGATAGATAGATAGATAGATAGATGGATGGATGGATGGATGGATGGACAGATAGATGGATAGATAGATAGATAGATAGATAGATAGATAGATAGATAGATAGATAGACAGACAGATAGATAGATAGATAGATAGATAGATAGATAGATAGATAGATAGATAGATAGATAGATAGATAGATAGATAGATAGATAGATAGATAGATGGATTGACGGATGGATGGATGGATGGATGGATCGATGGATGGATGGACAGACGGATAGATAAATAGATGGACAGATAGATAGATAGATAGATAGATAGATAGATAGATAGATAGATAGATGGATTGACGGATGGATGGATGGATGGATGGATGGATCGATGGATGGATGGACAGACGGATAGATAAATAGATGGACAGATAGATAGATAGATAGATAGATAGATAGATAGATAGATAGATAGATAGATAGATAGATGGATGGATTGACAGATGGATGGATGGATGGATGGATGGATGGATGGATGGATGGATGGATCGATGGATGGATGGATCGATGGATGGATCGATGGATGGACGGACGGATAGATAAATAGATGGACAAACAGATAGATAGATAGATAGATAGATAGATAGATAGATAGATAGATAGATAGATAGATAGATAGATAGATGGATTGACAAACAGATAGATAGATAGATAGATAGATAGATAGATAGATAGATAGATAGATAGATAGATAGATAGATAGATAGATAGATAGATAGATAGATAGATGGACAGACAGATAGATGGATGGACAAATAGATAGATAGATAGATGGACAGATAGATGGACAGATAGATAGATAGATAGATAGATAGATAGATAGATAGATAGATAGATAGATAGATAGATGGACAAACAGATAGATGGATAGATAGATGGACAAACTGATGGATGGATGGATGGATGGATGGATGGATGGATGGATGGATGGATGGACCTGTTGCAACCCCTTTTAGCTGTAGGAATAGTTTTATATAATCCTTATTTTATTTATTTACTTGGGTTTTTTATTTATTTAATGTTATTTTTGTGCTATTTTTTTTATTTCAGTTTTCTGCTTTTTAATTATTGGTAGTATTAACTATATGAATACCATTTTAAATCCTGATTTTAGTTATTGTCTGCCCATAAATAATAAATAAACGTGCATTTAAAGAGCAGCTAAATGGATGTGTTTTGTACAGTAATGGCACATCAGTTTGTACCCTGTACATGAAAGTGCCACCATTAATCATTACGCAACAAAACTGTGTCGTGTTTAACATGTTAGTGTTGTTAATTCTTATGAAATGGTCTGTGTTGTCTGTTTCCCCACAGAAGCAGCATAACCTGCAGGTTTTGGGTTTAGTAAAGTCAGATGAAGGTTTTTATCAGTGTTTAGCGGAGAACGACGCCGGGAACGTCCAGGCCAGCGCTCAGCTCATCATACTGGATTTAGGTAAACTCCCTTTACACCGCATATATGTGTGTTTCTCCCTGTATTCCTGATCCTCGTCTTTATCAAGCGTTTACAGAGAAGCTCAGACCAGCTTCAGAGCCAAATCCCTTTAGATCTGGAGTGTTTATTCTAGTGATGGGCTAAAGACTTGCCAAGACTCACCGATTGATCTTTTGACAGGAATTAAACACAGAAATCATTATCACAGGATGGGTCGTAGCAGTCCGTCAGTGATGCATTCTGGGGATGAGTCCAAAAGCTTTTGTGGCTTTCATTTGATTATGATTGTTTTACAGCATGTCATAAGCGTGACATCTACATATTTACATGATCTGGATAAAATATTAGTGAATTTGCCTTTTCAAACTCGTTGCGAGGGTGTTGTGGGTGAATGCGTTACAACCATAGACTGTAAAAAAAATATGGACGTAGTGTCCGTGACGTCACCAGTTGGTTTCTGAAGAGCATTTTTGATGCTCGCGAAAAACCGCACTTGCAACTTTGGGCCGGCGGACCGCCGTCAGGAAGTATCGCGTGATTTCAGCTCTCGCGATGTAATGAATTGCTTTACGGCACTGCACACATTACACGCATACACGCCCCCATCCAGGATCTGGCTAGCTATAAGAACAACTATCGTCCCATGGCAAAGCCGGCATAAGAAGCAGAAAGCTAGAAAAGCATTGTCGGAGGAACAGAGAAAGAGGAAACGGCAGACTGACCGAACGAGGAGTCAGACACGAGTAAACATCGGACCTGCGTTTTCAGAATGGCGGAAAAAAACGAAGCGCGCGCGGTCGGAAGAGTCTAGAAAAAGGTAACGAGAATCTGAGCGCGAGGAACCGGACATGAGTCCCACTCAGTCAGGCTTTCATTGTTAAAGTTGATTCCTGCGATTATCATGAGTACAGTTGTCAATATCTCATAATTATCAGGACATAAATAAGCCTACATGTTGTAAATAGTGTAAATGAGCGCAATTTGCAAACTATTATGATAAATTGAAATAATCATGTCTAACAACATCATAACGGACATTGTTACGAAATAATGCGACGTACATGATACACTTTATTGGTGTCATCTGGCATTTAGGCTCAGGTTAGCCTAACGCGGTAGGCTAAAAATACTTTATTATTATGAATTGCAGAGGCCGTGAGTGCAGATACGCTCTGCGTGAGTTGTATTTATGACAGTAACGTTAAATACAAGTACTCTACAGCGACTCTAGGGATCGCTGTTTGACAAAAACAGAAATCCTGCATAGTGCCGCTTTAAGGCTTAAAGGGATAGTTCACCCAAAAATGAAAATTCTGTCAGTAATTACTCTCCCTCATGTTGTTCAACCCCGTAAGACCTTCGTTCATCTTCGTAACACGAATTAAGATATTTTTGATTAAATCTGAGAGCTGGATCACTCCTCCATAGACTTCTAAGGGATTGAAACTTGTTCCCCGAAAAGTTATTAAAGACATTGTTAAAATAGTCCAAGTGACTACAGTGGCTCAATCTTAAGTTTATCAAGCGACGAGAATACTTTTTGTGTGCAAAAACAAAACAAAAATAATGACTTTATTTCAACTATTCATTTCCTTCTCTATGGGCCTCGAGTCAGTTCACTAGTGTAACAGCGCAGTGCTTCTGTGTTGTACGTATTAATTCGTATTCCGAAGATGAACGAAGGTCTTACGGGGTTGAACAACATGAGGGTGAGTAATTACTGACAGAATTTTCATTTTTGGGAGAACTATCCCTTTAATATAATTTAAATGGATGATTTATAAAAAAATTCACCTCCCTCACAGTTGTCATGAAGGGAAAAATTAGCTATATACACTCACCTAAAGGATTATTAGGAACACCTGTTCAATTTCTCATTAATGCAATTATCTAATCAACCAATCACATAGCAGTTCCTTCAGTGCATTTAGGGGTGTGGTCCTGGTCAAGACAATCTCCTGAACTCCAAACTGAATCTCAGAATGGTAAAGAAAGGTGATTTAAGCAATTTTGAGCGTGGCATGGTTGTTGGTGCCAGACGGGCTGGTCTGAGTATTTCACAATCTGCTCAGTTACTGGGATTTTCACGCACAACCATTTCTAGGGTTTACAAAGAATTGTGTGTAAAGGGAAAAACATCCAGTATGCGGCAGTCCTGTGGGCGAAAATGCCTTGTTGATGCTAGAGGTCAGAGGAAAATGGGCCGACTGATTCAAGCTGATAGAAGAGCAACTTTGACTGAAATAACCACTCATTACAACCGAGGTATGCAGCAAAGCATTTGTGAAGCCACAACACGCACAACCTTGTGGCGGATGGGCTACAACAGCAGAAGACCCAACCGGGTACCACTCATCTCCACTACAAATAGGAAAAAGAGGCTACAATTTGCAAGAGCTCACCAAAATTGGACAGTTGAAGACTGGAAAAATGTTGCCTGGTCTGATGAGTCCCGATTTCTGTTGAAACATTCAGATGGTAGAGTCAGAATTTGGCGTAAACAGAATGAGAACATGGATCCATCATGCCTTGTTACCACTGTGCAGGCTGGTGGTGGTGGTGTAATGGTGTGGGGGATGTTTTCTTGGCACACTTTAGGGCCCCTTAGTGCCAATTGGGCATCGTTTAAATGCCACGGCCTACCTGAGCATTCTTTCTGACCATGTCCATCCCTTTATGGCCACCATGTACCCATCCTCTGATGGCTACTTCCAGCAGGATAATGCACCATGTCACAAAGCTCGAATCATTTCAAATTGGTTCTTGAACATGACAATGAGTTCACTGTACTAAAATGGCCCCCACAGTCACCAGATCTCAACCCAATAGAGCATCTTTGGGATGTGGTGGAACGGGAGCTTCGTGCCCTGGATGTGCATCCCACTAATCTCCATCAACTACATTTCTAAAGAATGCTTTCAGCACCTTGTTGAATCAATGCCACGTAGAATTAAGGCAGTCCTGAAGGCGAAAGGGGGTCAAACACAGTATTATTATGGTGTTCCTAATAATCCTTTTGGTGAGTGTAGACCAAAACCACTTTTTGCACCAGGCTGTAAACATATTTTTTCTGCTGTAAAGTTGGGCATTTTAACATGGGGGTTTATGGGATTGACTCTCTTTTGCAGCCTGTCTCTAGTGGTCACTTCCGTGTCGGATTCAAGAGAGAGACTGGAAGGTTGCTGCTTGGTTACTACAATTTGCATGTTTCTTCGATGCTCTGGATGTTTTTACTGCATAGTTGAGTCTATCGGAGTGTTTTTCAGCAGCTTCTCTCAGTCTCAGGCTTCACAGGCGTTGCATTGGTACGCAGTGAATGAAGTCTTGAACACATGTTCTCACACGTCGGGCAGAGGTGTAAATGACGCTGCATTGATTGGATGCTGGTGTGAGATCTGTTTGGCACCTGGCGCGGGTGTAGAGATCTCGCCGCTGAATGTTTAATTAATCGCGCCCCTTTATTAGATTTGTCTGCACGCTCTTCATTTTCATGTTGCATTAGCTCCTCTTGACGGAGCCCTGCAGTACGTGTGTGTGAATCTCGTTTAATAATGCCGCTTTCTCCAGCTTTACTGAGGTTTAGTTTGCAAACAGACACCAATGAACCACCAAATGAATTGTAAATTGAAACTGTGTAGTGATGCGTCGTTAATTACTGATCAGATTCCAGTCGAGGAAGTGGATTTAAGCTCTCATGGGAAGTGGTTACTTAAGATTTCAGAAGTCTTAATTATGATGTGATTTAATATAATTTTGGTCTAAAAAGATATATATATATATATTTCATGTATCAGAATATGCGTGTAAGTGATGCTTCAACTGTTTTTCCCCAGAGAATGATAGGAAATGTTGTTTGGTTGTGCTAAATCAGCTTTATTGCTTTTCTTTATCAACAATATGCAAAAGTGACTCATTTTAATCCTCAGGTAGCATTTATTATTTTGCTTGTATACGATTATCAAACATGATTTTTGTTTATTATAATTAACATTTAAACCGAAAATTTAGGATGCTCTTGGCCGAAAACCGAAACTGAAGCCGAAAATGGCTTCTTTTAAAAACTTATACTAATATATATATATATACAGTACAAAACCTAAAATATTTTTAACAATAAATATAAATAATAATACCAAATAATATTATTCTTCAAGTTTTATGTTCCATCAAATAAAATAGTTTTTTAACAGTTGTGCAAAAAGATCCACAATTATCTGAATAACTGCACACAAAATCACAGAGTGGCAGTGGGCCTCTATTCTGCTGCTGCATGTAAACAATTTTTTACTTACATTTTAAATTGCTGTGCAAAACAATGCAAAACAACAGTGCAAAAACAGCACTAGAACTTAATCCAAACTCAAACTGTAAACAACATGTAAGCCTGTGTAGCCTTAGGAAACACAGTTGTGCAGTGCTACGCAAATTTTAATGTAACTGCTATACACACAGAAAATTGGACTGGGGGTCTTACATGCGCTTCATGTGGCACACTAGCACACACACGCAAGGTCTCTCACTCTCTCTCTCCCTGTCTGGCGTGCGCGCGCTACACGGTTTGGAGCACGAGCTCTTGCTCGCTCGCTCTTCTGGGAGATTTGAACTAATTTGCGGGCATCAGGGAGCCGCTATCAATATTTTTGGTTTACGTTTTCGGCTGTTTTTTTTTATTTCGGCCCGAAACCAATAATGCCATTTTTGGCCGAATATTTTAGGTGGCCGAAATTTCGGTGCACCCCTAGTTGTGACCTTTATTGTTTTGCTTGTTTGCGATCATCAAACATGATTTTTATTTAATTTTATTTGTTAAAAGTTAGGCTGTAAAACCATAGACATAAGGTCTTCTCAAGTAATTGTAAAGCCCCACCCACTTCGGTTTTAACCGAATACAGATACAAATATTTTTGAGATTGTTACAGATATGGTAGTAACTTTCCTAAGAGAGGTTGTGTTGTTTCCCATCAGCACCTCTTAGAAACAGGACCACTTTATCATGACAGGGAGGAAGGAAAGAGGAAATTAAATCCTTATAATGAAATAAAAAAGGTCCACAGAGACGATCTGTCACGTTGGAGTTTAGCGGACAATTGGTGACAGCTGATTTCAGTGATTGAAGCATCTCTCAGTTATTGATTATGTTTCTGTTGTAGTTTGGATTGCAGAAGGAAAAGTCGCCATTTGCTCTTCATTTAATCTCTGTGTTTAAGAGAAACTGTGTAATAAAAGCAGGCGTCAGGATGGAGTGAACCGCTGTGGCCTCGCGTCACTGTTTCTGATGTGCTTGTGTGTCTTTCCTCTGAACATTTGCTCTCAAACTCTCCAATTACACGAGAGCTTTGTTTTGATTGAGGAAATAATCCACTTCAGGACACTTGCAAATCAGTCTAGGCCCTTGTGTTGATTTCCTGCGGTGCGTGTATATGATCCTTCACAATTCATTTGCATTGGAGGTTCTCAGAAAATAAACATTAAGGGATGTTTACCTAGAAATGAACGTTCTGTTATCATTTACTCACCCTCACACCCATACGCCTTTCTTTCTTACGCAAAAGTCACAATAAAAGTCAGTGGGGTCCAAAACAAGCCCATTGATTTCCATTGTATAGACAAGTGCTGAGACTAAATTTTTTTTATATATATATATATATATATATATACGCATATACATTTTTTTTTTTCTAAATATTTTCGAAAGGCAAATGAGAATAAGTCATAAAAATAAAAATAAAAAATATTTTGGTTGGAAATATTCCTTTAAGTTCTGTGGTTGATATATCCATGTGGCTGTTAGCGGATCTATTACAAATAAATTTAAATTAATTAATAAAAATAAATGTTAACCAATAATAATAATAACTTATTATTATTATTATAAAATGTATAATTTGAATTGTAAATTGTATTAATACGATTAATGATGTTAAATTAATAGGGGTGTAACGATATATCGTGGTACGATGTATCGCGATGCAAAAATGTTACGATATGTATCGTAGAGTTATGGCGATTTTTTATTTTATTTATTTATTTATTTTTATTACGATGACGTCCGTTTTATCCTATTGGTTGAGCTACCGCACCCGCGTCACGCTTGCATTCACTGCATTCACGCTCAAATGAATCGCTTGAACTTTACTGAGCAGTAGCAAGGCAAAATGAGTTTGACTGAAATTGAAATAGAGGATGCCCCGTCCACTTACAAGTCCGACGTCTGGCAGCATTTTGGTTTTCCACTTACTCGACAGGAGAACGGTAAAAAAAAAAAACAGACAAAACACGAAGTGTGTGTAAATACTGTAAACAAACACTGTTAACAGGACGTCGAACACGTTTATAATATCATGTTTATAACATGATATTATAAAATGTATTTAAAATGTATTTAAACAAGTCGTGTGTGTGTGTGTGTGTGTGTGTGCGTGTGTGTGTGTGAAAACGGAACTCCTCCAAGTCTGCAATTCCAAAAATTTATGGTGAGATTACTACATTTTATTTAATTAAATGCATTTATGGTAAGATCATTATATTTTCATGTCAGTCTGTGTTCATGTTGACCACGAACTATGCGTTGTAACTTTAATTCAGCGCGTGCAGCGCAGCAGAAATAGACTCTGTGTGGAAACGATCGCTGCACTGCTGTATAAATTGTCTCTGTGTACACACCGCTCCTGGAACGGACCGCTGGAGCGCATCCGCGTGCAGTGTGAAAGCTCTAACCTGTTAACATGGGTGCGGAAAAAATACGCACTGCAAACGGAGTAGATGTGAAACGGGCTCACTGACGCTTTTTCTGTCAGTGGTAGAAGGAAGTAGCGGTTCGCAAGAAAAAATGCAGGTACGCTTAAGAGTAAAATGTAGAAGTGCCGGTACTGCGTACCGGTGAGTACCGCCCCACTTCGAGCACTGGTGTCATTTAAAACGGCAACACAAAGACAAACTCCTGCAACCAGGTGCGAAAAAGAGAGTGAAAGAAGGACAATTGTATAGAAGACATCTATACAAAGTAGTTTTATTGGTCAGTGACACCTAGTTAATTGTTAATTTTACATACAGAAGGTTAAACTAAATCTTGATTTATATTGAAGTATTGTAAATTCCTTAAGTTGTATGTATAACAAGACATTTATTGAACACTGTTAATGTTAAATAAATCTGTTGTTTGATTTTCAGTTTAATTTTTTTTATTTTGTTCAAAATATCGTGATACATATCGTATCGTGAACCCAGTATCGTGATACGTATCGAATCGTGAGCTGAGTGTATCGTTACACCCCTATAAATTAATTAAATTTAGGTTTCATGATGTTTGAGTGAATGACGACAGAATTTTAATCTCAGATGATATAGATTTCATATTTCCAGATATGTCACACACTGCGAGTGTGAACACTGGCTTCACAAGCATCGGTGATGAAACACCTTTTTTCCTCATCTTCGTTCCTCCATTACAGGATATAATGCCAGTACATGATCTCTCACGTTCCAGCTGTAATTTTGTGTCTGTGTGTAATGAGATCTGCTGGCATACTGTGGATTACACTCTGTTAAACTTGTTGATGTCATGCATTACTAGTCTGAGTATGATGGTAGGGGTGGGCGGTACGACCAGAATCCTCTCAGTATCACAAGATATAGTCATTTTTGCTGAAAATCCAATTTTGCATTTCATGTAGTAAAGCTTGTTTTTGAATGATTCAGTCGATTCACTTTACAAATGAAAGCCATTTTATTTATTCAATTATGGAACCTTATATATGTTTATATTTTGGAAATTGGAATGCAAACCCTTCCATAAAACCATATTTGCATTTAAATAATAATGCATTTAAATTATAAATATGCAGTATCTTATACCTGAGCGAGTCTCTAAATGCAGCTGTTACAAAAACATTAATATTTTAATTTTTTTAAGAAATTTAATAATTAGTTTCATTTATTTAATTTATTAAATTTTATAATCACTTTTTGTTGTTGTTGTTATTGTTGTTATTATTATTATTACAATTATTACTTTTATTATCATGTTCATGAGTCATTTTCAGTCTCTAGATGCACACATCACAAAAACATGATATTATTTATTAAAATTTAAATAATTCAACCCTTTCTTTTTAATTAATATTTTTGTAATAAAATTGTATAATTATTATTAATTTACATTTATTATTCTGCATGCCACCGTTTTGAACCTCTGACATCAAGGGTTTAAATGCAGAAGCTAAAAAAACATTTTCATTTTATTTCATTTTTACTTCACCAATAGCCATGTGAATGTACCCACCGCAGTCACAGCGCCACCGCAAAACACTTCTTGACACATTTCTCCCGACACACACTACACACAGTCCTGCATGATTGGAATGAAGAGATATTTAGGCCCTGAAGCTCGTCACCATGTACCGTTTAAAGTTGTTCCCATCTAGACCTGTTGTCGGTGATTATGAGTGTGTTTACCGCGGTGAAGCCCTCATCTGACAAGCCTCTTGATTGGGAAGTGATTTCTGCAGCGTTGGCCTTCTGGAGGTCTGCGGCTTTGGTTCTGCTGAGGTTTAAACTCAATTGATGAGCAATCAGATGTTATTGGATTGTGTGAATGTCTATTGATGAGCTGGCCGGGGTTCCTGTCAGGCGGTCGGGTTTTCCTGGCGGCAAACGTAGGGTGGATGAAGAGAGAATGTGAGCTAGTGGAAGATTTATTTTTTTTTTTTTTACTTTTTTTTATTTTTTTTTTTTTACTCCTGCTGTGCGATTTGTACGATCCTAAACGCCTCCATTCAGGAAGTTTTCTCTGTGTGCTTATAGGCCTTTTGGGCCTCGACGGGAAGAGCCACACGCGTTTCGCTCTCCACCCATCTAATGAAAACAGGATTCCATAAATAACAGGACAGATATAAGTAAAGGTGTTAATCGTTCCCTTTTCCTGAACGGCGTGCCGTACTCAATCTTCCTGTGGGATTGAGGTTACGCAAACAGACCCGTCAGGTGTGATCGAGTCTGTTGTGTAGTCATAAATCAACTTTTTTCAATCAACTTTTTTATATATATAGCATAATAAAAGCAACAGTAGTTGGCCATTGTGCTGTACAACGGGACAATTATGTTTAAAAAAAATCAAGAAAGACCGCAAAACAAATGATAAAGGGAGTTTACATCAAAAACAGCAATCAGAAAAATTCAATATTTTAAAATCAAGGACAGTTGTAAGCCTGTGAAAAGAGGTAGGTTTTTAACTTGGATTTATAAACAGACTCTGTGGATATAGTCTTAGGAATAGAGGAAGACTAATCCACAATTTTAGACCAACAATAGAAATCTCGGAAACATCAGCAGTCTTTGTTGAGATTACCTTAATGATCTTGAAGAGTTATTTACTTTCAAAAGATCAGAGAGATATTTTGGAGCTAATCCGTTTATGGCTTTAAAAGCAAAAAGCATAATTTTAAAATCAATCCTGTAACAAACTGGCAGCCAGTGCAACGAATGCAGTATTGTGGAAATATGATAACATTTCCTTGTGCTAGTCGAAAGTCTGGCTGCGCAATTCACCATCTGAAGATGACTAATATTGGATTGACTCATTCCTATATAAAGAGAATTACAGCAGTCAAGTCTAGATGAAAACAAACGAAAGGATTACTCTCTCAAACTCTGCAAATGTTAAAAAAAACTTTAGCCTTAGATAATAATCTTAATTGGAACAAACTAGATTTAACTACAGCATTTATCTGTTTATCAAATTTAAGAGCCCAATCAATAAATAACACCCAAGTTGTTCACAGAGTGTTTTACATAGTCATCAAGAGGTTTTATAGAGGTATAAAGTGTCCCTGAAGAACCACTGATTTGGCTGACAAGGTAAAAGAACAATAAAAGACGCCCAGAGACTTGGCAAGTTGTTTTTATGTCCCTTGGTAAAAGACCAAAACTGTAGTTTTCTGTGTGGTTTCCTGAAGGTTTCTTACTCCACCCTCAAGTCTTGAGTTATAAACTCAAGTATAAGTGTAAACACCAATAACAGTGATGCTTGACTTGGTAAACGGCACTAATGAATTGTCTCAGTAACTTGGTTTGGTTGTAGCAGCAGTTCGTGACTGCACTAAGAAAAGATTGTGGTGAAATGATCCGGATCTTTCATCTGGATAAGCAGACGTGTGTGTGTAGAGCGCTGAAGATCAAGCCTCGGGGAGTTTTCCTCTGGAAGTCAGACGAGTGTGTGTGTTTGTAACCTTTGTAGTGCCAGCCTCTTTGTGCACGACGCCATCTCATCTTCAGAGGAAACACTTTAAT
Organism: Gila orcuttii; assembly: GCA_026230005.1. Lineage (NCBI taxonomy): Eukaryota > Metazoa > Chordata > Actinopteri > Cypriniformes > Leuciscidae > Gila > Gila orcuttii. The sequence goes on from JAPDVR010000025.1 coordinate 4,274,566, forward strand.
GACATTTTCATATCAACTTCAGCGATCAGATCACTCCTCTTTTATCTTCCTCTCCTCTCTCATTTATCAGCCTTTCTTTTCAACGATTTTCAGGAATGATGTATTGCGGTCCTGACACTGTATTTTGGGTTTTAGATTTGACATATGTCTTTATTATAACATACATAATATTTATCTGTATGTTTATATATATATATATATATATAAACAGAGAAATATTGAGTCATTTGAGCACAAAAATTCTTGTCATTCGATATATATATATATATATATATATATATATATATATATATATATATATATATATATATATATATTAGGGCTGTCAAGTGATACATTTTTTAAAATTTAATTAATTACACGATGTGGCAATTACTTAATATAATTAATCTCAAAGTAATTAATTAAATTGCCCCCAAAAGTCATTATTGTGTTAAATAAGAAAATAATCAAATAGACATTACAAGAAGTAGCTTTAGAAAAAAATGTTTTTTATTTGATTCAACGTTGAATTCATTAGACATACATTTTTAGGCTTCAATGCCCATGAGGAGTATGTAAATGAAAATGAAATGAAGACAGAATTTTCATTTTGGGGTGAACTTTACCTTTAATGGGTTATAAATTAATATGGACAATTTTTATTATTTTTTATCATACTCTAAATACGAAACTAAAACTGCCAGTTGGTGCTGGTAAATGTCTAAAGTAAGTCATTGAGTCATTCGATTTGTTCAAACGGCTGATTCATTCAGGAATGAAGTAAATGGCTCTCTTTTATGAACGAGTCATTGAATCATTGGTTCACCTGATTGATTCACTCAAAACGTGGATTCATCAGAAATGAAACGCCGTTGTGTGTTGCTCGTAGACGCACCTCAGTTCTGCTCTGGCTTTATAAGTAATATTTTCGTTGGCAAAATTGAGCAAAAGCAGACAATATTGTCTAAAATATAACACTGTATTAACTTATTATTTATTAAACTGCTGTAAAAAATCAATATCACATTGGCACTCGTGCTATTCTGGACAAAAACAGCACTTGTGTGTGATATTGCCTAACTATATCATATATAATATAAATATGAGACAAACTCAAATACTCATATCTTGAATTTTAGGGTCATTCTAACTGCATTCTGTAGGCTGTTGCCCTGCTTCATGTTCATCACACACACACACAACGCAAGTTAATATTGCTGTTTATTACTTTGTGCTTTTATGTCATTGGATATAAATGAAAAAATGCAAACTAGAATTTTACAGTTTTAGTTCTTTTAATTAAACATTATTAATCTATTCGGGCTTCTTTTAAGTCATTGCAGAATATATAATATAAACAGCAAGCTGTATATTACACATCATCGAACGGCTGGAAATGTAGGGATGTAATGTTTAGTGCTCAGCCATGCATACTGAATGAGAGGTACAGAACTTCAAACCCAAAAGTTTCCCAGCATCCATTTTTGATCTTACTTCGATTGAATCAACACCCTCGGGTCTGCCTTCGATTTCTATTTCTGTTTTATTTCATAGTGTATTTTTGGTGCATATCTAATAATAATAATAATATCCCAAGGTTCTTGATGTCATTTCCTGACTTAAGATCTTCCCTTTGAAGGGCAGTGTGAGCGTTTCCCGCCAGCTGTGAAGAGATTAGGGAGTTCAATAAATAAATAAAGATATTAATGTAGCAGGATAAAGTAATTTTCATCAAGCCCCATGCTGCCATTGTTTTCATCATCAGGGGTCATTCATGACGTTTTATGTTCATCCATTAAGTCAAGTCACCTTCATTTATACAGCGCTTTTAACAATACAGATTGTTTCAAAGAAGCTTTACAGTGATAACAGGAAATTAAAGTAACAGAGATTATTTTGGCTTTACAGCAGCTCTAGAATAAAGTTATTGTCCAGCTAAAGTTAGTTTTGATTGATTCACTTCCATTGGAAAGATCATTAGTTATTAACTTGTTTAACACAGAAAACCCTTAACGCGCTCCGGACGCTCATTTGCATGACAGGTGTTTGGCGGCTCGAGAACGCAAACCTTGAAATAGGTGAATAATTTTGGGAAAAAAAGTTAGAATCTCCTCGTCTTATCAGGAGTCTTATCTTTCCCTGTGTCCTCATGCTGAGTCAGGAATCTCAGGAAATGATGGGGAAGCTCGTGGGTTTGGCTGGTCATGTCTCCAGCTGGTCTCTGATGCCCGTTTCTGTGCCAGACACTGCAGACTGACGCACACCTCGCCCACACAGACACACACTCGTTTAATCGCACTGAGCGGGTGTCAGTCACACCTGAGAGTGACGCCCGGACACAAGCTGTGAGGGGGACGAACTTTCATTGTGCTCTACTCTGTTTTGTTCTACTCTATTCTCGTATTTACAGGGCTGCCAACTTTTGAGTTTAGCTCGGAGTGAGAATTTTGGAGGGGGGTGGGGGGTATGGATTGGGGGATGCAAGTTTTTAGTAAAATTATGTTTAGTAAGCAAGTGTTTTGACAATCACAATACATTTATTTTGATGTAAAGATGTAAAAAACTTTTGGATTGGGGGTATGCAAGTTTTTTACATTTTTACATCACAATAAATTTATTGTATGAAAAATATTTTTAAAAAAATGAAAAAATATTTTGATGAAATAAGTAAAAGTACAATAAATATGTAATATAGTGCACATATTTAGCAAAATACTCCTCTATAGCTAATTTTTCTAGGCAACTAACGTGCTATATGGTCATTAAATGGATTTCCTGAGGTAAGTGTATGTGACACATTGTTCTCCAGCTGTTTTAATCACCTCTTTCCGTGGTTGAAAAACACTGATTGATCGATATTATGTATGAGGGATACATTTCGGTAAGTTTGTCTGTCTTTCAACATACCTATTGTTCATTCGTGTTTCTTTACTAGATGATCGGTTCACGTGCCGCTTAAACTGAGGCGCTACAACGACCCGTCAAGTCACATTTAGAAGCGCAAAAAAACAAAATAAGGAAGTAAAATTGACAGAATCTGTGAGCTGAGAATTTGTTTAATATCATCATAACCTTCGCTGTCTTGTCTGTCGGTGTCAATGTCCTCTTTGCGTCGCAGTTTTTCTCTGCGTGAGAAAATGGATGTGTGGCGTGAGATCGTGTGAAAAGTGTCAATTGTGTGAGTCTCATGCTGAATGAGTGAGAGTTGGCAGCCCTGTATTTACATCAAGAGTTCAAGTTTTTCTTGAAGGTTTCTCCTCAGTGGTGCACTGGGCTGGTTTTCTGGAAACAAGTAAAATGAATAGACGCCTTTTTTTCAGTTTCACATTAATCGTTTTTCCAATCAGCACTTCCTCTTACAGCCGATTGGCCGATCACACAGGATTCAGTGTTACATGGCCTTGCTAATGTCTTTGTGTTAGAAGTTGGAGTTGTTGAGCGACGCTTAGCGACAATTGTTTTCCCTAAAGCAAGACTCATCCCCAGGATTTACATTTTTCAAAGAATATTTTAAATAATATTGAATACTAGAAATTAATGTTTAATTTTATTAGTAATAAATAAAATAATATTTTAATTTATTAGTTATAATCAAAACATGTATTTACATATATTATGATATAGTTCAGTATTAATAGGAGTAACATTTGTGTGTGTGCGTGCATATTAATGTGTATAAGTGTATATATTTATAATAGATTTTTTTTATTATTTTGTCCAAAATTCTGAAACCACCAGTAAAACTGGTCTTATTTTGCATTTTTATTTATTTCATTCTTTTTTTCATTTCAAATTATATTAGTTGTATTATATTTTGATATTATATAATATATTAATTTATTTTTATATGTATGATTGACTGTATCGTTCTAGCTATATACTGTATAATAGAATATATTTGTTTACACGCACGCAGATATAGATAGATAGACAGATTATTACAGTAAATAATCCCTGCACATCACAACCAGATTCCTCTAAGTTGCATCTACGACACTCTCGTAAAACGTGCTATTTTTATCTACTTGAGATGTTGTCATCAGTGTGTTTTAATTGTAGGGACAGATGTAAAAGAGTAATGAACAGTGTGTTTACTGATATGAATGTTAATGCTATGCCTTCCCCTCAGTGTGCGTAACATGTCTGCATGTTTAGCCTGGCGTTGAGCCTCCATCTCCTGCTCTGTTTCATAGTAAAGTTGCTGTTTTGTTTTAATTTTTTAGTCATTGTAGTTGTCTTTTCTTTTACGTCAATTATTTTATGTTCTTTTCTTTTTCTTTTTTCCTCCCCGAACTCTTTATCTATAATTTACCCCCCATGTTTCCCCTCCCATCACAATCACCCTCCAAGACGTTGCCCTTCCATCAACTGTCCCTTCATTGACCGATGCCACTACTGACCATGTAGCGTCCCGTCCTGCCGAGCGCAACGGTCCCGTCCCTTCTGCCCCGCGGGATGTTGTGGCGTCTCTGGTGTCCACTCGATTCATCAAGCTGTCCTGGCGTCTGCCTGTGGACCCGCACGGGGACAACATCACCTACTCTGTGTTCTACAGTCTGGACGGCACTAACAGGTGAAGTCACGTCAAAGACAAGGCTAATGGCGCTTTTCCATTACCAGTACCAACTCGACTCGATTCGCCTCGCTTTTCGCTCCGTTTTCAATTACAGATAGTACCTGGTCGTCATAGCGACGCCACAGGAACTACGCGACACACACCCGCTACCCACACACACAGGACAATGGAGGAAATCGAGTGTATGCTGATTTTGATCCTCGGGATATGGCTATTTCTCACAGCAAGAAGACAAACGTTGTTTCAGGAGAGGCTGAGGGCAGCAAAACGAAACACTGCTGAAAAAAACAGCTCTGGCGCGTGCAATGATGACGCAGTGAATAGTGACGATTCTCTCTGACCAATCAGCAGTCTGCAGTGTTTTCACGTCATATTTTAGTATCGCCTCAGCCCGCTCAGAACCTCGCCGGAGGTGATACGAAAAAAAGTACCCGAAAGCAGGTACAGGTACAACTTTTACACAGTGGAAAACCAAACAAAGGCGAGTCGAGTCGAGCTGGTACTGTGTAGTGGAAAAGCGCCATAAATGTATTTCTATAGCACATTTAAAAGCATCAGAGTTGCACCAAAAAGTGCTGTACAATAAAACATTGAACATATAAAAAAGAAAGCATGAAAAGAAACCATGCAGCATACAAAATATAAATACATTAAACAAAATACAATAAAAAGTACAAATAAAAACCTTTAGCTAATCTAATCTAATCAGAAGCCAGAGAGAACAAATAATTTAAAACTGGCTAATGAAGGAACAGACCTCACATTTAAGGGCGGACTGTTATAAGATGTAAATAGCGGTTTATGCCGCCTCTGCAGGATGTTTGATTATGATTTAACTTTTCTCACTTTAGTTAGTGTGTAATGTTGCTGTTTGAACTTTGAGCGTTGTAACTTTGCAGATGTTGTTTATGCTCAAAGCAAAGGAAGATATTTGCTTTTATAGAAATCTTTTTTTAAGGACTACACGACATTCCTCCCAGGTTAGTGACATCACTAACCCTAAAATTTACATAAACTTTTTTTTTCATTCCCCCGGGAACACGCAGTCCATGTTGAGAATAGGAAGAGATGTTGTAGTCGAGCACATTTGTGAGTTTGCTCAAGCTGTTGCATCCGTCTTCTCATATGCAATACAGTACGTAACACAAATGCAATAGCATGTCACTCTGTAGGCATCTTACAACAGTTCCCACACGAGTGATTTATAGATTATCTAATTAAAGATGGTTAACTCCACATCAGCAACATAAATTCATCAACTAACCATTCAGAGACGTCCTGTTGCATTCTACATGTTGTCAGTTCTTCTTGAGTCTCTTCCTCATTGTCCGACTCCAGTTTAAACATAAAAGGCAGAACAGTTTCTGACATTTTAGTGCTTGTCTGTGAGGTAATCAGAGCTGCTGACGCACAAACACACACACACACACACACACACACAAGCTCTTGAAGCTCCGCCCTCTGTGCCGGGAGCAGCAGCTCATTTGCATTTAAAGGGACACACACGAAACAACGTGTTTATACTGACCCTCAAAAGGGTCAATTTTAACATACTGTAAAAAATGATCTGTGGAGTATTTTGAGCTAAAACTTCACATACACACTCTGGGGACAACAGAGACTACATATTGTAAAAAGGGGCATTATACCTGAATTTTTTTATGGCATTAAATGAACAGGATACACAAATTGTAACACTGCTAATATTTTGAATAGCATACTACACATACTTATTCTGCAGTATTCACAAGGATGCAATCAAATGTTAAGGGTTTGGGGGTACTGAAGGTTAAATTAAGAAGAGGTCATTGGAAAACATTAATCAACCACATATCTGGTGAGATGCGTCCTTATCAGTGTATATTCTGTGCGCAGAATGAGAATTTTCTGAATAAAACACATAAAATACATGGATAAACTACTAGGATTGACTAAATAAGTTGAATACAACCAAATCATAGTGTGAAAGGTACTGCATCCCACAATGCAATGCGTTCTATGTTCCATTTCCCATGTGACATCCAGGGATATTGTTATCATCTAAAACTGTTAAAAACATTTTTGTTTATTGAAATAAATCTGAAATAAAATACATAATATGTATATGTATATGTAATATGTAAGGAATAATTGACGACAGGCCATTGAATTATTAGAAAAATAATGCACACCCGAGGTGGCCGTTACACCTCGGGTGTGCATTATTTTTCTAATAATTCAACGGCCTGAAGTCAATTATTCCGCTTATACTACAGTTACCACACCTTGAAACATTGTTCAGATGATGCATTTCAAGACGTTTGTCAAGTTTTTGTCATTAAAACGCTCTTGTATGTAGGACTAATTTCTTACGCATCTAATCCCATGCCTCCGTTGCTAATTCCAAAACGTCATTTTAGAGTTAGTAACGGTGGTTTGAGCCACTGATATCAGACTAATGATGGGGACACACTTACGACTTGCTGAAACATTCGAAGACTGACTGTTTCGATCGACTGAACACCGACTGTGAACACAGATTGAACGCGCTGAACACGCGTTTGGGCATGATCTGTCATATTGTCATAAGTATCAAATTACATTCATAACTGGCCTTAGAGTAAGTGTGTCCCTGGCTTTATGCAGTTAATTGATGCAGTTATTAGAGGGAGAGAGAGAGAGAAAGAGAGAGAGAGAGAGAAAAGCACATGCGTCAATATTATTTATTTATTTATTCTATTTGTTTTAATTCATTCGTTCATTCTTGTTTTCTATGATTGACAGTAGATAACCTAGTAAATGAAACACACAAAGCCCTTTTAACAAGTAGGTCTGTCAATAATTATTTATTTGTTATATTATCTGGAATAATTACGAAAACCTGTGCAGCAGGACTATCAATTTATTTTATATATTCAGTTTAATTTTCTATTTATTATAGATAGGACTATATACTTTATTTATTCAATTTAAACTGCATGTGTCCATTGATTGTGAAGTTATACATCGAAAATTGCAGATCAAGCACATGGGTCTGCATGTTCCCTTTCGAGAGGTCTCTCCTATTGCGTAAGTAGCTTACGCTATGGGAAAACTCCTTTTCTCGAGAATATTGAAGTCTTTATGTAAAACGCATTGCGGCTGCACAGCTGACAGCAATGAACGAAGGAGCTCGGTCATTGGCTGTGCTGCGGCAACTTGCTCGAACCAATGACGGGGCGACTCTGAATGCGCGACCAATGAGCGCGCTTCGTGCCCGCGCGCGTCAGAGCCCGCCAAGATGGGCGTGGCCAAGAGCTATATATTGGGCGCCCCGTCATGAGAGTTCTTTAGATTTAATCTCCTTCAGCGAACACCTTCTTCGCTGGATCCTCCGGATTATTGGAAGCCTTCGCTGCCGTGGAAAAGCATACCAGCGGGATTGCTACGAGGACGTCGGCACCTTCAGCCGCCTTCAAGCACCTCCTACTGAGCCATCCGGCGCGCCATATACGCAAGTATTTTACATCTGTCCGCCCCGCGACATTTGTGAAAGAGCAATTTTCCAATAAGGCGTTGTTTCAAATGCCTTCCTGCGTGTCGTGCAGAGACCTTCTCCTGGACGGGGATCGTCACATCATCTGCGCTCGCTGCCTGGGCCGGGACCACGCAGAAGCTGCATTGACCAAGGGCGGATGCCCGGAATGTGATGACCTGGGTCTCTCCGCACTATGGGCTCGCCTCGCCGCTTTCGCCGTGAGCGAGCCCATCGCCACCCCTCTGTTTGAGCCGCGCACTAAGAAAAAGCGCCGCTCACAGAGGCTTCCTGAACCTGAGCTCAGTGACGTCACGCCGAGGCAGTCTCCGCGTGCTTCACCGCCGCTCTTGCCTTCCCCACCGCCGGTTCAGTTCACCCAGCCGGACCCACACCCCTCTAGCTGAGCGGTGGGCCTTGTGACTTTCGGCGCGTCCGAGGACGACGGGGGAATGGACGACAGCTTGTCCATCGACGCTGCATCGGACAACTGGCCGGGCTCCACTCTCGACCCCGCCCCGTCGACGCTAGCTAGCACGAGCGGGGGCTCCACTATGGATACTGAAATTATCCGTGTCCTCTCTAAGGCCGTGGAAGACCTCGGGCTCGATTGGTCTTCTCCCGAAGAACCAACCCGGAGCCGACTGGATGAGTGGTTTCTGCAGGGGCGCCAGCAGGCCCCTCGGCAAAGGCCTTCTCCCTTCTTCCCGGAAGTTCACGACGAACTCACCAAGTCATGGAAAGCCCCCCACTCTGCGCGCCTAAAGCCTTCTTTTCCTTCTTCGCTCTTCTCAGTGGACGGCGCGAAGGAAAGAGGCTACGAGGGAACGCCGCCCCTCGAGGAGGCCGTGGCCAATCATCTCTGCCCGCCCTCCACCACCGGATGGAAAGCCAAAGCTTCCCACCCCTCGAAGCCCTGCCGCACTACCTCTGCTCTCGCCGGTCGCGCCTACGCCGCCGCCGCCCAAGCTGCATCAGCGCTTCACTCAATGGCGGTACTTCAAGTGTTCCAAGCCAAGCTTCTCCGCTCTATGGACGAGTCTGGCCCCGAACCCGAAGCCTTCAGGGACCTACGCAGCGCGACTGATATAGCTCTGCGAGCCACGAAGGCCACCGCCCAGTCCATCAGCCGTGCTATGGCTAATTTGACTGTTCTCGAGCGCCATCTGTGGCTGACTCTGACTGAAATGAAGGACGCGGATAAGGCGCCATTTCTCGATGCGCCTATCTCCACCAGCGGGCTGTTTGGACCGGCTGTTAAAGGTTTCGCCGAACGCTTCACTGAGGCCCAGAACGCTTCACAAGCTATGCGTCATTTCCTGCCAAAGCGCTCCAGCTCATCGCAGAGCAGACAGAGACCGCCACAGCCGCAGCGGGCTAAAACAGCTCCCACCGCCTCTCAGCCCGCGCCTCAGGCTGACGCTCGACGCCGCTCGCGCTCACAACCGCAAGCCGCCTCCTGAGCGACGGGGTCCTCGGCCCAAGATTGTGCTGAACCCTGAGCCTCGAAAGCCGTCCTAGCCACAGAAATGAGAAGAGAGAGTGCGTGTCTCGCAAAAGCCGGACCACTCTCTCTGCAAAAGCTCAAACATTACCCAGTCCCCTTACAGGCGGCTGGACATGTCCATACAGCAGTCAATGGGCCAGTCACAGAGCTCGCTCACCTGCAAACAAACGCCGTTTTTACGGTGACGCACAGAAAACACAAAAATAGTCTTTTTCTGCCTGCATCACTAAGGGTTCACATGTCCACAAAGTGTGCATTCCCAGATACTGTCAAAACAGTGCCAAATTCATTCCCAGATCAGGCTGCGCTTCCCATGAATGTAGATCACGTGCCTACGGTCATGTACGCACCACTACACACAAGCACCGTTCACACAGTTATAAATTCATCCCCAGTAAAAGCGGGAAACATTATAAAAGTGACGCGTGTGCCTACCACTGTTTATGCACCCCCACTTATAAACACTGCCCTTACAGTGTCAAACACAACCTCAGCTCAGGCTGCGAGTTTTACAAACACAGCGCGCGCTGTTGTAATCACACACGCGCCCATTCACTCAGCTGCTCAGCGCGCGCCCGCGCCTCTGAGAGCTACGAGCTCAGGCGATTCGCTGGCCGGGTCCCTACGTCACAGCGGCCCGCCCCTAGCCTGTATTCAGCCCATAACTGTACACGCAGCGGCATGGGAAAACATTCCAGATATGCCGAAATGGGTATTGAATATAGTAAAGCACGGATACTCGCTCCAGTTCGCTCGCAGACCACCACGTTTTACGACTGTGGTCGAGACGAAAGTGAAAAAAGAGTGTTCACATGTTCTACGCACCGAGGTGCGCAAACTAATAGAAAAGGGCGCTGTGGAAACTGTTTCCCCCTCTCTGAGCGGGACAGGTTTTTACAGCCGCTATTTTCTCGTCCCGAAAAAGGATGGCGGTCTCCGCCCCATCCTAGATCTCAGACACCTGAACAAAGCACTAATGATTCGCTCGTTCAGAATGTTAACAACCAAGCATATCCTCGCGCAAGTGCGCCCAGGAGATTGGTTTCTCTCAGTGGATCTGAAAGATGCTTACTTTCACATTCCAATAGCGCCTCATCACAGGCCGTTTCTGAGATTCGCTTTCGAGGGACAGTCATACCAGTACACAGTACTCCCGTTCGGCCTGTCCCTGGCTCCCCGTACATTCACGAAATGTATGGATGCAGCACTTTCCCCCCTAAGACGAAGGGGAGTGCGAATACTGAATTATCTCGACGATTGGCTGGTTCTAGCACAATCAGAGAGTCAGTTAATAACACACAGATCTTGGATTATCAGCCATTTAGAATGCCTGGGTCTAAGAATCAATTTTGCAAAAAGCATACTATCTCCCAGCCAGAGGATTTCTTTCCTGGGAATGGTTCTAGACTCGATGCAAATGACAGCGCGTCTCTCATCGGAGCGTGCGCTCACCATCCGGCGCCTTGCAACATCATTCAGGGCGGGCGCGCGCGCCCCAGGGTCGTCCTTAGACCGAAACATGGGTATATTCCTAAAGTGCTCACCACTCCCTTCAGAGCACAGGTTATCTCCCTAACTGCGCTTTCGTCTCCAGCAGACGAACACGACGCTAATCTACTCTGCCCCGTTAGGGCTCTCAGAGTGTATTTGGAGCGTTCTGCCCTATTCAGACAGACAGAACAACTGTTTGTATGCTTTGGCGGCCGTACGAAAGGTTCCTCCGTTTCAAAGCAGAGAATATCTCACTTTATAGTCGAAGCTATAGCGCTGGCTTATGAAGCTAAGGGACTTCAATGCCCCTGGGGAGTCAAAGCACACTCCACCAGGAGTGTGGCTTCTTCCTGGGCATGGTCGAGCGGGATACCGATCGAGGATATTTGTGCGGCGGCAGGCTGGGCCTCACCGTCCACATTTATCAGGTTCTACAACCTACAGGTCCCGACATTGCATTCCAATGTGCTATCAGCATAATGCTAGTTGAACTGCGACTTCGTATCTAGATTATGTATGTGCTTGTGTCACACTGAGCGCCTTCTAGCCGCTCTGTATTTTTTCCCACATATAAAGCTCGCCTCTGCCGGCTAGTTGGATGATAACTTTGCTTTTCAGCTTAGGCACCTGCCTCTGGCTATTATAAGGCGAAGTTCAGTACGCACGGCGTTTTGCATGGTGTTCCCATAGCGTAAGCTGCTTACGCAATAGGAGAGACCTCTCGAAAGGGAACGACTCGGTTACTAACGTAACCTCGGTTCCCTGAGAGGAGGGAACGAGTATTGCGTAAGCTGCCGTGCTTGTGCTTGGTTAGTTCGCTTCAGTCGTTTTAACCTAAAGAACTCTCATGACGGGGCGCCCAATATATAGCTCTTGGCCACGCCCATCTTGGTGGGCTCTGACGCGCGCGGGCGCGAAGCGCGCTCATTGGTCGCGCATTCAGAGTCGCCCCGTCATTAGTTCGAGCAAGTTGCCGCAGCACAGCCAATGACCGAGTTCCTTCGTTCATTGCTGTCAGCTGTGCAGCCGCAATGCTTTTTACATAAAGACTTCAATATTCTCGAGAAAAGGAGTTTTCCCATAGCGTAAGCTACTTACGCAATACTCGTTCCCTCCTCTCAGGGAACCGAGGTTACGTTAGTAACCGAGTCGTTTTTTCTTGTTATGAATTGTATGCTATTTTCCGTTATTACGGTTAACTACGCGCAGTGATATGGAACTGTAATGCAGTCAAACCTGCCTGAGACTACTTTAGCCGTGCGTTTCCCTGAAAATAATTGCACACCTTTGAACGTTCTCAACCAATCAGAATCAAGCATTCAACAGCCCTGTAGTATAAATAAATATATATATATATATATATATATATATATATATATATAAAGCTGAAAAAAATAGATTTTATATATATATATATATATATATATATATATATATATATATACACACGTACATGTGTTACATATATGTGTGTGTGTATATATATATATATATATATATATATATATATATATATATAATCTTAACTAAACTAAATGTTAAGTTTAAGCACAAAAATGACTAACTGGAAATAAAACTAAAACTCAAATAAAAATGAATTAAATGACAAATTACTATTAATTATACTAAAATGAAAACTGAATATCTAAAAATTAAAGCTATTTCAAAATATTAATAAAAGTACTGGTGACCTAGACACTTATCTCTTTTTGTCGGATTATTTGATTACATTTAATTATCTAGCTATCACCCTATACTATAAACAAAGTTAGCTTTAATCATATATATATAATTTGACTTAGCAAGATTATTTTCAAACTGTTTCCGTAGAAGATTGAGAATCAAACTCATACTTGCATTAGATAATGAATTGCATTCTGACAAATTTCGGAACACGTCGACACAAAATCAAACTAGAAACCTATGCGTTCTCGTACTTTGACTAGTATGTCTCAGACCTTAAACACAGGTCATATCTCATATTACTGTGGTTTTCTCACAGGGAGCGTGTGGAGAACACCAGCGGACCGGGAGAGATGCAGGTCACCATCCAGAACCTCGTCCCCGACACCAAGTACACGTTTCGGGTGGTCGCGTCCAACGCTAACGGCCCGGGCGAGAGTTCTGCCCCGCTTACGGTGGCCACCCAGCTGGAGGGTAAAACACCCACACACACATGTACACACTTCAAGCACAGCTTTGACCACTAGCCAGGCCTGAGGTTTCTCTTTCTACACCTCTCGCACACACACACTAGCCCTTGTTTGTGCGTGTCCAAACCTACCGCCCGCTTGTTTACAGGAAGGAGTTGATCTGGGACTCTGCTTGTCTTGAGGTTTCTTCACAGACAGGCTCTTTCTGTGTGAACTTTGCTGTACAGGCTGGCACTCCTGAATGAGTGTGGAACTGTACACATCGGGCAGCATGGATACAGGGACCAGTGTTAATGAGACGAGAGGTATGGTCGGAGCTGTCAGGAAAGCTGATCTCACGGGATGAAAGGAGACTGTTGCTCCTGGTGTGTGTCCACGGTCGAGTGAAAACACAACTGCCTGATGTGCATAGCGCAGATACAGACAAAAGCAGAAAGAAACCGCATCCCGGCTTGTGTGATATCTGACATGTAGTGTGCGAGATCAGCAGTGTGCATCCAGAATCAAATAGTAGGGTGCGCCGATAATAAAGCTTTTACCCATACCGATAACCGATAATTCTTTGTACTTGAAAGCCGATATCCGATATTTTGTCCGATAAGTCTAAATCCGAATTTTTATATCATTTTCAAAGCCTGATTACAAAAACAAAAGTCTCACCATTAAAAGCCATGTCCCAAGCACACAATTATTATGAGCTTATTATAGTTTTATGACAGACTTGCGCTGCACATGTTGCACTGAACTGTATTTTCCCTTTTTTGAAGTGATTTCAATAATAGTTCAAGCAATTCAAAACCATCATGTTGAACAGTGCGCATCTGAAGCGTCTCAGCTGAAGGAAATAATACATTATTTATCAGCTTTAATATATCAGACACATTTTCTTATCAGGCTGATAACGGTAACATTAAAAATGAACATATATGGGCCGATACCGATATGGTGGATCCCTATAAAATAGTAGGCCTGGACGGTTGTCTCGACGGTGCATTATTTTTTGGTGGATTTTCATAGTTTGTCAATTCATGCTAATATTGCCCACAACCCCGAGCAACACCCTGACAACATGTTTTTTGTCTGATCAAAAACATTACTTTTTTTGCGTCTCCTTTAAAATCACCTGTTAATAACTAAAAATCATGTTCCAATCCATTTCTGATGGATTAATTGCAAACTTCCGTTTTTTGTTTCTTGTTAAATATGCCATTCGCAAAAACACTACTGTTCAAAGGTTTGGGGTCAGTTTTAATATTTCTTTTTTCTTTTCTTTTTTATACTTTTATTCACCACTACTTTTATTTCAAATAAACACTGCTCTTTTGCACTTTTTATTTATCAAAGAAACCTGAAAAAAAAATCAGTTTCCATAAAATATGAAGCAGCACAACTGTTTTCAACATTGATAATAATCATAAAAGTTTCTTGAGCAGCAAATCATCATATTATACTGATTTCTGAAGGATCATGTGACACTGAAGACTGGAGTAATGATGCTGAAAATTCAGCTTTGATCACAGGAATAAATTTTACTGCGTTTTTGATCAAGTAAATGTAGCCTTGGTGAGCAGAAAAGACATTCTTATCTTTATTTCTTGTAAAGCATCTACTCTTAATAACATAACTTATTTAATATATAAAAAGGGGTCTTTATCAAGACAATTTTTGATACTATATTCTCAACCCATAACAAATAAAGTACTTTGAGTGTGCAGATGAAGTTGGGATTCATCCTAGTAAAATATGTCCAGGAAGCGTTTATGCGTTTGGATTACCAGCACTTCCCTTTTGAGTTATACAGACAAAACGAATTAAAGCAACACAATTTTCTCTTTCTAGGTCAGAACTACGTTTCCTTTGCATTCCAAACGTGGACCACAATGCATTTCACTCGTTTGAAGTGTCGAAATATCCTCAGCGGGATTCTGATGCTGCTTTCTCACCAGAATATTCTTCTTTTACCATGTGATACTGTCATTATTTAAAGTATCCAGCTGCGGTGGGTTGAAACGTGTCTTCTTTTGTCACTACGCGTTGTTGAAGTTTGCAAAAGCAAAAAAAAAAAAAAAAAGTGTCAACCAAAAGAAAAAAGAAACTTCAAGTAGAACTGTAAGCAGTGAAGACACTGAAGAAATTACTTCAGTGGTTCTTTGTGTTTTCAAACATGTACTTAAAGCTGAAGTACAGACAAACACGCCTTCGTTTCTTCTGCTTTCGTTCAGTTCTTGTTCCTAAAACTTTATCAAAACAGGAGTAACTTTAGGGTTTTAGATTTGTGCAGATTTGTACCGTTTTTTTAAAGATGTAGCTGATCTTCTTCTCTGCTTCCATCTCTCAGTTCAGGTACCGGGTCCGGCCCCGAATCTGCAGGTGGTGTCAGTCGGACCCGCTTCAGTCGCTCTGAGCTGGGAGAGACCGCTCAACGGGAACGGGGACATTCAGACATACAAACTCTTCTACAGTGAGAGAGGACAAGACTCAGAGCAGGTGAACTCTTCATCATCATGAGCTCATTAGCATACGACCGCCCACATTTACATATCAAAGCATATGTAGCATATAGCAACTTGACCTAACTAACAAAGAATTACCATGATATTATCATAGTATTTTTATAGTAATACCAGGATTTTATTTGGATGGATACCATGGCTATAACTTTTTTCACATAATTTTTTTTTTTTTTACATTTATTAATGTAATGTTAATCTTAACATATTTTTTTGCACATTTACTTTGATACCAAGTTTTTTTTACATGTATTTTTTGAACATTTACTGTGATAAGTTTTTTTACATATATTTTTGGACATTTACTGTAATAATACCAAGTTTTTTACATATATTTTTGGACATTTACTGTAATAATACCAAGTTTTTTACATATATTTTTGCACATTTACTGTAATAATACCAAGTTGTTGTTTATTTACACGCATTTTTTTGCACATTTACTATGGTAATACTTTGCTTTTTAAATATTTTGTGCATGTTTACTATTCCAACACTTTTTTGGCTTTAGTGTATTGGACACTCTGGTAATGTTGTGTGTTTTAATTTTTTTTTTAAAGTACTCTTGTAATACCATGTTTTTGGCACAGTTGTTTTAGACATGTACAATGGTAATGTTTTTTTGTTTGTTTTTCTCGCTTTTTGGACATCATACCTTGGTAATACAACCCTGGATTACCATATATACAGTATGCTATGATATATGAATATGGTGATCATACAATACCATAGCATATATCAAAATACCCTGGTATTATCTAACAACACAGCACTTTTTTGTAAAGGCGGTGTAAAATACACCAGTAGTTTTCACACGTAAAGATGGAGGGTGACCATATCAGGGGTTAATTACATAATTTTAAAGAAATGCAACAGTAAAAAGTACTGATGCAAATGTTGTTTGTGTTTGTTTCTGCAGGACATGGACGTCACAGGTCTGTCCTACACCATGACGGGTCTCAAGAAGTTCACAGAGTACAGTTTCAGAGTGGTGGCGTACAACAAACACGGGCCTGGCGTCTCCACCGACGACGTTACGGTCCGAACGCTGTCTGACGGTGAGTTTCATGAAGCCTGATGTTTAAACGTGTTACTTTGAACCTCTCGACGACTTTGATTTTTCTCTCTCTGCCATGACTTGGACTTCAAATACCACTTAAAAGTGCGTTTACTACTGATGAAGATTTGACATTCACGCTGATTTGTCAGTGAATTGATCTTCGTATTCATGAGCATGTTTTTGTGTCAGCGTTGTCTCGAGACTCGTCAAAAGACTGCGCCGTGTAAGTGACATGCTAACATGATTGTATAACGTGAAACAATTAGCATTCAGGAAGGCGCATGTTTCCATTGGTTCAGTGAAGCTGTTTGGGTTTACGGCGTACTTGACTGAAACGACACAGAAAACAACTGCCTCTGTTTTCTCAGCTATATGAAGTCTGTGCTTAAAATATTGATTTTCCAGTTAATCTGATTCAGATTTATTTGATTAATTATTTGAATAAAGCTCAATTGCAATCTGCTGGTTGAATATAGAGTTTGTTCAAGACTATCGTCCGTTTGTTTATATTCATTTATTAAGAATATATATTTAATGTTTAAGTCATTTTTTTTATCGGATTTAGATTTATTTGATGAATTACTCCTCAGACTTGTTCTCATAATAGAACAAAATTGTTCTAAAAAATGTATTTAATTTAAATATATTCATTTAAAAAATATTAAATATTTATATAAAATGTATATTTGATATAAATAAAAATATTTAAATCTTTATTTATATTATTTTATTAATTTTAATATTTAATTATTTTAAAAATATTTATTATGTGATACTCAGATATATTAAAAAATTGAAATATTGAAAGTATTAAATAAATATTAAAATAATAAGTGTTCTATATATTAGATATCTCTATATATCAGTGTATTCTCTTGCCCATTTTTTCAATTTGCCACTGTCAAAAATTGCAAACTCTCATTCAAAATTACTTTGACGAAGAACTAACTTCGTGACCATTAAAAAAGCAGTAAGAAGTCAGGAGCACGACTATTGCCAGATTCTCTCTCTCTCTCTCTCTCTCTCTCTCTCTGTCAGAGAAAGTCCTCTGGGAAGGCGGGCATGTGACAGGTGGTGTTGTAATCGTACGCTCTCACTCCACAACGGAGCGATTTGGGACGTGACAGGAAGTGTAACTAATATAACGAAGTGTTTTATTAAAGTGAGCCGTTAACGTTGGCAAGCACACAAACACACACAAACAACGGCTGCTACTGTCTCTGCCGCGAGTGCAATCCTCAGTGTTCATCTGAAGGAACAAGAGATAGGGAAAAAAAGCAGAATAAAGGTGAAGAAGAAAAAAACACCCACGACTGTATCCAAAAATAAACAACCGTCACAGATTCTTTGAATGTGGGTCTCTGTGGATAAACCAATTATTTCATCTGAGCTTTGCAGCGAGCGGTCGGTCTTCGCTCAATAATAAATCTGATTTGTGTTTCAGTGCCGAGCGCCCCTCCGCAGAACCTTACTCTGGAGGTCCTGAACTCAACGGTAAGATTACTAGTGTCCTGGTGTTTAATGTTTTAGTGCTGTAGTGATTAAAGATCTGTGTTGAACCTTCATCAGCTATTATCATTGTGATCTTGATGAAGACACATCAGGTCAGCAAAATTACCATGTTCTCATACTAGAGCTGCACAATTAATCATTAAAAGATGACAGCAATTCAGCTCTGTCTATTTAAACCTTTGACAAGTACGATCACAATGAACGTTCAGATCTGCTGCTGACAAGGAGAGATGTGTCACACTGTATAATTATTTCTGTTACAGTTCTTCAAATGATCACAGAAGTACTGGAATAAAAATTTATATTTGGGATATAAACACTGATGTCTAAGGTAGAGAGCAAAATATAGCAAATCACCGTTTTGGAAGTAACTTAGCATTTTAAGAAGAGTTCAATAACATTATGACACCAGTAGGTGGCGTCAAGTGACTGCTAAAAATGTATTGGTCATTGAATCATTCATTCAAGAAATTCATTAAAAAATGCTAATTTATCCAGTAATAAAACAAGTGAAGTTTTTGTGTGAGTCATTGAATCATTCATTCAAACTGATTAAATTTTTTAAAAATAATTACATATTTTTTTAATGAAGCAATTTTGTCAGAACCTCGAGAACCTTTGTCTTTTGTTTAGTTGTCTGTTCATAATTGCGGGAGAATCGTGATCTTTTTTTTATGATTTTATTTTATATGTATTAATGGCAGAATAGATACTAAAATGGTGTATAACCACTTTATATATATATTTATTATTATTTAGTTTTTATGTTGCAGTATTTAGAATATGGGTGAAAATGTGCATAACTATCATCAGAACAAAAAATTAAAGGGCTTAAAATTTTTTTGCCTTATGCAAAATAGAATATGGGTGAAATTGTGCTGCTTTGTCATAAATAATTATGACAGAATGCAAGCCAAAAATCTTAATAACCTTAAAAATAGACCAGTTTACCTTATGCAATTTATATCATCTTACTACTTTTAATTTTGGGTTGAAATGTGACCCGGATATGTTCTTGTGAGGTTCATCCAATTATGACATTGTGGCAGAAACTATAGTTACCACGGTACATGCTTTTACTAAGTTTCTTCAAGTCCATTAAAACGAATAATTATTCATTAGTCGAAACCCAAAATAGAAGTTTAATGATCAGAACCGTCCAAATGCAGGAAGCTTTTATAACTTCACATGCATGTTTCCCACCGTCAGGACTGGATCATCTCCTGTTTCATAAAGCATTCTTGGGTTTTTTCTTCATTCATTATTGCGTAGCCTGAAGGCTGTGCTTCTCTCAGCTGTCTTTCTGAAATGAACTCATGACACATGACAGCATTAGCTGTGACAGCTTTCTGCCTCACACTCTTTTCAGGTGCACCTCTAGACGTTTATATAATACGCTCCCAGAAGCCTACCTGCTCAATTAAAATGCACTAACTCTACTCATGTTGAAAGCTCACCATGTGCCCTGTCTCATGCCCCAGAGCATCATGGTCCGCTGGCAGGCGCCCCCCCCTGGTACCCTGAACGGAGAGCTGATGGGATATAAACTACGCTACCGGAAAGGACTGAGGAGGGCGGACACTGTAGAGATCTCGACCTCACAGCTCTTTCAGCTCATTGATGGTATTACAAACCTCTGTTCCCACGACTCCTTGAAATCCTTAAGTTTGTGAATCTGGAAGAAAAAAAAATTCAAGGCCATGGAAAGTTTTTGAAAATAAATATACATAGATACAAGTCCTTGAAAGTGCTTGAATTTATTTTGTGCATGAAGTTTTCTTTTTTTTACGTTGCCATGACGTTCACGTGCGCGCACACGATGCTAACTGCTACGATGTTAACTCAACGTTTACTGTCCTCAAGTCCTTGAATTTGAGGGTATTGGACCTGTAAAGTCCTTGAATTTGAGGGTATTGGACCTGTAAAGTCCTTGAAAGGTCCTTGAATTTGAGGTTAACCAAGGTGTGGGAACCCTGCCGATCCTACAGACAGTCTTATTTTAGTATTATTTATATTCTATTACAGTATTGCTAACTCTTTACAATAAGGTTCATTAGTTAACATCAGTTAACTACATTAGCATGAACTAATAATGAACTGCCCTTCTACAGCATTTATTAATCTTTGTTAATGTTCATTTCAATATTTACTAATACTTTATTCAAATCTTTGTTAACATTAGTTAATGCACTGTGAACTAACATGAACAAACAATGAACAGCTGTATTTTTATTAACTAACATTAACAAAGATTAACAAATGCAGTGACAAATGTATTGCTCATGGTTAGTTATTGTTGGTTAATACATTAACTAATGTTAACTAATGACCCTTATTGTAAAGTGTCACCACAGTATTTATTAATGTTTTGAGTTAGCTTTTTTTATATATAGTTTTAAAATAAGTCTCTTATGCTCACCAAGGCTGCATTTTTTTGATTATTCATGACAATTTAAAATAACTGTTTTCCATGTGAATATCTGTTAAAATGTAATTTATTCCTGTGATCAAAGCTGTATTTTCAGCATCATTACTCCAGTCTTCAGTGTCACATGATTCTTCAGAAATCATTCTAATATGATGATGTTATGCTCAAGAAACATTTCTGATTATTATCAATGTTGAAAACAGTTGTGGACAATTTTTTTTCAGGATTGTTTGATTTCATTTATTTGAAATTATTCCAAATTATGAGATAATACTAAAAATATATATAATATATGGCAGTTTTTCCCCATGGTATCAATATCAAAATTCTAGCTAGTAACTTTGGAAAACCACAAGCTTTTAGTTGATTGAGCTTTTATGTTTTGTTTTTTATCTTTTATCTAGTTTTATCTGTGTTTTATTGTTTTTACAGTTTCTGTGATACTGTAGGTCCTATATAAATTTACTTACTTACTTAGCCACAGTGACTGGTGAGCAAAAAAGTTAATGTCAAGCCCTGGTAATACATATATTTTGCATATTTAATTCACCAAATCCTAACCCGTTTTTTTTTTTTTGCTCTCTTTAAGGTCTGGAGAAAGGAAAGGTTTACACGGTGAGAGTGTCGGCCACCACTGTGAACGGGACCGGACCGACGACGGAGTGGATCGCAGCGGAAACCTTCGAGAACGACCTCGACGGTGAGGAATCACGAAAACAAACACATCCTTCACTTTCTCCCCTTTGGTGGGATTATCCCTTCGGCCCATCGATGTGTTTGTCAGGGATGTGGCTGTCTGGGTTAAGAAAGGATAGACTCTTTCCTAGTCTATCCCCAACACTTTTTCTATCCCCACGATTCTTTATTTGAATGTCGGTCGTCACATATAAGATCACTGTTGGACGCCATAAGACGTATTACACCAGCATGACTCGTAGAGAATCAACGTAAGAGCTTGTACAAAAGAGAAAACAAAACACCAAAATGAATAAATGCATCAAAACAGAGTACAAATAAGTAAACTTAATGATTTAAACATACCTAAATATCAAACAAAATACCAACTAACAAGTAATCTTGATACAAAGAAAACAAATCAAACAACAACATAAAGATAACCGTACCTTGTTCTCCATTTAAACCAGGAGCTAAATCCTTTTAAACTCCTTGCAAACCGTAAACCTTTGACCATATATGTCTGGGTCTCGTTCAGTGCTAAAATGTTTGGAGCACATGCGCAATATGAATACATTGTATATTGTATGAATACAAGTAGAATCGGGGCAGATCTTCTGTCGGATAACATCTCCAAGATGTTAAATACCATTTGACTAGTAACCAAAAATCCAAATCACAGTCTCTACTGCACCAATTTAATTGATATTAATACTAGTGTAGAACATTGCATAGAAACTGTGTCTATTCCTCGTTTACTAAGATCAAATAATAAATCTACTGCAGGATCTAGAAAAAATCTAATTGTTATTAAAACAAAAAATCTCGCTATTAGTGAACAAAAACAATTTCTAAAGCTAGGTCTTCTAAACATTAGATCGCTCACACCTAAGGCGGTTATTGTAAATGAAATGGTCACAGATAATAATTTCGATGTTCTGTGCCTTACTGAAACCTGGCTTAAACCAAATGATTATTTCGGTCTAAATGAGTCTACTCCGCCAGGATACTGTTATAAGCATGAGCCCCGTCTGATCGGTCGTGGCGGCGGTGTTGCAACAATCTACAGAGATATCCTGAATGTTACTAAGAAAACTCGTCATAGGTTTAATTCGTTTGAAGTACTTGTGCTAAATGTTACGCTCTTAGATGTAAGAAAAAAATCCCTATTATCTCTAGCATTGGCTACCGTATATAGACCTCCAGGGCCTTACGCCAATTTCCTAAAAGAGTTTGCTGACTTTCTATCAGATCTTTTGGTCAACGTCGATAAAGCATTAATTGTTGGAGATTTTAACATACACGTAGATAATTTAAATGATGCGTTAGGGGCTGCGTTTACAGATTTATTAAACTCCTTCGGGGTCAAGCAAAACGTCACCGGACCAACTCATCGTCTTAATCATACACTCGATTTAATTATATCATATGGAACCAATCCAACCGATATAGATATTGTTCCACAAAGTGATGATGTCACTGACCACTACTTGGTAACTTGCATATTACGCACTGCTGTAATATGTCATGCTGCGCCACGTTATCGACCAGGTAGAACAATTCGTCCATCCACCATAGATCATTTCTCAAATAGCTTATCTGATCTGTCTCAGCTGCTGTCTGAACCCAAACAAACAGATGAATTAGACGAACTAACTAGCACTATGAGCACCATTCTCTCTAGAACATTGGATATTGTTGCACCCATTAGATTAAAAAAGGTCAGAGAAAAAAGTATAGCACCATGGTACAATAATACTACGTATGTTTTAAAGAGAGAAATCCGTAATTTAGAGCGTAAATGGAAAAAAACTAATTTAGAGGTCTTTAGAATCGCGTGGAAAGACAGTATGTCACTTTATAAAAAGGCACTTAAAACGGCCAGGGCTGAGCACCTCAGCAAATTAATAGAAAACAACCGAAATAATCCAAGGTTTTTATTTAATACCGTGGCTAGACTAACAAATAAACAGACGTCGTCTGAACAAAATACCTCGTTACAGTTTAGTAGTAATGATTTCATGAATTTCTTCACCGAGAAAATTGAAAGCATCAGAATCAAAATCGTAAACGTTCGATCTTTGCTCGCGCCTTATAATTCGGCCGCAATTATCACCCCGCAAGAACAATTACAATGCTTTACAACCATAGAACAAAAAGAGTTAAATAAACTTATCACTTCATCTAAAACAACAACATGTTTATTAGATCCTATACCAACTGAACTACTGAAAGAAGTGTTACCTGTAGTGGAAGAGCCTCTTCTCAATATTATTAACTCATCTTTATCTTTAGGTCATGTTCCAAGAACGTTCAAGCTGGCAGTTATAAAACCTCTTATTAAGAAACCACAATTAGATCCAAATAACCTAGCAAATTACAGACCCATTTCGAATCTTCCATTTATGTCAAAAATATTAGAAAAAGTAGTGTCCGCTCAACTCGGCTCTTTCTTGCAAGAAAACGACATCTATGAAAAGTTTCAGTCTGGATTCAGGCCACATCATAGCACTGAAACTGCGCTTGTTAGAATCACAAATGATTTACTATTAGCTTCGGACCAAGGCTGTATCTCAGTACTAGTTTTACTTGATCTTAGTGCTGCGTTCGATACTATAGATCACACAATACTCTTAGATCGACTACAAAATTACACTGGTGTTCAAGGACAAGCATTAAGCTGGTTCAGGTCATACTTATCTGACCGCTACCATTTCGTCTACTTAAATGGAGAAAAATCGATTATAACTTCGGCAAACTATGGAGTGCCGCAGGGATCTGTGTTAGGCCCTTTATTATTCTCAATATATATGCTGCCACTTGGTAATATTCTAAGGAAACATGGAATTAGTTTCCATTGTTATGCTGATGACACTCAAATATATATTTCCTCACGGCCAGATGAATACGCTAAATTATCCAAATTGACAGATTGTGTTAAAGATATAAAAGATTGGATGACGCATAATTTTCTTTTATTAAATCCAGACAAGACAGAGGTAATACTTATCGGTTCTAAAAACCATCCACAAAACCTTTCACAGCACGACTTTAACATAGTAGGATGCCCTTTTACTCTATCCGCTACAGTAAAAGACCTGGGTGTTACATTAGACTGCAACCTGTCTTTTGAAAAGCATATTTCATATGTTACAAAAACAGCCTTTTTCCACCTTAGAAACATTGCTAAGCTACGTAATATGCTATCAGTCTCTGATGCAGAAAAGTTAGTTCATGCATTCATGACCTCGAGACTAGATTACTGTAATGCTTTATTAGCTGGTTGTCCTGCATCTTCAATAAACAAGCTACAGTTAGTCCAAAATGCAGCCGCTAGAGTTCTTACTAGATCAAGAAAATATGATCATATAACACCGATTTTATCATCACTTCATTGGTTACCTATAAAGTTCCGTATTAATTACAAGGTATTGCTTTTGACCTATAAAGCTCTAAATGGTTTAGCTCCAGTCTATTTAACGGATCTTCTATCGCCTTACAATCCATCGCGCTCTTTAAGATCACTAGATTCGAGGTTTCTGGTCATTCCTAGGATATCCAGATCCACCAAAGGAGGCAGAGCATTTTCACATTTAGCTCCGAAGCTCTGGAATAGCCTTCCTGATATTGTTCGTTGCTCAGACTCGCTCTCCCAGTTTAAAACTAGACTGAAGACGCATCTATTTAGCCAGGCATTCATATAAATTTTTTATCTTACAGTTACTGTAAATTCGGCCTCTAGTTCATAAACGCCAGAGGAGAACTGGCCCCCGACTGAGCCTGGGTTCTCCCAAGGTTTTTTTTTCTCCATTGGGTCATCTGATGGGGTGTTAGGACACCATTAGGTCACTGGATGGAGTTTTTTCGGTTCCTTGCCACTGTTGCCTTAGGCTTGCTCAGTTGGGGATATTCAAATTAATTAACCAATCATACCATTGATCAGCTCTACCAAACTTGGATGTCTTTTTTCCAGTAATAAACAAACATTAAGTTGTTTTGATTGATACTGTGAAGCAGCTTTGATACAATCTGTATTGTGAAAAGCGCTATATAAATATATTTGACTTGACTTGACTTGACATTGAATGTATTTCAATGTATATTCTTCGATGAATTTGCCATTCACTCGCGTGACCTCCGTTACCATAACACAAATGAAACCCAAGATCAGAAAATTAAATACTATATGAAAATAAACAATAAATAAATAGTTTAAGGACTATGAAAATTTGAAAAGAATAAAGGAGACAATATAAAAAAAAATGTCATTAACTTGAACGAGTGGCGTTATTTCTGTTAGATGGAACGGCAGAGTTCATCAATACTGAAAGAAGCGCTGCATAATTCACTCGTCCTTCCACTGGAGGAGTGTGTTAACCTCTGACCGCCGGAGACGGGAATACTGGGAAAATGTCTTTTGTTTAATGCACTTCTATTGTTGAATGAAAAGCCTATTAAAGACATTAATATGTCCGTTTATCTTTCAGAATGCCATAAGAAGCGCAGCACAAAAGGAAACTTTACACTAGCGCATCGCTGCTGAGTTGGTTACAGTAAATTCAATTGATTTCAGGCTTGGGAGAACGCTGATGTGATTACTCGTGACATTGGGCTCGTATAACCGTGTCTGAGCTGATAGGTTACTGCCGTAGCTGTTGTGTTAGATCTGCGTTTCAGTGGTGAGAACAACAACTAGCGCAGGAGATACAACACTTTCATTTAGTGGCGGTTTCCACTATTGGCGTAGTGCGATGGATATTAGGAAAACTTGCAAGAACATTCTAAGACACTCATTTAACCCCAAAAATGTTAAATAACATTTTTTATTAAGTTTAAGTCTATTTTTAGGACCATTATGGCTTTTTTTTTTTTTTTTTACATTTATTTTCATAATAATTAAGCTCATATTCCCCCAAAATGCTTCCTACTGTAATAGGAAAAAATACTGTTTATTTATATTATTATTATTATTATTATTTATGTACTTTTGTTTGATACATTATGGTAATATTTATTGAATGGCATAAACTTAATGAGAATTTAAATAAATAAATAAATAGTGAGAATTGAATGTGCTAATGAGAATTTAAGGGGAAAATGTGCTGAATTGTCCCTAAAAAAATAGACTTTATCTTCATTATACAACTTATAATTTATAATTTATTTTGTGGGGGCCCAGACATTTCCTCTTGAAATTCACCCAGTAATTGAAAGCCATATTTCTGCACTAAAGGAAGCTGTTTGCCTGATGCGAGAGGAACATTTTTAGTGTGTCTTTGCCTCCGTCCTCATCAGAGAGCAGCGGGGAGCTCTGAAATTAAGCGAACAAGCAGACACGGAGGCATTTCAGCCGATTTAGATGACTAAGTTGGATTAATAGCTCGTATTTTCATTCGCAATTGGACGTATGGAGGGACCCAAGCACTATGGGAGTGTGTGTGCGCGCGCTCAAACTCTCTTTGGGCTCATTTCCATCTGCTAAAATGGGAAAAGCTCTGTGACAGCCAGACCAAAGCATCTCTCTCAACCGCTAATGCCTCCGCTTCATCCACTCCTACTTGAATTAGCCCCACAAATAGGCCAGTGTTTGAAATAATGAGTCAATTTAATGACTCTAAATCCAAAAGGTTTTGTCAGAAATTAGCAGCGTTGCCTTATAAATCAGAACAGGCATTAGCGGGGGCCCCTAAGATAATGCTGTCCGTGGATCCGTTTGTGCACAAGTTTTGCTTTTAAACCCGGCCAAAACAAATACGAATGAGTTTCACTGCTGTTAAAGCAGTTAGCTATACACTAATGAATTTGTGCTTGAACGCTGCGGTTTAGCTAAGCGCTACACTCGACCTGATCTATAATGCTGTGAACATTCATTTCATACTTTCATTTTTAAATAGTCTCCTAATAATCCTCTCAGTGTGGTCATGCTTGAAAGAGAGCTTTGATTCATGTGTTAGATGAAGTTTCGCAGTAAAAGTCTCTTAGATTTCTATCTGGTACACTATCGAGATTCACACACAGACACACACACAGAGAACTGAGCTTATGCGATTACCTGTGTCTGTCCTTCTTCAGGTCAGATCATATATTTGTGAAAAACATCAGCTGACTCAGTTTGCCATCAGTTGACAGAAGATAAAATGACACTTTTGAAAAGCCTCTTGTCTAGTCAGATTCGAGTATCAGAACTAACGTTTATAAATATAATAATAGCCCAATGAGCTTATTTATACAGCAAAAAGTATAATAATATGCGAATAGTATCACAAATCGCAATATTGAGCCACTCAAAATCACCGCAAGGGAAAGTCCTTTATCATGGAAGCCCTATATATACACACATATATATATATATATATATATATATATATATATATATATATATATATATATATATATATATATATATATATTGTCAAAGATGAGCAGGTTCTAGCTTGATTGTTCATTGTGTGTATTACAGAGTCTCAGGTACCAGGAGTCCCCAGTTCTCTTCATGTTCGTCCTCTTGTGAACCGAATCGTGGTGACTTGGACTCCTCCAGAAAACCAGGATATTTTAGTCCGAGGTTATAAGATCGGATATGGGATCGGAAGCCCTCATGCCCACACGGTTACTCTGGATTACAAGCAGCGTTTCTACAGCATCGATAACCTCGGTGGGCGTCTTTAATGCTACAAATAATCAGCCATATTGTTGACATTAGGTGTGTTTTCAGACGTTTTATGTATGTTTTCCTCTACAGATCCCAGTTCCCATTACGTCATCACTCTCAAGGCGTTCAATAACATGGGCGAAGGCGTTCCCATCTACAACAGCGCCACCACTAGACCTCAGTCCGGTAAGACACGCACACACAAGTTATATTGTGGCAGCTTTCCCATCTCTATTCAGGCAAGATGACAAAAAAAACATTCTTGATGTTATTTTGAAGCATACAGTCAAACCAAAAATTATTCAGACACCAGATATAATTTGTGATGTTTTTTACTAGCGGGTGCAGGACACTATATTTAATCTATGTAAGTGAGGATAGCAAAATAAAGTAAACTGACATATTATACACAAAAATTCTTCATACAGTGACTACCAGTGAAATTTTGAAAAATTTGGGACCAAAAATGATTGGGACACTTTGAGCTGATCATGTTTTGCTGAAGTGTTTTTTCTTTAATTGCTAATGCACCTTTTTACACCACAGACTGAACAACATGAAGCATTGCTTGGTAATTGTTTGAGCTAAACTGGTATTATCTAATTGTGTAGTTAAATTTAACAGCTGACAGATATTCAACAAAATTCATGTGTGAGACAGTCTAACAGAAGGACGGACAAAACCAGAGAAATATCAATTCTTGTCATGTTTTATTACCGTTTTCTAAACAATGTGAGAAATGTTGCAGGTATCTAAATAAATTTTGGTTTGACTGTATATAGTTCATCAGAGCTCAGATCTCTGTTGTCTAGCACAAAACATGTTTGTGTTTCTGTGCTGAAAATGAATCGCATGTGTAAATCTGTTACACTGCAAGCTTTAGAAGTCAGTCTCAGATTGTTTTGTAGTGGAGACAAACTACGATGTGGAGTGTGTGTTTTAAATATAAGATGACAGGAACCACACATGCGTCTGCCCCCCTCAGTTCTGGGATACGCGGCGTGTCACGTTAGCGTACATCGAAACCTACAGGTGTGATGTGTCGCACGCTTCCATCCACACATCTTCCTCACTTTACATCAGATGTGTCACACAGCGAACGCCTCTGTTAAAGGTTTCCAGACCCCCTGCCGTCCCGTCAGCTTTGACTCGCTAGGCTTCGCAAACTTTTCTGACAGACTCCAGCTTCCAGATCTAGTGTGCGAAGTGACCCAGAAATTAGTTGTTCGCCAAGAATGAGTGTTAGCATGTTTGCGACAAACATTTGCTTGCGTTTTCTGCTGAGAATGCATTTTTTGTTGTTGTTGACAATTAAATAAGTGGATATTTACTCAGAAGAAATCGATAGTCATTCCAGGTGTGTCTTAATTAAACAAATGTTCAGAGCTCCATCGATCAGCATGCTGAATCATTTGGGTTTGTGCCTCTTAAATTAGCAAAATAAACACTATAGCAGGAAAAACGTTAAAATATGCACTTCTTTAGAAATAAAACTCAGCTCTGTAATTTGAAAGCAAAGAAATTAATCTGAAGTATTATAAATATTATTTTTTTTACAGTACAGTAGTATTGTTGCTTTAGTAATATATGTCTTTATTGGTTTGTTTAATTTTTTAATCGAAATGATAATAAAGTAAAAAATATTATTTTGAATTATTATTAATTATCAAGAAAAGAAAAAATGCAGGAGATCAGTAATGTGTAACCAGAGGTTCATCTGCTAAGAAAAGTAGGGTAACACTTTATTTTACAGTGTCATTGTTTCATGTTACATTTAGTTACTATAGTAACAACTATAAATTTTGCACAATTACATGCAACTAAACCAAACCCTATAGTAAGTACAGTACTTGTATATTTACAGTGTAACAAAGACACCTTAAAATAAAGTGTAACCAAAAGTAGCCCCACTGCTAAACACAAAAAAAGGATGATTTATCCAACAAATGACACTTTTCATTGACTTCCATTGTAAGTCCTTTGCTTTGCACTGTAATATTGTTTCTTTTTACAATCTAAAGGATGAGTTTAAATTAATTTCTGTAATAATTGTCACAGATACTGTCCTTAAATTGCTTAGATTATATTGAACTTGGATTATTACTGTCCTTAAATTGATTAAATTATATTGAACTTAATTTTCCCTGAGTATTTTTTTGTATTTCTATAAATGCAGCATAATCCATGACTCAGTTATTCTTGTAATAGAAATTGTCCATTTGACAATTGATTATTCAATGTTTCTGCACTGTTTTATACTTTTAAATATGGATCTTTTTAATTCTAATAATCTCTCTTTCTCTTTTTCATTCATTTTTCCTCTAACTTGTCCACCACTGCACCATCTATCCATTTATTCCTGTCTAACGCTGATCAATCCTTCCATATTTTTTTTTAAACCCATGTGATTTTTTGGTTTGTTTTTTGTTCTCCATTTATTATGATTTGCCTTGACTCATCTGTGTGTGTGTGACGCTGCTGTCAGACCCCATAGACCCTGATATTGATTTTTATGAACTCTTCAATAACCCATACACCCCAGCCCCCGACCCCACACCCATGCTGCCCCCGGTGGGCGTTCAGGCCACTGTCCTCAGCCACGACACCGTCAAAGTCAGCTGGGCCGACAACTCACTCGCAAAGAACCAGAAGATCACCGACTCCAGATATTACTCCATCCGCTGGAAGACCAACATCCCCGCCAACACCAAATATAAGGTATCGTTATTTTGTTAGAAAAGGCTTAATTTCACTTTCATTTTCACTTAAACAGGGTTATTTTAGAGAAAGTCGACATGAAATGGAAGTTGTGATAGTCTTTTCTTCCCTAATGTGACATATATCCGAGTGAAACGGCTTCTCAAACAAGAACAAATGTAGGGCGGGGCTTGATTTTGTCCAAATGGAATTGATTGGATAGTTGTGGTTTGCTATTGGTGGATCTCATGTGAGTGACAGGTTGCCCCGCCCTCGTCATCAGAGAAGAGATGAGCTGCAAGAGCAAGGGAGAGTTATTCTGATTCAAGATTACGAAGGCACAACAGTAATGATGTGCACAGATATATCATTTATAATAAATACTGCAATATTCCATAAAAAAAAGAATTGTCATATTTGATTTCATGGCGATTTTGAAGCTGCAGTCCATATCTTTTGGCGGTTAATAAACAGAACTGCAAGGAAGAACATTGTAGCCGGAGCTACTTCTCTGTGTTTCTGTCTATGACGAGACATCAGTGTAGACCCATATAAACACTTATTATAGGTGTACCGTAGTGAAAATGGATTTATGATGTATTTCCTTATGTAACTTTTGTAAATTTTGTTCAAGAGGAAATGTCTGGACCCCCACAAAATAAATGATAAATCATAAGTTGTATAATGAAGATAAAGTCTATTTTTTAGGACAAATTCAGCACATTTTCCCCTTAAATTCTCATTAGCACATTCAATTCTCACTATTTATTTATTTATTTAAATCCTCATTAAGTTTATTCCATTCAATAAATATTACCATAATGTATCAAAACGAAAGTACATAAATAATAATGATATAAATAAATAGTATTTTTTCCTATTACTATTGGAAGCATTTTGGGGGAATATGAGCTTATTATGAAAATAGATGTAAAAAAAAAAAAAGGCCCTAAAATGGCCATAATGGTCCTAAAAATAGACTTTTTAAAGTTACAGGCTTTAAAACTAAAACCATAAAAAAAATTCATTACTTGAAATGAAATAAAAGTTAACTGAAATAAAATGTTTTTCAAAAAAACGTATTGGTTTCACTTTATTTTAATGGTCCCTTTAACACATTCTGTTGACTGTAAGTACATTTGCACATACATGTCTACTAACTCTCACTAGAGTGTTAGTACAGTATAAGTAGACAGTTTAGTCTGGCAAAATGAAAAAATAATCATTTTTATTCAATTTAACTTGATGTGAACTAAAATGAATGAAAAAAAAACTATATAGACATACTTTAAAAAGAATGACTGAAACTTTAACCAAAATTAAAATAAAAAATATGACTAACTAATTCAAAATATTAAGGAAAAACTATAATAGCATCTCAATGATACTAAAATAAGGCTGGTTCTGAGGAGTGTGAGTTCAGTATAAGTGTGTTTTTCTCCTGCATGCGCTGAGCGCCCTCTAGTGAGCTTTCTCTCACACTGCAGCGGAGACACCTGTGGGCAGTTCAATGCTAGTGTCCTGCTTACTCCATACTACAGAGTATATAACATATTTTTTAATTAGTTACATGTAAAAAAATATGCAGTTAAACCTAGGTCTTCATAAATATGTTTGTTTTGTCAGACGGCAAACACCACGTCTCTGTTCCACACGGTGACGGCTCTGAAACCCAACACGCTTTACGAGTTCTCCGTGATGGTGACCAAGAGCCGCAGGAGCAGCACGTGGAGCATGACGGCCCACGGGACCACCTTTGAGACCAGTAAGAGCCCGCAGCGCTTAAACACCATCACCATGATAAATGACAGTTAAACATTATTTTTTCTATTACATTTTCTCTTTCACACTGATATTCAGAACTTCAACAAATTGAGCATTTTGGTTATATATTGTATTTTGTTTATACTTTATAAACTAAATTATAAACTATATTAGTGCTGTCAAATCGACGGAATGTGATTAATCACATCTAACATAAGTTATATGTATATATATATGTGTGTGTGTGTGTGTGTGTATATAACCCTATATATAATTTATATATATATATATTATCACACATATATTATACAGACTTTTATGTTAGATGTGATCAATCAATTTGACAGCACTAATATATATATATATATATATATATATAATTTATTTATTATGTATATGCATATTAGTTATTTTTATATATATATATATATATATATATATTACATTAACATGCATGCACCAAATTTTTCACTAAGGTTCCCATTATGTTTATGTATGTATGCTTATTGCAATAGAGCCTTTTGTTATAAAAAATGTACTTCAAATATGATTATCATTTGTGTTTTGTGTGTTGATGTTGACAAAACTTATTTTTTGTTTATATTAGTTATAAAGTACATAAAAAATTGAAAAAGACAGATGTTTGGTTTCAGGATGCATGCAAAATTAGTGCATATTTTATTAATGTCTCATTTGCATTTCAACTTTTCGACAAATTGTTAAGACAATTATACTATCATAACTTGGTAAAGTTTTTAGTAATAGCCATTTACACTGTTTATTGTATTATATCCCTTTAATGGTGTTTGGTGTGTTTTGTAGTTCCAGCTTCGGCTCCAAAAGATGTGACTGTGATCAGTAAAGAGGGAAATCCACGAATTATCAACATCAACTGGCAGCCTCCAACCGAAGCCAACGGCAAAATCACAGGTGTGTGAAGAACAGGACGCAGTGTTTGACATATTACACACAATCATTCTCATGATTTACACTGCCGTTCAAAAGTTTGGGGTCGGTAAGATTTTTAATGTTTTTAAAAGAAGTCTCTTCTGCTCACCAAGGCTGTATTTATTTGATTAAAAATACAAAACAAACCCAGTAATATTGTGAAATATTATTTCAATGTAAATCAGCTGTTTTCTATGTGAATATATAGTAAAGTGTAATTTATTCCTGTGATCAAAGCTGAATTTACAGCATCATTACTCCAGTCTTCAGTGTCACATGATCCTTCAGAAATGATTCTAATATGTGGATTTGATGCTCAAGAAACATTTATGATTATTATCAACGTTGAAAACAGTTATTTACATTTATTTTAGGATTCTTTGATGAACAGAAAGTTAAAAACAACAGCATTTATTTGAAATATAATCTTTTGTAACATTATAAATGTCTTTACTGTCACTTTTGATCAATTTAATTCCTCCTTGATGAATAAAAGTATTGATTTATTTATTTATCCCCCCCCCCCAAAAAACAAAAAAAAATTCTTACTGACCCCAAAGTTTTGAACGGTAGTGTTTAATGTTACAAAAGATAATATTTGAAATAAATGCTGTTCTTTTGAACTTTCTATTCATCAAAGAATCCTGAAATAAATGTAAATAACTGTTTTCAACATTGATAATAATCAGAAATGTTTCTTGAGCATCAAATCATCATATTAGAATGATTTCTGAAGGATCATGTGACACTGAAGACTGGAGTAATGATGCTGAAAATTCAGCTTTGATCACAGGAATAAATTACACTTTACTATATATTCACATAGAAAACAGCTGATTTACATTGAAATAATATTTCACAATATTACTGGGTTTGTTTTGTATTTTTAATCAAATAAATGCAGCCTTGGTGAGCAGAAGAGACTTCTTTTAAAAACGTAAAAAATCGTACCGACTTTAAATTTTAGAACGGCAGTGTAAATTATGGATGCCAATCACAGGAACTAGATTACCGTAAAACTTCAAATAATAGCCGAGTCCCAAATAGACGCCTGTCTCTTTTACACGCCTGGTGTGGCGACGGGTTTGGGTAAATAAAGGCCGGTCTCAAATAGAGGCCGTGTCTGTTTTTTAGTTTCGGGTTGTATTTAATCTTCTAAAACCCGTCAGGTCGTCCACTTTTTGGTGGCCGCCAAAGCAAATTTGTGTCCCGCCAAAGCCTTTTTTTTTTGATCGGTGAGTGATGTAGAATAGAATGACTGCTGCGCTTGACAGGGCGCGAGAGAGAGAGAGAGCGCACGCACTCTCACGTCTTCAAACAACACGAGCGCCGTCTAGTTCTCTCTCCCTCGCACATATTAATCAAAATCAATTGATACGATAGTAAAAGGTCGGAAGACCGCAGTTTCACGTGGAGCATTTGGAGATTTTTTAGAGATTAGAGACTCTAGGAACAACATATCAATAAACAACATCTCAACACTAAATTATAAAGG
This sequence comes from Gila orcuttii, assembly GCA_026230005.1. Classification (NCBI taxonomy): domain Eukaryota; kingdom Metazoa; phylum Chordata; class Actinopteri; order Cypriniformes; family Leuciscidae; genus Gila; species Gila orcuttii. The sequence continues at coordinate 4,309,509 of JAPDVR010000025.1, forward strand.
CCTGTCTCAAATACAAGCCGGTGCATTTCGACGATTTGGGAAAATAAAAGCCCGGGCTATTATTTGAAGTTTCACGGTATTGTATTATTACATGCGTCAGAAGGATGATTTTCAGACATCTCGTCTCTCAGGGTACATCATCTACTACAGCACCGATGTGAACGCTGAGGTTCATGACTGGGTCGTGGAGCCTGTGGTGGGAAACCGACTGACCCATCAGATTCAGGGTCTCACACTGGACACTGCTTACTACTTCAAGATCCAGGCCAGAAACTCCAAAGGCATGGGACCCATGTCAGACGCGGTGCAGTTCCGCACCCCTAAAGGTGAACCCAGCTCATCGTTTACTCGCATCCGTTACACACTACTTATGCTCACTTGTTCATTCTGTCTGTCTTCATTTTCAGCTGAACCATCTGACAAAATGTCAAGTGATCAAGGTAATTAAACATGTTTTTATTGTAAAGTTCAGGCAAACAACAGGAATTTAATTAGTTCACAAGTTAGTCTAGTACAAAATAGTATAGAGAAATGAATAAAAAATAATGATACAATAAAAATGTGTCAAGGGCTTGGAACTGATTATTTCAACTTGACAGCTCAACAATAAACCATGAGATCAAGTATGTGAACTTGCAACAGAGCACATTTTATATTATTTTACATTTGTTTATTTTATTTATTTTTTAAATAACTTTTCGGTATATGTTGGTGTGCCTTAAGCAGTCATTATAAACCAGTAATCATATTTTTGACAATTCTGCATGGATAGGATCAATTTTTTTTTTTTTTTTTTTTTTTTTTTTTAACTACTTAAATTATGACTACATTTATTATGTAGCCGAATTATTTGTCCCATTTTTATTGAAATAATTTAGCACTTTTTAAACTTTTTTTAAATGCCATAAATTGTGTATGACAGATAGTATAATCATTTATTATGCATATATATGATTATTATTTATAAACGATAAATTAATAAATAACATTAATTAATCTGTCTAATAACGTCTACAAATGTAATAGTAATCTGTTTACCAAGCTCTGACAATGTATGGAATATTATATTAAGAGATTATCCAAATTTAAAAAACAAAACAAAAAACAATAGACAAATTTAAAAGCACGTATTTGTCTGCTTTACGGGACGGCTGGCAACCCCAACTTTTACATGCATCATTAATTTTGACTGTCAATTTATTATGCATATATAATGAAATAATATTATAACTGTTTATGTGTAGAAGTTTAATACGATCAAAACAATTTCCAGACATAAATATATCCTGTTTGCTATCTTTATTTTCAGGAGTTTAATTGTAGCTTTAAATTAGGGCTGCACAATTAATCGCAATTAAACCGCACGCGATTTGACAAAGGCTGCGATTATTTTATGCACACTTTGTCAGTGCAGATCGCTAGTAAACGCTGCTCCATCTGAACACCAGAGAGCGTCTCTCACACACACACACACACGCCGCAGAAGTACGATAACACACATCATTTCAGGAAATCCCTCTCGCTGTATCTGAATAAACAGAAGATTAAAACGCTTTAATTAAACATGACTAATAAACACACGACTGCCTTATTCTGCGCATCATCTCACAGAAGGAGGAGCTCAACTGTCCTTATGAAGTGAGTTTGGAGTAAAGCATGTTATTAAATGTTGTATTTTTTTGGACAAGAGGTTCATAAATGCTTCTCATGTTTGGAAAGATGTTTGACGTGTGTGGCTTTTTTAAATGCACATTATAAGTGACTCAAACTCAGTGCTTTCAGAGTGAGCAGCGTTTAAGAGCCGTACATCAATGACACGCTGCGCGTGATTAAAAAATAATCGCAGCCTTTGCAATTTCAAGCCCTCTCGATGTAAGTGCGATTTCATGTAAATTGCGATTAATCATGTAGCCCGACTTTAAATGTAATTTCAGTGCAATTCTAGATAGTGTTCATCCCTGCTACATAACTGTCAATAACATGCCATTTATGTCAGATGCATTGTGGGATAGCTGAATGTCGCTGATGTCTTATTGCCTATAGGGCTGCAAGTCAAACCTGGTCACCCGACCCTGCCGGAGCACGGGATTGGATCCAATATGGGTAAACATGAAGACACACACTTTAAAGACAGACGCCATGATCTCAAAGAGACTTGCGGTTTAGTAAATCTCTCTCTCTCTCTCTCTCTCTCTCTCTCTCTCTCTCTCAGATAAACCAGGCATCACGGGCAGCCATGAGAATCATATCCTGGTGATCGTGGTCATAGTTTCAGTGGGAGCGTTCACCATCATCGCTGTGGTCGTGGGAGCCGTCCTGTGCACGCGCCGGTCAAACTCCCATCAGAAAAAGTGTGTTCTTCACTCTTCTGCCATCTTTTAAAAACACCTGTAAAAACAACAAGCAATGAGACATTTTCTGTTACAGTGGTTTTTAGGACTCACATCACAGTTTTAAATTACTTTTCAATCAGTGCTGCATGATCTGACATTCGTCTCTCAAAACTATAGACTGTTTTGTGATTGTTTTATTCTATCACAACGAACCCTCGAAAAAATCCTGAAACTTTGTATTTTAATGTTATTAAAATGCTAAATAATTATTTTTAGTTGTTTTATAATATAATAAAAGATTAAAATATGGGACTATAATTTTATTTTAAATGTATATATTATATTTAAATGTGCATTTCATAAGTATTTTTTTATTTTAATACATTTAAATATGTAATAAGATATTTCTAATATTATGTATTAATATATGAAATATATTTCATAATTTCCTAAGATACCAATAAAATGTAATGGTCAAATCTAAATTTAATTTGAATTACTTTTTTCTGTTTGAATTACTTTTAAACTGTATTTATGCACCATTGAAACTTTCCTTGAAACAAAGATAAATTGAAATACAATAAACAAAATATATATAATGTTATCTAATAGATATATATGTGTGGGTGTGTGTATGTATTTGTATGTATGTAGTGTATATATATATGTATGTGTGTGTGTGTGTGTGTGCGTGTGTAAAAAATATTTTAAAAGATTCTTATCATAATCATGAACAACTTAAGTAAATTTAGCTGTAGAAACCAGTTAAATGCGTTAGAGAGGTTCAGTTGTGTTTGTGTTTTCAGGAAACGTGCAGCCTGTAAGTCCAGCACCAGCTCACACAAGTACAAGAGCTCCTCTAAAGACCTGAAACCTCCTGATCTCTGGATCCATCACGAGCGTCTGGAGCTCAAACCCATCGACAAATCCCCCGATCCCAACCCGGTCATGACGGAGACGCCCATCCCTCGCGCCGCCCAGGACCCGGTGGAGCCCAGCCATCAGATTCAGGAGCTGGAGGAGAGTGTGTCCACTCGCCGGGGAGTGAGACCCAAAATCATGATGCCGTTCGACTCTCAGCCTCCACAACGTAAGTTCACAGAGCAAAACGGCACATCGTTGATTGTCCCATAACATCTCAACCTGTCTTGTGCTCGTCATGCGGTACCATGTGTTTATGTGCTGTTCTGTCATGTCGTCTTGTGTCATAATAGCTAGATTCAAACCTAGTGAGCTTCCCTCTTTTTAGGCATTTAGGATATTCTCACTATGATGGTGCTTTGCTGAAAGGATATTGCCTTCTAAGAATAGTGAATCCAGTGATTGGCCCCAAGAATCCTGATCAGAGCACTCTTCATTTTTGCATATTGTATTATCCATCCTGGGAAAAATAATTTGAGAATGCAATACATTTTTAAAAATCCATTTACAATGGCAGATGATTCAAGATAAATTATTATAAATGTCTAATTCATTCAATCTAACAGATCAGTGTAATTTTAGTAAATAGTGTGCTTTCTATTTTTTATGTTTATTAGAGCAACATGCTAACAAAAATAATATACTATAATAAATAAATACAATTATATTTTTTTATGAGATTTATCTTTGTATCAGAATTTATTTTGATAATTATTTTATTTTTATTGATAAATATCAAAATGAATATAATTTTTTATTATTATTATTTGTGCACAAATGAAACTAACTGAAACAAAGCCTAATACAAATACAAAGTTAAATAGTTTTATATTTCTATTTAATATATTTTTACTTTTATAAAATAAAATATATTCATATATTTTTTCTATAATCTTATTTTTGATTTTTGATTTTCAAAACTATAATTTCAGTGTAGTAAAATTAAAACTACAATTATTTATTTACATGACCAACAAAATAGAGCGCTCTAAATCAGTCAGTTGTGAGGCTGCGTCTCATTTAGGATGCTGCCTTAGTAGGGATGCTGTGTAGGAAGTGGTCTAAAAATCAGCTCACTAAGTGTGTAGCAGATGTGTTGTCGTGTTGATCTCACTGTGTGTGTGTGTGTCCTCTCTCAGCTGTGATTAGTGCTCACCCCATTCATTCCCTCGATCATCTTCATCACCATCATCATCACTATCACCTCCCGCCGCGTGGTTACCTTCATCACCAGATCAGCCTGAGAGCGCCCGCCTCCCCAAACACACACTTACACAAGTTTCCGTCTGCAGGTGAGACACACAGCTGACACCCCAAACACACACTTACACCCCGAACACACACTTACACCCCCACACTTACACAGGTGAGACACACAGCTGACACCCCAAACACACACTTACACAGGTGAGACACACAGCTGACACCCCAAACACACACTTACACCCCGAACACACACTTACACCCCCACACTTACACAGGTGAGACACACAGCTGACACCCCAAACACACACTTACACAGGTCTCCGTCTGCAGGTGAGACACACAGCTGACACCCCAAACACACACTTACACAGGTCTCCGTCTGCAGGTGAGACACACAGCTGACACCCCAAACACACACTTACACAAGTCTCCGTCTGCAGGTGAGACACACAGCTGACACCCCAAACACACACTTACACAGGTCTCCGTCTACAGGTGAGACACACAGCTGACACCCCAAACACACACTTACACAGGTCTCCGTCTGCAGGTGAGACTCACAGCTGACACCCCAAACACACACTTACACAGGTCTCCGTCTGCAGGTGAGACTCACAGTTGACACCCCAAACACACACTTACTTACACAGGTCTCCGTCTACAGGTAAGACACACAGTTGACACCCCAAACACACACTTACTTACACAGGTCTCCGTCTACAGGTGAGACACACAGCTGACACCCCAAACACACACTTACACAAGTCTCCGTCTGCAGGTGAGACTCACAGCTGACACCCCAAACACACACTTACACAGGTCTCCGTCTACAGGTGAGACACACAGTTGACACCCCAAACACACACTTACACAGGTCTCCGTCTACAGGTGAGACACACAGCTGACACCCCAAACACACACTTACACAGGTCTCCGTCTACAGGTGAGACACACAGCTGACACCCCAAACACACACTTACACAGGTCTCCGTCTACAGGTGAGACACACAGTTGACACCCCAAACACACACTTACACAGGTCTCCGTCTACAGGTGAGACACACAGCTGACACCCCAAACACACACTTACACAAGTCTCCGTCTGCAGGTGAGACACACAGCTGACACCCCAAACACACACTTACACAAGTCTCCGTCCGCAGGTGAGACTCACAGCTGACACCCCAAACACACACTTACTTACACAGGTCTCCGTCTACAGGTGAGACACACAGTTGACACCGCAAACACACACTTACACAGGTCTCCGTCTACAGGTGAGACACACAGCTGACACCCCAAACACACACTTACACAGGTCTCCGTCTACAGGTGAGACACACAGTTGACACCCCAAACACACACTTACACAGGTCTCCGTCTACAGGTGAGACACACAGCTGACACCCCAAACACACACTTACACAAGTCTCCGTCTGCAGGTGAGACTCACAGCTGACACCCCAAACACACACTTACTTACACAGGTCTCCGTCTACAGGTGAGACACACAGTTGACACTCCAAACACACACTTACACAGGTCTCCGTCTACAGGTGAGACACACAGTTGACACCCCAAACACACACTTACACAGGTCTCCGTCTACAGGTGAGACACACAGCTGACACCCCAAACACACACTTACACAGGTCTCCGTCTACAGGTGAGACACACAGTTGACACCCCAAACACACACTTACACAGGTCTCCGTCTACAGGTGAGACTCACAGCTGACACCCCAAACACACACTTACTTACACAGGTCTCCGTCTACAGGTGAGACACACAGCTGACACCCCAAACACACACTTACACAGGTCTCCGTCTACAGGTGAGACACACAGCTGACACCCCAAACACACACTTACACAGGTCTCCGTCTGCAGGTGAGACACACAGCTGACACCCCAAACACACACTTACACAGGTCTCCGTCTACAGGTGAGACACACAGCTGACACCCAAAACACACACTTACACAGGTCTCCGTCTGCAGGTGAGACTCACAGCTGACACCCCAAACACACACTTACACAGGTGAGACACACAGCTGACACCCCAAACACACACTTACACAGGTCTCCGTCTGCAGGTGAGACACACAGTTGACACCCCAAACACACACTTACACAGGTGAGACACACAGCTGACACCCCAAACACACACTTACACAGGTGAGACACACAGCTGACACCCCAAACACACACTTACACAGGTCTCCGTCTGCAGGTGAGACTCACAGCTGACACCCCAAACACACACCTACACCCCGAACACACACTTACACAGGTCTCCGTCTACAGGTGAGACACAGCTGACACCCCAAACACACACTTACACAGGTCTCCGTCTGCAGGTGAGACTCACAGCTGACACCCCAAACACACTTACACAGGTCTCCGTCTACAGGTGAGACACACAGCTGACACCCCAAACACACACTTACACAGGTCTCCGTCTGCAGGTGAGACTCACAGCTGACACCCCAAACACACACTTACACAGGTGAGACACACAGCTGACACCCCAAACACACACTTACACAGGTCTCCGTCTGCAGGTGAGACACACAGCTGACACCCCAAACACACACTTACACAGGTGAGACACACAGCTGACACCCCAAACACACACTTACACAGGTCTCCGTCTACAGGTGAGACACACAGCTGACACCCCAAACACACACTTACACAGGTGAGACACACAGCTGACACCCCAAACACACACTTACACAGGTCTCCGTCTGCAGGTGAGACACACAGTTGACACCCCAAATACACACTTACACAGGTCTCCGTCTACAGGTGAGACACACAGTTGACACCCCAAACACACACTTACACAGGTCTCCGTCTACAGGTGAGACACACAGCTGACACCCCAAACACACACTTACACAGGTCTCCGTCTGCAGGTGAGACTCACAGCTGACACCCCAAACACACACTTACACCCCGAACACACACTTACACCCCGAACACACACTTACACAGGTCTCCGTCTACAGGTGAGACACACAGCTGACACCCCAAACACACACTTACACAGGTCTCCGTCTGCAGGTGAGACTCACAGCTGACACCCCAAACACACACTTACACCCCAAACACACACTTACACTCCGAACACACACTTACACCCCGAACACACACTTACACAGGTCTCCGTCTACAGGTGAGACACACAGTTGACACCCCAAACACACACTTACACAGGTCTCCGTCTACAGGTGAGACACACAGCTGACACCCCAAACACACACTTACACAGGTCTCCGTCTGCAGGTGAGACTCACAGCTGACACCCCAAACACACACTTACACCCCGAACACACACTTACACCCCGAACACACACTTTTACAGGTCTCCGTCTGCAGGTGAGACTCACAGCTGACACCCCAAACACACACTTACACCCCGAACACACACTTACACCCCGAACACACACTTACACAGGTCTCCGTCTACAGGTGAGACACACAGTTGACACCCCAAACACACACTTACACAGGTCTCCGTCTACAGGTGAGACTCACAGCTGACACCCCAAACACACACTTACACAGGTCTCCGTCTGCAGGTGAGACTCACAGCTGACACCCCAAACACACACTTACACCCCGAACACACACTTACACCCCGAACACACACTTACACAGGTCTCCGTCTGCAGGTGAGACTCACAGCTGACACCCCAAACACACACTTACACCCCGAACACACACTTACACCCCGAACACACACTTACACAGGTCTCCGTCTACAGGTGAGACACACAGTTGACACCCCAAACACACACTTACACAGGTCTCCGTCTACAGGTGAGACTCACAGCTGACACCCCAAACACACACTTACACAGGTCTCCGTCTACAGGTGAGACTCACAGCTGACACCCCAAACACACACTTACACAGGTCTCCGTCTACAGGTGAGACTCACAGCTGACACCCCAAACACACACTTACTTACACAGGTCTCCGTCTACAGGTGAGACACACAGCTGACACCCCAAACACACACTTACTTACACAGGTCTCCGTCTACAGGTGAGACACACAGCTGACACCCCAAACACACACTTACACAGGTCTCCGTCTACAGGTGAGACACACAGCTGACACCCCAAACACACACTTACTTACACAGGTCTCCGTCTACAGGTGAGACACACAGCTGACACCCCAAACACTCACTTACACAAGTCTCCGTCTACAGGTGAGACTCACAGCTGACACCCCAAACACACATTTACACAGGTCTCCGTCTGCAGGTGAGACTCACAGCTGACACCCCAAACACACACTTACACAGGTCTCCGTCTGCAGGTGAGACACACAGCTGACACCCCAAACACACACTTACACAGGTGAGACTCACAGCTGACACCCCAAACACACACTTACACAGGTCTCCGTCTGCAGGTGAGACACACAGCTGACACCCCAAACACACACTTACACAGGTCTCCGTCTACAGGTGAGACACACAGCTGACACCCCAAACACACACTTACACAGGTCTCCGTCTGCAGGTGAGACACACAGCTGACACCCCAAACACACTTACACCCCAAACACACACTTACACAGGTCTCCGTCTACAGGTGAGACACACAGCTGACACCCCAAACACACTTACACCCCAAACACACACTTACACAGGTCTCCGTCTACAGGTGAGACACACAGCTGACACCCCAAACACACACTTACACAGGTCTCCGTCTGCAGGTGAGACACACAGTTGACACCCCAAACACACACTTACACAGGTGAGACACACAGCTGACACCCCAAACACACACTTACACAGGTCTCCGTCTACAGGTGAGACACACAGCTGACACCCCAAACACACACTTACACAGGTGAGACACACAGCTGACACCCCAAACACACACTTACACAGGTCTCCGTCTGCAGGTGAGACACACAGCTGACACCCCAAACACACACTTACACAGGTGAGACACACAGCTGACACCCCAAACACACACTTACACAGGTCTCCGTCTGCAGGTGAGACACACAGTTGACACCCCAAACACACACTTACACAGGTCTCCGTCTACAGGTGAGACACACAGTTGACACCCCAAACACACACTTACACAGGTCTCCGTCTGCAGGTGAGACACACAGCTGACACCCCAAACACACTTACACCCCAAACACACACTTACACAGGTCTCCGTCTACAGGTGAGACACACAGCTGACACCCCAAACACACTTACACCCCAAACACACACTTACACAGGTCTCCGTCTACAGGTGAGACACACAGCTGACACCCCAAACACACTTACACCCCAAACACACACTTACACAGGTCTCCGTCTGCAGGTGAGACACACAGTTGACACCCCAAACACACACTTACACAGGTGAGACACACAGCTGACACCCCAAACACACACTTACACAGGTCTCCGTCTACAGGTGAGACACACAGCTGACACCCCAAACACACACTTACACAGGTGAGACACACAGCTGACACCCCAAACACACACTTACACAGGTCTCCGTCTGCAGGTGAGACACACAGCTGACACCCCAAACACACACTTACACAGGTGAGACACACAGCTGACACCCCAAACACACACTTACACAGGTCTCCGTCTGCAGGTGAGACACACAGTTGACACCCCAAACACACACTTACACAGGTCTCCGTCTACAGGTGAGACACACAGCTGACACCCCAAACACACACTTACACAGGTCTCCGTCTACAGGTGAGACACACAGCTGACACCCCAAACACACACTTACACAGGTCTCCGTCTGCAGGTGAGACTCACAGCTGACACCCCAAACACACACTTACACCCCAAACACACACTTACACCCCGAACACACACTTACACCCCGAACACACACTTACACAGGTCTCCGTCTACAGGTGAGACACACAGTTGACACCCCAAACACACACTTACACAGGTCTCCGTCTACAGGTGAGACACACAGCTGACACCCCAAACACACACTTACACAGGTCTCCGTCTGCAGGTGAGACTCACAGCTGACACCCCAAACACACACTTACACCCCGAACAGACACTTACACAGGTCTCCGTCTGCAGGTGAGACTCACAGCTGACACCCCGAACACACACTTACACCCCGAACACACACTTACACCCCGAACACACACTTACACAGGTCTCCGTCTACAGGTGAGACACACAGTTGACACCCCAAACACACACTTACACAGGTCTCCGTCTACAGGTGAGACTCACAGCTGACACCCCAAACACACACTTACACAGGTCTCCGTCTACAGGTGAGACTCACAGCTGACACCCCAAACACACACTTACACAGGTCTCCGTCTACAGGTGAGACTCACAGCTGACACCCCAAACACACACTTACACAGGTCTCCGTCTACAGGTGAGACTCACAGCTGACACCCCAAACACACACTTACTTACACAGGTCTCCGTCTACAGGTGAGACACACAGCTGACACCCCAAACACTCACTTACACAAGTCTCCGTCTACAGGTGAGACTCACAGCTGACACCCCAAACACACACTTACACAGGTGAGACTCACAGCTGACACCCCAAACACACACTTACACAGGTCTCCGTCTGCAGGTGAGACTCACAGCTGACACCCCAAACACACACTTACACAGGTCTCCGTCTGCAGGTGAGACACACAGCTGACACCCCAAACACACACTTACACAGGTGAGACTCACAGCTGACACCCCAAACACACACTTACACAGGTCTCCGTCTGCAGGTGAGACACACAGCTGACACCCCAAACACACACTTACACAGGTCTCCGTCTACAGGTGAGACACACAGCTGACACCCCAAACACACACTTACACAGGTCTCCGTCTGCAGGTGAGACACACAGCTGACACCCCAAACACACTTACACCCCAAACACACACTTAGACAGGTCTCCGTCTGCAGGTGAGACACACAGCTGACACCCCAAACACACTTACACCCCAAACACACACTTAGACAGGTCTCCGTCTGCAGGTGAGACACACAGCTGACACCCCAAACACACTTACACCCCAAACACACACTTAGACAGGTCTCCGTCTGCAGGTGAGACACACAGCTGACACCCCAAACACACTTACACCCCAAACACACACTTAGACAGGTCTCCGTCTGCAGGTGAGACACACAGCTGACACCCCAAACACACACTTACACAGGTCTCCGTCTGCAGGTGAGACACACAGCTGACACCCCAAACACACACTTACACAGGTCTCCGTCTGCAGGTGAGACACACAGCTGACACCCCAAACACACACTTACACAGGTCTCCGTCTGCAGGTGAGACACACAGCTGACACCCCAAACACACACTTACACAGGTCTCCGTCTGCAGGTGAGACTCACAGCTGACACCCCAAACACACACTTACACAGGTCTCCGTCTGCAGGTGAGACACACAGCTGACACCCCAAACACACACTTACACAGGTCTCCGTCTGCAGGTGAGACACACAGCTGACACCCCAAACACACACTTACACAGGTCTCCGTCTGCAGGTGAGACACACAGCTGACACCCCAAACACACACTTAGACAGGTCTCCGTCTGCAGGTGAGACACACAGCTGACACCCCAAACACACTTACACCCCAAACACACACTTACACAGGTCTCCGTCACTTACTATATATAGTTATCATTTTAAATGTGTGTGTGTACATATATTTAATATATATTAAATATAATTTTTATTAAGTTAAAACATATTATAGTACATAAATATAATATAAAAATTTTAAATAAAAAAAGATTATACAATATTTAATATTTATGTATTACAATATTTTTTTATTTAATATATATTTTATATATATATATATATATATATATATATATATATGTTATACAATATATTTATGTGTATATTATACAGTATATACACACAATAAAAAATATATATATTAAATATAATTTATATTAAGTTAAAAAAAAAAAAAAAATATAATAGATTCTTTTTTTATGTTATATATATGTATACATTTTCTTTAAGAAAAGTATAATAATAATAATGTTATATAATATTTTAATATTTAAAGAAAACATGATGTATAGTTTGTGTGTGTATATATATATATATATATATAGGTTTTTTTTCATATTCGTAAAATATGAAATAATTGTGTTAAAGGACAACTCCGCCGCAAAATGAACCTTTGGTCTAATTACACATTGGTACATAGTCAACCATTCTCTGAGATTTGTTTTTATGATTATCGAATGTAAAGAGTTTTATCTCTAAAAACTGTTTAGCTTATAACGCTAGTATATAGGGCATAGAGTAATGAAAATAAAAATCGCTAGTTAATACCACTAACAAGGCTCAAAATAGCCCCACAATAACACGGTAGCATAATGAGGGTCCCTACCTGCAAACCGAAGCATTGAGAATGTTGTAAGTGTACAGACAGTTTAATAAGAAGATACTTTATAAAGACAGTACACTTCGCGTATACAGGCAGGAGCCATCTTTGGAAAACAGTCTCGACCAGTCGAACCACGAACGCCGAGCCAGTGCGCTGAACTGTCTTGGAATCTCATATGGTCCGTTGTTTCTGGGAAAATACCAAACACGAACCATTTTCTTCTCGTCAATATGTACACGTAGCCTACTGTTCGCTCACCTTATCAAAACTTCTGGCTCGTTCACATCTCACCAGCGCACTGGCTCGGCGTTCATGATTCGACTGGTTGAGACTGTTTTCCAAAGATGGCTCCTGCCTGTATACGCGAAGTGTACTGTCTTTATAAAGTATCTTCTTATAAAACTGTCTGTACACTTACAAAGTTCTCAATGCTTCGGTTTGCAGGTAGGGACCCTCATTATGCTAGAGTGTTATTGTGGGGCTATTTTGAGCCTTGTTAGTGGTATTAACTAGCGATTTTTATTTTCATTACTCTATGCCCTATATACTAGCGTTATAAGCTAAACAGTTTTTAGAGATAAAACTCTTTACATTCAAAAATCATGAAAACAAATCTCAGAGAATGGTTGACTATGTACCAATGTGTAATTAGACCAAAGGTTCATTTTGCGCCGGAGTTGTCCTTTAATTGATTTATTTCTTCATCACTGTGTGTGTGTGTGTGTGTGTGTGTGTGTAGAATCTGTGAGGAACCCGCCGGCTGCACCTGAACCTCCGGTTGCCCCCAGTCAGCCCATCACATCAGCTGATCTCCAGAAGACTGAGGCGCTGATCAAAGAGGAAGATCCGCCCAGTATAAACCCAGCAGCGGCCCACATCCGGCCCACACACCCGCTCAAGAGCTTCGCTGTTCCAGCGCTCACGGTTTCTGCCCATAACCCACCCACCTATGAGACGGCCTTACCCAGCACCCCCCTGCTGGCTCAACCAGGTCCGCTCCCTGCTTCATCCATTCTGACATGTTAAAAACTTAAAGGCACACTATGCAGGATTTCCGTTTTTGTCAAACAGCACTTGTATTTAACGTTACTGTCGTAAATACCACTCACGTAGAGCGTCTCTGCACTTTATAATAATAAAGTAGCCTACCGCGTTAGGCTTACCTGAGCCTAAATGCCAGATGACATTAATAAAGTTACATGTACGTCGCATTATTTCGTAACAATGTCCGTTATGATGTCGTTAGACATGATTATTGTAATTTATCATAATAGTTTGCAAATTACACTCGTTTACACTATTTACAACGTGTAAGCTTATTTATGTCCTGATAATTATGTGAGATTTTGACAACTGTTCTCATGATAATCGCAGGAATCAACTTTAACAGTGAAAGCCTGAGCGAGTGGGACTCTTGTCCGGTTCCTCGCGGTGTCAGATTCTCGTTATCTTTTTCTAGACTCTTCCGACCTCGCTTTCTACGTTTTTTTTCGCCATTCTGAAAACGCAGGTCCGATGTTTACTCGTGTCTGACTCCTCGCTCGGTCAGTCTGCCGTTTCTTCTTCCTCTGTTCCTCCGACAATGCTTTCCTAGCTTTCTGCTTCTTATATGCCGGCTTAGCCATGATGATCGTTCTTATAGCTAGCCGGATCCTGGATGGGGGCGTGTATGTGTGCAGTGCCGTAAAGCAATTTGTTACATCGCGAGAGCTGATATTACGCAATACTTTTTGGGCAGCCCGCCGGCCCAAAGTTGCAAGTGTGATTTTTCCACTCGCTGGCACCAGGAGTCACACCGCGAGACGGCCACCATTCAACCCGAAAAAAGTCATATAACCATTCCAATAACTCCAAAGCTGTTCAGTTAAGCTAAAAAAACTGCATAGTTCCCCCTTAAAGGTACTCTACGGCTTTTGCACCGGAGGAACCTTTTCATAGTTCCTAGAACTATTGACGGAAGTTCCCGGATTTTAGCGTGTTCGCACCGCAGGAACTGGGAACGATTTTAATTCTAGGAACTCCTTTTGGAGGAACTAATTTACTCCTACTTCAGAGTCGGGTCTAAACCAGCACTACAGGAACTACAGTGACGTTAGTGTTCGCTGATTGGCCGAACGCACGCGAAACACCAGCACCCGCCATTTATTTAAAAAAAAAACTGTGAACACAGATTATAGCCTGTATATTTACTCCAGAAACTAACTCTACGCACATGGAAAACAGTGATAGATGGGCCTCTTAACCTTTACGCTGAGGAGAAAGTCCAACACAACTTTAAGGAGGCCAAGAGAAACATGATTATGTATTTCTGCTCAGCAACACGAAATACACACTAATACCTTTTCATATACTGTCTTTCTATGTATAACAGTTCTATCTAATAACATATTAGACAGGACTGTTGGACAGATTGTAAACTGATGAACACTGAGAATGTGAGCTCAGGCTCTGGCTGGCGTCAAAATAAAAGTCACAACAACAAGCTCTGGTTACGACACTTCAGAGTTCATACTGGCGGTGCGAATGCAACCAGGAAAACATTCCTATGGGAACCATTAGTTCTCGGGGAACCACTCCGGTGCGAAAGCCCCTTATGTAACTTTGTGGATTTATCATGAATCCATCCTCCACACCGTGTTTTCGTCGTATCCTGATTCACTACGGCACGCCTATAATGAGTGTGACTATTTTAGACGGGGGGGGACGACAGCCGCTACTGTGTCGTATCCCAGTACCCGCGTGACGCGTCATATACGTAAACCGAGAGAAGCAGCTCTGACTACAATGTTCTTCCACAAGATGCATGCAGTTTTGATTATTAACCACTAGAGCGCCAAAAGTTATATAGTGTACCTTTCAGAGAAACTACTGTGATTGGTTGCCTTACGTGTGGGAGAGTTCATAGCATGTGCTGTTCTCTGTGTTTCAGCGCCCGGCGGGAAAACTGCGTCTATCGGGACACTAAATCGAGCTCGAGCTCCAGTGCCCGTAACAGTCCCGAATGCTCCTGACCAATCAGAAACCAGCAAGATGCTGGACATGGTGAGTGCCAGAGACACTTTTGAGTTTTTGCTTTATTATGAAACATGTCTCGTTGACATTTCATCCCAAATTCAAAAGAAGGAAATAAGATATTATGTTTTGCATATAGAAAATGAAGCCTATTTTTAGGACCAGTATTTATTATTTTTTTTTTTTTACATTGTGACATAATTTTCATGACAAATAAACCTGTTACTTAGTTTAATATTTAATAGACAATTAGTACACAGTCCCCAAATTTGTATGATTTTGTGCAGTAAAAAATCTAAATTCTAAATCAATTCTCAAATCAAAATGGACCCAATATAAAGAGCATGGGACTTTCCCACACGGAAAAAAGTCTATTGAATTTGTATCTAAAATATATTTGTTGTCCATTGAAGTATTTGCTTGTTTATTTTATATTAAAACATTCATAGAAATTGTAAAAAAAAAAAAAAAATTTGAATTCCTTGTTTTCTATTTTTAATTTTAGAGTGAAGTGTGATCTTGACACCCTATTATTAAGAAAGTTGGAATCTGTTTAATTTGATTTATTTTTCTCTTTTTTTTTTTTTTTTTTTTTACCCATTTATCTTTTTACTCACCGGCCGAATTAATTTGAATCGTTTTCTATTTCTGTGCCTAATTTTAAAAATCCACCGTTTTTCTTTTCCTTTTTGATTTGTGTTACGCTTCTGAAATGCATGCCTTTTGTTTGTTTTGTCGTAGGTTGCGCTGTAGCGTTATTCTCTCGTTTCTCGGCTGCTCCAAACCCGTTTCCCTCCCTCGTGCTCCTCTCGCTTTTCCTCTTTCTGTTTGTTTTGTCGTTGTTTCTCCCTCCGTTGTCTTGCATCCCTCAGTCCTAACTCTAACATGGCTGGTCTGGCATGGCTCTCTCTCTCTCAGACGTATGAGACGGATGAGCTCTCAGAAGAAATGGCCCATCTGGAGGGTTTGATGAAGGATCTGAACGCCATCACTACAGGCTGAAGCGCTTCAACACACACGGCTGAACCTCGTCCTCAGGAACAACCAGGACATTTGAATGAACACTGAACATCTCCGCTTCATCTTCTCCATCCTGCATGGATATTGCCAGAGAAATCTAGAAAACGATGAAAACTCAATGCCATTTTTCTCAACTTGGATGAGCCATTCTGCACAGAAAACATACTTTTAATGGGTTGTTTTTTTTTTTGGGGGGGGGGGGTGTATTTACGTATTCCATATTTTTAGCCTGTTTATGTATGTTTTCATTGTGTATACAGCCATTTTAGGATTTTTTTTTTCAAGGTCAAAAACCTCACATGCTCATCATACATTGGGCTTCATTCATGAAATGCAAGCAGAATAACTTTATGGAAATGATGCGTAAACCATTCAAATCAGTGCAACAATTTACACAATGAATTTATTGTGGATCATGAAAATGCTCGTTTGTTGCACATTCTTACATAAATGTTGCATTCAATCAGTTCTGTGTTCATAAAAACATTCTTGCATAAATTGTCTATAACACCATGTTAATTGTTGCATTTGAATTGAATGCAGCAATTTACACAATAACAGTTATTGGACAATTTACAGATAATTTACGAACCGTTATTTTTTATTTGCTCATGATTTCGGATGAATGTGTCATGGCTTTATTTCAGTGTCTTACATCCTGTTTAAATGCTTCATCTAATGCCGTCATCTCTGGAAGATCTCAGTGTCTCGTGCTCTGGGACGCTGGGAGCATTAAAGTCTGAATATGCATCTGCATTTTCCACTTCTCTCTTTATGCTCTGAACGACCATCTCAACTCAATCAGTGATGTTTGGTGCTTCAGAAACTCCGCAAACGTGAGACGCTCGTTCCTCATGTACGCTCCTCTTCCTCCGGACCCTGACGCCTGTTTTCGGGGCCCCGGAGATTCATCATGAAGGAGTTTAATGCCAAGTGACTCTCAGATTTTTGTACTTTGAGAGGTATATATATATATATATATATATAGATGAACTGCAAATGTTTGCTTACATGAATACTTTGTACACTCTCAAAAAAGACAATTTTTATATATATTCATGTTTTGGTTGGTTTTTATATGAAAACGACACATTGCTTTGTAAACATTTTCCATGTAAGTTATGAAATATTCTGCGTTGTGTTTTCACCGTGCCGTTTAGCCGACCCCTTCTCCCAAAGAATGAGTGGAAGAAAATATCAGCGACGAACTCTGCCTTGCTCGTGTACAGTTTCTCACGTCATGAATGTCAATGTGGCTGTAACAAGGTCTGCTTATGAATTCAGTTGTTGTTTGTGTTTACAATAACGGGGGAAGATTTTAAAAAAAAAAAAAAAGGAAAGAAGACACTGAACCATGTTGTGTGGCCGGTGTATCGTCAACTGTCATTTGCACTTTTTATATTTTGGATTTGAAATTAATCGCTGATGCCATGTGAAATATGAACCTATTTTATGTAACAATGATGTCACAAGTAAACAGCTGGTTTCAAAGACATTTAACTGTTGTTTATTTTGTTACGTTATTAAATAAGACCATATTTGCATTTGTTTTTTGCTGGAAAACATATTGCTTATATTTGGTCAATGGTGAAAAATTGGATGTATAATTATTATTTATTGTAAATTATAGTAGCTTTTACACAACTTATCAATGCTGTTTTTACGCTCTGAAAAACGTTGATGGATAAAAGGCAAGTTGTGGCCAAATCAAAATGGACCGAATACAAAGCCCTGTGGGACACTGCTGGTTACAACAAAGAGCATGGGACTTTCCCACACTGAAAAAAAAGCGTATTGAACTTAAAAGATTTATTCATGTTCATCAATTCCACGTGAATCAAAATTTGTTCAAGAAACATAATGGAGTTCCAAAGTGATATATGGTCCCCTGATTTATTTTATTTCAGTTATTTTTGTCACCACTAAATTATAAGATTGTGTTAGCTAGCTAACAAACTATTAGAAATATCACATCAACTCTTTCCCTACCATTAACAAAATTTTCCGGCAATCCATGTTTTCACTGTTGTACGGTAGGGGACGCTATTACACATCTTTGGAAAGAGTACTGACTATCTGGATCAAAAAAGTAACAGAAACAGGCAATAAAAGCATTGCTTATGTAGTCCTTGACAAAAAAATGTCCACACTTTTTGTTCAAAATGTTGCTTTTTTAATGAAACACCCACATTCAAGTGTTAATAAAAAAGATTTTTTTTTTTTTAAAACAGAGGCGCTTTCTTTTGATATATTCATACAACAAAATATTCTGGGGGCCATAAATTTTGTTTAAATTATCAAAAATGCTGGAAGTGTCTTGCAACTTTGTTCAAAAACGCTGGCAGGGAAAGAGTTAATATCTAAGCATTTAACTTCCTCAAGTAAAGATAGCGAATTTTGCTTAAAACACATTAAATAATACTCAATTTCAACATTTATTCAATATATTTTAAGTCCCATGCAAGTATGCTGGGAACTAGAGTTTCATAAATCAACAGCAAACCCGTTTTCGAGTGCTAGTTCACATTCTCGACTCAGTGTAATCCAGCAGATTGAACGTTATCAAGTTTAGAAGAGAAGCATTATTTTGTTGTGTAAATCACAAATATCATGATTAAATCGGACAATCTGTTTTCAGCACATTTACAACCTACTAAATAACATTGAAATTGACTGTGCTTGATATCATGTGACATGCAGCGTTTGTTAACTAGGAATTCTGCTCAAAATGCAAACGATATAGACCGAGTCATTTGTTTATGGTATCAAGCAAAAATGAATAATCAGACAAAATTTGTTAATCAGAAAAAATTTATTTGCTCAAAAACTTGCTTCTATACACTGTTGAAAAAAATCTTATCTCATCTGACAAAATGATATAACCCTTTCTGGTAATATTATCTGGCATTATTTTGTGTTGTTAACATGCATTTCAGGACCATTTTACTGCAAACCCTTTTACACGTTTGTTTCAAAAGCTAGGACTTTCCGATGCTAAAAAAAAATCAACCATGTAAACTTGAACCGAGTACTAGCAAAACTATTTTGATTTGACCGTTTTCAATCAGTAGCCTAAAAAGCCCGTACACATGAACAATCAATGGTTATCCAACATTTATGCAGCGTGAAACAAACCTACATCACCTTCAGTCTTACGATTAAGACAATAATAGCAACGTTCTCCGTGTCCGTCAAGATTCCAAGGTAATGATTCTAATGCTTCCATGGAATTCTGGGTGCATGTCATTATTCTTTGGCACTAATAAAGAATGCAGAATAAAAAATCTAATTATATTTTAGGAATGATGCTTTTGAAGTCTTCAGTAGAACTATAGCAGAATACCCTCTTCCTGCTATGAGAAGGGTTTGCGTTCTTTTCATGATGGTTTTTTTATTTTAATTTAAATTTTAAGGACACTGATCACTCCTGTGTCACTCTGGGTGACGGGGAAACATTAAATTACTTTATATACAGTATAACCGAGGTCAAAAAGGATACAGGAAATATTCTGCATACATACAAATATACAAACTCACTGATGAACATTTAAACTTCATACCTTCAAAAAAAAAAAAATAACACATAAAAGTAGTGCCTCTGCCATCTAAACACCAAACTGGGACCAAATGAAGATCCAGAACCAAAGCCGGTGATCGAGAGCAACGTTTGTGAGCGTAGCTGGGCTTTGGGTTCTGGATGAGCAGGAAGTGATGCGTGATTCCTGGCTTTAGTTCCTCTGAAACGAGCTCTGGGCGGCACTGGTGGCGGCGCTGGCGGCTGCGCTCTGGAAACTGCGATTCGTGAGGACGCCCTGGGAGAACTCCTGCTGGGCTTTCTGGAAACTGGCACCAGTGCGACGGTAGTTGGAATGAACCTGGAAAACACCAACGACACATGAATCCAAACCAAAGAGCCACACATTTTTACTCCGAAACTCTGAGATACTCACCATTTTCAGTAAAAAGACGGACAGCGCGGCGCTGGCTGTGAAGAAGGCCGCCACCACCATCATGATGACACCGACCGCTTTATTATAACCCATCGCTTCTATGGCAATAATCCAGCCGCTGGAATCAAGAACAACAGCGAGTAAACGATGTGTGGGTGATCCGGATAAATCATGCTTTGCTACTACAGATGTCCATACAAAAGAATATTTCAGATTTCCTATTGTGAGTCGATACTTTTTTTTCTCCATGCATTTTTACAATATATACTATTTGTTTTGTTTAGAATGAATAGAATTAAAATTTAAAAAATAAAATATTTACAATTGTTTGTATATCAAATCAAATTAATGCATATAACAAACCAATGAATAATATAAATATATATATATATATATATATATATATATATATATATATATATATATATTCATACTGTATTTATATATATATATATATATATATATATATATACATTTTATATATTTTTATCTCTAATTGTATTCTATAAAATATGTATAAATACACATTTTATTAAATTCATATACACATATATTAAATAAATGCTAAATAAATAAATAAAAACTATTTGAAAACATGTTAAATATTTCCCATTTTTACAATATATACTATTTGTTTTATTTATAATCTGAATTCTAAAAAAAGTAAAGAAAATACAAAAATAAAATTGTTTGATATTGAATTATATTCTATAAATTGAATGCATATATCAAACAAATAAATAATAGAACAATTATATATATATATATATATATATATATATATATATATATATATATATATATATGCACATGTTATAATTTTATATATTTTATCTCTAATTGTTTTCTATAAAATATGTATACATGTATTACATTCATATTCATCATTATACATATATTTTAATTAAATTCTGAATACATAAACATTATAAAAAAAAAATCTAAAACAAATGTTATACATTTCTAGCTATATTCTACAATAGCCACATATCTATTTTTAACATTACATGCACATGAAATACTGATTTCAGCAGAATTTATGAAAACTAAACTAAAAGGAATCTAGTTGTAGTTTCTAGTTTATAAATGAAACTAGCACAGATATGCAGGAAATCCCCTGTATAACCAATTATACAGTTTAGCCTCATTATACAAAAATATTTAAATCTCAGAATGCTGCAACTGACCAATCAGAATGAAGAGAGTCTCATATTAATCATATTCTCATTAAATGTTATTAATGGAAGAGTACTGAGAAATCAAGCACTTTTATTTCAGGGCAAAGCGCTGCTTTAAGAGGAAAGGATAAAGCAAGAAGTTTCAAGTGCAAGAGGACATACTTCAGATAGGAAGCAAGAGTTTTAAAGGAAGTCCAGCAGCAGAAAACCGTTAGTTGAGGAAGAGACACTGGTCAAAGAGAAGAAGAGTGTCAGAAAGAGGAGAAAAGACAAACGGTGCAGCTCACAGACTCATTTCTGCGCTCAAATATTCCTTTAACACTCGTATAGTGATAGAGATCCGTAACAAAAACTACTAGTGAATTACTGTAATCAGTGCTCGAATTGAGTCAAGTCTTATAGGGGGTCCCCAATTTTTTTTTTAGGGGGTGGGGGGGGGGGTGATGGATGTAGGTTTAGTCTTGCAATATACACTTTATACAAAATATACAATATATTTGATCATAATATGCATAAATATATCTTATTTATAAAAACGCTTGATAAAGAATTATATAGGCTATATATATATATATATATATATATATATATATATATATATATAATTATTCTTTTAAATTACTTACTAAAGTAATACTGGATTTAGAGGGCAGCAGACCCAAAACAGCAACTATGGCAAATATACCAGGGCACTACATATAAGGCTCACACTAAAATCAAAAGTTCAGTTCCATTCAGAAGTTGAGATCGATACAATTTTTTTAATGTTTTTAAAAGTCTCTTCTGCTCAAAGCTGCATTGATTTGATAAAAAAACAGTAATATTGTGAAATATTGTTTTCTATGTGAATATATAGAATGCGTGATCAACGCTGAATTTTCAGCATCATTACTCCAGTCTTCAGTGTGTCAAATGATCCGTCAGAAATCACTCTAATATGATGATCTGATGATCAACAAACATTTATGTAATAAACATTTATTTTATTTTTCAGGATTTTTTGATCAATAGAAAGTTCAAAAGAACAGTTTCTATTTGAAATAGAATCTTTTGTTACATTATAAATGTCTTTACTGTCACTTTTGATCAATTTAATGCAACCATACTGAATAAAAGTATTAATTTCTTTCCCAACATTTTTTTAAAAATACATTCTTACTGACCACAAGCTTTTAAATGGTAGTGTATAATGCTACAAAAGTTTATATTTCAGATCTGAAGGATCATGTGATGAAGACTGGAGAAACGATGGTGAAAATTCAGCTTTGATCACAGAAATAAATTATATTTTATTGTATTATTGTTTTAAATTGTAATAATATTTCATAAAATTACTGTTTTTACTGTATTTTGCATCAAATCAATGCAGGCTTGGTGAGCAGAAGAGACTCTTGAACTTTTGAACAGTAGTGTACATCCAACAGAATGATTCTAGGTATTTTTTACCAATGTAGTTTTTACCCTAAAAACAACTGGATGATTAATGTGGATTATGTGACACTGTGATAATAATGTTTGTTCCAAAAGACTTGATTAAATGGATGAAACTTGTTTATTAGATATTAAACATATAGATTGTGACAAAACAGGCTGTCATTCTGTGTGTTGGTGGGGATTTTTCAACTATTTCAGCACATGCGATTTTTACATAGTTACGTCCAGTCGGTGGCGGGAAAGCACTGTTATGAGTGAGTAAGTCAGCAACTATTCAACGACCATTTCAGTGAAAAAGGCTGCTTTATTCAGAAACAAACAATGCCATGGCAATCAATGTCAATTATTGCTATTTCAAAAGTGAATCCCGCATAAATACGTATGTAATTCCCGAAACTTTGTGTTTACGTGGCCATTGGTCCTGGCTGGCAGCATGAAAAACAAGTTTTATACAAATTCTGAATGGAAATTAGAAAGCATAGAAAGCACACAACGATCGCTCCCTTTACTAAAAAGCTATCCATCTCCGTCGAGATCTCTAGCACTCCCGTAGGGTTAGAAACCCGAACCAGGACTATTAATAATGAAAAAAATAGTAACTTAAGCCTAAATGTTTCCAATTTACGCAAGGAATACAAAAGCCCCGATATGGTGTGGGTAGATATAAAGTAGAAAGATATAGAGAGAGAGACAATTACCCCTCAAAAAAGTCAGTAAGAAGCTTTCTCTTCCCGACCTCGAGTGGAGGTTTATTTTTCTCCATTTTTTAAAAGTTAAAATTAGCTTCAACGGAGCGGCGCCAATCAAACAGTCCTGTCAGTCAACGATGTCATGCGCACACACAGCACTCTTTAGATGTGGGGCGGGGCGTTTACATTTTAAAGAGACATGGCAACTAGCCAACTTAAAAAAAAATATTGTAAATAATCAATTCACGAAATTTACCGTATCCATTGCATGCATTTAATCAGATTTGTTATTATTATTTTTTACTAAAATAAAAATATCTGAGGGACCCCCCCTAATTCTATTTTATACTTCTTATGGGGGGTCCCTAATACCTTATGGGGGGTCCCGGATCCCCCCAGCCCCCCCTCAATTCGAGCACTGACTGTAATCCAGAATGAAGCTGTGAAGAACTGCACTTATATTCCTACCTGTTGCCCCATCTGGGAATGCCCACGCTGTGAATCACAGACACCACGATCTGAGCGAAGAAAACGAAGAAGAAGAAGAAGAAATTGAAGGAGCTGTCAGACCTGAAAGAGAAATACATATATGAATCAGCAAAGTGACAGAAATGTGCTGACAAAATCCTATAAGCACACATCATCAGGGGCCGGATTCACCAAAATCCTCACCAAATAACTTTTTTGCTTATGGCGCTTTTCCACTGCATGGTACGGTACGGCTCGGCATGGCACGGCTCACTTGTGGCGCTTTTCCACTGCATGGTACGGTACGGCTCGGCACGGCTCACTTGTGGCGCTTTTCCACTGCATGGTACGGTACGGCATGGCACGGCTCACTTGTGGCGCTTTTCCACTGCATGGTACGGTACGGCTCGGCACGGTACGGCTCACTTGTGGCGCTTTTCCACTGCATGGTACGGTACGGCTCGGCACGGCTCACTTGTGGCGCTTTTCCACTGCATGGTACGGTACGGCTCGGCATGGCACGGCTCACTTGTGGCGCTTTTCCACTGCATGGTACGGTACGGCTCGGCATGGCACGGCTCACTTGTGGCGCTTTTCCACTGCATGGTACGGTACGGCTCGGCATGGTACGGCTCACTTGTGGCGCTTTTCCACTGCATGGTACGGTACGGCTCGGCACGGCTCACTTGTGGCGCTTTTCCACTGCATGGTACGGTACGGCTCGGCATGGCACGGCTCACTTGTGGCGCTTTTCCACTGCATGGTACGGTACGGCTCGGCATGGCACGGCTCACTTGTGGCGCTTTTCCACTGCATGGTACGGTACGGCTCGGCACGGTACGGCTCACTTGTGGCGCTTTTCCACTGCATGGTACGGTACGGCTCGGCACGGCTCACTTGTGGCGCTTTTCCACTGCATGGTACGGTACGGCTCGGCATGGCACGGCTCACTTGTGGCGCTTTTCCACTGCATGGTACGGTACGGCTCGGCACGGCTCACTTGTGGCGCTTTTCCACTGCATGGTACGGTACGGCTCGGCATGGCACGGCTCACTTGTGGCGCTTTTCCACTGCATGGTACGGTACGGCTCGGCATGGCACGGCTCACTTGTGGCGCTTTTCCACTGCATGTACGGTACGGCTCGGCACGGTACGGCTCACTTGTGGCGCTTTTCCACTGCATGGTACGGTACGGCTCGGCATGGCACGGCTCACTTGTGGCGCTTTTCCACTGCATGGTACGGTACGGCACGGTACGGCTCACTTGTGGCGCTTTTCCACTGCATGGTACGGTACGGCACGGTACGGCTCACTTGTGGCGCTTTTCCACTGCATGGTACGGTACGGCTCGGCACGGCACGGCTTACTTGTGGCGCTTTTCCACTGCATGGTACGGCTCGGCACGGCTCACTTGTGGCGCTTTTCCACTGCATGGTACGGTACGGCTCGGCATGGCACGGCTCACTTGTGGCGCTTTTCCACTGCATGGTACGGTACGGCACGGCACGGCACAGCTCACTTGTGGCGCTTTTCCACTGCATGGTACGGTACGGCTCGGCACGGCTCACTTGTGGCGCTTTTCCACTGCATGGTACGGTACGGCTCGGCACGGCTCACTTGTGGCGCTTTTCCACTGCATGGTACGGTAGGGCTCGGCACGGTACGGCTCACTTGTGGCGCTTTTCCACTGCATGGTACGGTACGGCTCGGCACGGCTCACTTGTGGCGCTTTTCCACTGCATGGTACGGTACGGCTCGGCACGGTACGGCTCACTTGTGGCGCTTTTCCACTGCATGGTACGGTACGGCATGGCACGGCTCACTTGTGGCGCTTTTCCACTGCATGGTACGGTACGGCTCGGCACGGCACGGCTCACTTGTGGCGCTTTTCCACTGCATGGTACGGTACGGCTCGGCACGGCACGGCTCACTTGTGGCGCTTTTCCACTGCATGGTACGGTACGGCACGGCACGGCACGGCTCACTTGTGGCGCTTTTCCACTGCATGGTATGGTACGGTACGGCTCGCCTCGGCTCACTTTAAATGGTACCACCTCTGTTGAGGTTCCAAGCGTACCGTACCGATACTAAAATGTGACGTGGAAGCAATGTAGATCACTGATTGGTCAGACAGACAGAATCGTCACTACCAGCGAGTAAACTGTTTGGTTACTTGACATTCTTCAAAATATCTTCTTTTGTGTTCAGCAGAAGAAAGATATTCAAACAGGTTTGAAACAACTTGAGGACGAGTAAATGATGACAGAATTTTCATTTTGAAGTTAACTATTCCTTTAAAGGAACACTCCACCGTTCCTTCCAACACAGGCGATGCACTGCTACTTGAGAGCAGATATCAGGCAACTATTTCTACTTGTTGTGAATACGCAGGCCACAAGAAGTAATTAGGTTTTTATTTTATTTATTTTTTATCACTTTTACTCACGACATGCTATCTGGCAACAAAGGATTCCATTCATTATGCTAAGCTAAGCTAGCAGCGGCGCTGCCAAACTAAAACATTACATGCACTGAGACAAAAATGCGTTTGCCCACCTATCTAAATGTAGGAAAGACGGTGAATAAGCCCTATTTCTAAAAACGGTGGAGTGTTCCTTTAAGAAGAATTTCATTAAGAATGTTTGGTGAATCCAGCCCAGGTTGTGTCACATTAGTGTATATTAAAGGAGAGACTCACCGGAAGGCTTTATAGACGGGCCTGTACCAGCAGAGGAAGGAGCACGGACTGAACAAGATGAACCAGAGGATGGAGAAGCCGAAGTCAATGCCTGCTTCTCCGTGATTGGTGAAGTACGCCAGACAGGCCAAGACGTTCAGAAACAGCGTCATACACTGCCCTGCACAGACACACACACACACACATACACACATCAAACAAGAGCAATGCCTGACAATCTGATCCAGTCCTAAAGCTCAACACTGAAAGTCCTGTTTCCCTTCACAATACAGAAAATAAATGGATTACAGAATTAAAATTTTTTTAAGTATAATAAATAATAAAGTAATACAATAAATAAATACAATATAATATTAAACTTAAACATTAAAAAAATTAATTAAATATAAAAAACTATTAAACACGACAAAGGCACATAACTGAAATTAAAATGAAAACTGAAAATATAAAAATAAAGTTTAATTCAAAATATAAAAAAATGCTACAACAGCATGTAAATAATAAATGAACACCGTTTAATATTCAAAAAGAAAATAAAATGAGGTTTTATTAATGTCTAAAATCTGAAAAGGCACAAAAACATCCATCAGTGGTCAATCAAATGAGACATGAACCTTTTTTCAATGACAAATTATGAATAATAAACTTTGAATCAATCAAAAAAAGAGTATTTATATGTAATAAGAAAGGAAAAAAGGGTTGCACTATTTTACCATACGTGTACTCACAGTGTACTTACCCACAAAAGTACAGAGTAGTGTAAGGGAACTACATGGGTGAAGTTAAGGTTTAGGGGTTGGTTCAGGGTTACATCTAGTTAGTGTCATTACTACATTAATCATGTGACACAGGACTGTAAAATAAAGTGCTACTGAGAAAAGCTTGATGTCGATGATGTTAAACTCACACATCCACAGGTAATACATCATCTTGCAGAGTCTCTGATGCTCCGCCGGGATCTCCTCCGAGAAGTCCTGGTAGAAGCAAGGCTTGATGGGAAAGAATTTGGGGAGAGGAGGCCAGTTGTTCTGTTTGCCTGAGGAGAAACAGACGCCCATATCACACAAAACTCGTCAAACAGTCACAACAAATAAAGCTGTCTGTTGATTTATGCAACTGTGTGAGTTCAGATGTGTATGCAAACACACTCAGAAGGAAATACTAGCATACTGTGCACTAAATACTGCATACTATTATTTTTAAAAGTAGCATGTGCCAGAGTTATTATTGATAACTTGTAACAAATTAGTGCTGTCAAACCGATTAATCGTGATTAATTGCATCATAAAAGTTAGTGTTTATATAATATGTTTGCATTATATATATATATACATATATATATATATATATATATATGTGTGTGTGTGTGTGTGTGTGTGTGTAGCCCTAGTACAAATAAAACTAAAACCATAAAAACATTTTCATTACTTAAAATAAAATAGGTAACACTTTACAAAAGGTTCCACTAGTTAACATTAGTTAATTTATTAACTGACATGAACAAACAGAGAGTAATAAAACTTGTTTAAAAAAAAAAGATTGATTTTAGTTAGTAATTGTTCATTGTTGGTTCATAGTTCACACTGCATTAATTTATGTTAATAAAAAAAAACTTGATTTTGAAATTTATATTACTAAATGTTGAAATTAACATTAAGATACTGTAAGTAAAAGCTGCAGAAGTATTGTTCATTATTAGATCATGTTAACTAATGAAACCATAAAAAGTCAATACTGATTTTATTTCAGCCCAGGCAACATTTCTCATTTTTGTTTAGTTTAAGATCAAGTACTCCAATAACTAAAACTAAATCAACTCAAACTTATATAGACATTTAAACAAAACAAAAATTAATAAAAATGGCAAAAACACAAGAAAATGACCAAAAATTAAGAATTAAAATGAAACTGGAAAAAATATAAAAATAGAATCTAATTCAAAACATTAACAAAAACTGTAATAGTATATCAATGACGCTAATAAGAGCATAACATGCAGTGATAAATCTTTTAAACACGCATCATGAGCCCAGATTACACGTGTAGTTTTGTATAAGAATGTCTTAACTCGTGGCAGTCTGATTAAATTATGTCTCAAGAGCATGAAAATAGTGGCTGTAATTACAAGTAGTTTATTCATCACACTGAATTTGAAGTCAGATGCATTGTGATGGCGGATGATCCTGGTGTACACACTGCGAGATGAGAGGAGTGTGTGTGTTACCTGCTGTCGCTCCTTGGCTCTGTAACTCTTGTTCTCGTCGATCGAGCTCGGCTGCTTTCCTCTCCAGCTCCTCCTGCTGTTTTTGCAGATTCACCTGCGCAGCTGCAGCCACGGCCTGCACACAATTCAATTCAATTCATGTTTATTTGTATAGCGCTTTTTACAATACACATCATTTCAAAGCAGCTTTACAGAAAGTGCACGAGTCCACACTGCAATTTAGAGTAATCTGTTATCAGAGAAAACTGTTTAAGTTATGCATTTCAGAAATATACATATACAAACCCACAGTTAGCGAAAAACTTATAAATTTAAACAATGTAATAATTTAATGCAGAAACAATGAGCTTATCGAAGTAATAAATACGTGTTTGTTAACAAATGATTATGACATTTAGAAAATACAGACAGAGAGGGAACGCTTACAACCTTTTAAGAAGACACGTATAGATTGTGTGTGTGTGTGTGTGTGTGTGTGTGTGTGTGTGTGTGTGTGTGTGAGACGCTGACCTTTGGCCCGGGATCCACAGACGGCTGCAGGACCGCAGGTTGAGACGGGACGCTGGAGGCCGGGATGGTGCTTCCCTGACACCAAAAAACGTTCATAATTATTATTATAATGAATAATAAAATGCAAAACATTGTTGTTTTGCATCATATTGCTGTTGGAGCATGCACACACGTCATGCACTGTTAACTGTGGTAAAACCAGCTTATTGCTTTATTACATTAGAGATCAAAGCACAATTACATAATTACATAACTCCGATAAAGATACTCGTCTTATCCAAACAGTGGAATAATGTTTATTAGACTCACCGAGTTACCGTCAGGAAACGGAGTGAAACTTTCTATGCCATCGATTGTAGAGTTCGTCACCTGAGTGACAGACGGATCCTGAAAGAGATGGACACAGTATTATTATTAGATAATGATTATAATTACTTATTATAATTAGGGCTGAACAATTAATTGCATTTGCGATAATATCGCGATATGATGAAATGCGATTTTGTAACCGCAAAAGCTGCGATTACACTGGTCACGTGACACGCGCGAGAAAAGCAGTCTGCAGATCAAGCATCAACTTGGCACGCTACGCATAGGTCTGGCATACAGGAAAGAACCGTTTATTTTTTATGTTGTGTTATTTATTATCTCTCCAACAATTCTGGATCGATTCAGAGAATTTCGGAATCGAGTCTGAGTTTAGTTTTTAAACAGATGCGTGATGACGCTGCGCGTGCTTTAGAAACAACCGTATTCTGCTTGCTTCTCATTTCGCGCTCGCTCTCTCTCTCTCTCTCTCTCTCTCTCACACACACACAACACAGCGCGAACCTTCCGAAAAATAAGCTTTCATAAAGTTCAGGGTTTAAGCGAATTACAAGTACAGTCGCGGGCTTCATTGCACAGGTTTTGCCGCTTTGATGTTACTCTTGCAGTGCGCGGTCTTGGGCGCCGGAATTTTCCTTACAAATGCTCCACAAAGGCATTATTTATATCTTTTGGAATGCAGTTGGCTTATATATTAAAAATATGAAAATCACTGAGAAAGCTGCTTTCATTTTAAAATACTTACGCGCGCTTTGTGAAGAGTGCTCGTGCATGCGGCTGTGAGTGACTCATTGGTTAAATGTAGGCCTACTTGGATCTCAAAATGCTTTTGACGCGAAATTAATGTAAACACGGTCAGTTATATCTTAAACCAACAGGACAAACCACATTTACAATTTCAAAAGAGATATGTGCATTAGTGTGAATGCAGCTTATCGTATAGGGGGGAAATCACTCCAGCTCTTGAATGGAAAACGTTCAGACAGCCTTTTAAATACTGAAAGCACTCTTTGTTTATTGCTTGTATTGTTTGTTTTTTTTTGTTCCTCTTTATTTACTAGCTTTTATATTTTGAAGCTATATTAGTTCATAGCCCATTTAAAATTCTTAACATGTAATTGGTTTAATTAAATGTGCTTATATATATATATATACATATACATAAAAATATACATATTTCAAGTGTTATTAAGATTAATTAATAAGAAAAAAATTTGATCGGATCATGAGCTGCCTAAAGATTCCCATCCCTACTGTACAATGATTTATTGCTTGTCTTTGTCGACTTACACAGAAGGTAAAGAACTTAAAGTAATCGCATATTAAATCGCAATCGCAATATTGGTTAAAAAAAACGCAATTAGATTATTTTCCATAATCGTTCAGCCCTAATTATAATACTCACTATACCAATCAAATCATCATATTAGAATGATTTCTGAAGGATCATGTGACACTGAAGACTGGAGTAATGATGCTGAAAATTCAGCTTTGATCACAGGAATAAATTACACTTTACTATATATTCACATAGAAAATAGTTATTTTAAACTGTAATAATATTTCACAATTTCACTGTTTTTACAGTGTTTTTCATTAAATAAATGCAGCATTGGTGACCAATTTGTGTGTGTGTGTGTGTAAATATTTATACATGAAATAAATATTATATTAAATAACTGAATATTATCATTTCACAATAATCATTTATTTTTTATTGTAATTAAATGTTAATGTTTAAATGGCATTAAATTCAATTATTTAATAATCAATATACATTTTTATACATTATTATTATTTCATGGATCCAGAACAAATTAATCCAAATCAAATCAAAATTTATTTATAAAGCACCTTAAAAACCACAGAGTGCACCCAAGTGCTGTAAAATTTCAAAAATACAAAAAAAATTATATATATATATATAAATGAATGTAAATGCATCCAATTCCAACCCGAATGGTCCTTACAAAGTAGCAAAGGCCTCATTAAACAAATACGTCTTGAGACGTGTTTTAAACATGTTTACAGAGGAAGAGGATCTGATAGACACTGGTAAACCAATCACAGCTCAGGAAGCTCAATCTCCTTCCTGACCGAGGGTTTTCAAGGAGCAGCTGGTTTGACATCTTTTCAAATTGAATTAAAAACATGATGCACAAGTTTTATTGAGTCACATGCCTCAATTACAATACATAGTGACATCATCATCATCCTCATCACAGCGTGGTGAACCGGTCACACTCATCCAATTATATTTCAGAGATGTCTCTGTGGCCACAATGAGGAAGTAAAATCCTGACATCAGTACTGATCCTTCCTTACACTAATTCACTCATACAGTCCATCAGTTCACGACTCTAAACCACAGCAACCACACACACACACACACCTTCATGTGAGTGTTGTTTGGCCATGTTATTCTCTGCTATAGGCAGATGAGAAGACTCTTCTCCTGAGAACGTTCACTGATTATTAATGTGAATGTACTCATTAATCATCTGACGTTGCATCAGCCAGTCAGAGCAGGACTTTACAGGAAGCAAGTTAAATATTTACCCAGTGCGGGACACATAAAACACAATAGAACTTCCTTTGTCCTCTGGAGGATCTTAAAAGGGTCAAATCTGGAAAAATCGAACTCATTGTCCTATAAAAATCAACTTTCATATCATAAAACATCCACCCCCATTAAAGTTTGAATCTAAGCTGCAAATGTTCCTCAGAAAGTTGCAAAAAAATTACAAACGCACTTTTGAAATATGCAATGTGTGTTTGACTGTGTATCTGTAACACACCTGTTCTCATTCCCACAGGCCTCGACCCGAATCAACACAGAAACTCCCTTCAGATCGGCGCCTGACAGGACAAGTGTGTTTTACAACACGATACCTTGAATTTTAGCAATTGCAATTCTTACCAATTCCCAGTTTCAGTTCTAATATGGGAAAAAAAGTCAAACATTTAGATATCACACATATTCTGTGTTTGCAAAGCATTCCGGATACCATGAACAAAAATCAGCAGCCTAAAAAACAACCAACTAATAAACTAGACTAACTAATATACATTTAAAACATTATTAAAGACAAGTATACAGTCAGTAAATACAATGAGAACAAATAAGAAAATTAGCACAAATAAATACAACTGAACAAAGTTCAGAAACTGATATCTAAAGTAAAACAACACGGTATATTTTTCTTTTTATATTAATCATTATTAAAGTTACTCAGCCAAAATTTAAGTGATTTAATTTTTCCTGTTTATTGACTAACAGTAATGACAGACGACCGCAGGATTATTAGGCTACTGTCACTTTAAGACCTGATGCATGGATCTAATATACTATTACACTTGAGTTTTCTTGCTCAACTGTTTACATTCACCTGTGTTTACGAGGATATTTTGACATCATTTTGTGAGTATTTCTATGTTCAAGCTCAAGAAGACGTGAAAGAGAACTCAATTCAGTATTCTCATGCCGAATTCAGTTCTCCTTCGTGTCTTCTTGCGCTCGAACGGTTTAAAACTGTGTGTAATCGATAAGTGGAATCAATTATTAAGGTCTAAAATCTGAAAAGCACAAAAACGACCATGTGTCAATCAAACTGTGATGTTTTGAAAGTACATCTCATGTGAGTGACAGGTTGCCCCGCCACCGTCATCAGAGAAGAGAAGTCTCTGCAAAAGCGAGGGGAAGTTATTCTGATTTAAAATTATATTTCAACACAAAAATAATGATGTGCACGGATAAATCTTTTTTGATCAATACTGCACTATTCTATTAAAAATAAGAATTGTCAGATTTCTCTACAGCCATATTCTCTTCTGGCCACAACAATCAACAGGTAATATGATGCAACTTATGAAACATGACATACAATGTGAAAATGGACACTTTCATGAATCAAAACCATCAAAATCAGTGCATAAACATCTGAATTATGATTGTATTCCAGCAGACGAGCGATCTGTATTTCCCGTCGAGGGGGACGTGGAGCACAGGAATGTTTGCTTTGTGCATAACTCAATATTCTGCTGAATTAAAGAAACAGATGGAAACTATATGAGACTCCAGACAGTGAAAACACAACAGAGATGCCAGATGACAAACAGACTGTACAAATATCATTGTAAAACTAAAGCAAACCGTGATACGTCTGTGTGCAGGCGACACTTAAACTACACTTACAATGTCAAATTAACTGAGAGATTACAACATATTTTTACTTTTATAATTGTGCATTTGTCACACAGCAAGACTAAAAAACTAAACATGTTAATAAATGCACCTAAAATATACACTTCGAATTTTACATTCATATTTACATAGATTTTAACCCAAAATTTTAATCTGGATTAAAACGGCATGTTATTTGTCAAATCCTGACTTGTTAAGCATATAATGTAATGCGCATAATGCATCATTATTATTTAATGTAGCATATATAATGTCTATTTCTTATTGTTAGTGCATGCCATATTTTCTTGCATTTAAAAATTGTGCATTTGAACTGCAAAAAAAGCAAAAATATTGCAATATATGCAATCTATATTCACATTACCTATAGAAACTAGAATCATAGAATAACCTAGAATCTTACCATTGATAAAAAGCTCATGATATCAAATACACCATTGTGAGATCTGACCTTTTTGCACTGTACAATGCATTATTGTCAGTCACGTTTGTTGTTTTCATTCAATAATCAAAATGCATTATTTCACTTGATAATGCAAATCATGTTGTGCAGAAAGAATAATGACAGCCCTGCATGTCTTGATCAGATGCATTCAGAAATCTTGAGTTTTGTCTGACGCATTCCAGCTCGATTTTGTGGCGCATTAGTGAGGATGAAGATAAGAATAGTCGAGCACAGGTGATCAGAGCCTCACACTGACTGTGTGACTCACAGAGTTACATTCAGGCAGTTATAATGTTATTGCAGCGCTTTACAGTTTTGTAACATGAACAGGAGTGTCGCTCTGGCCTTCAGCGTGTCGCCAAACCTGTGCGGATACACACCCTTTAACGGCGACAACACAAACTAACACCCGCATCAGAAACCATGACACGTCAACGGCCGAACCGGACTCATCTGACCCAAAACTTCCATCATCATCATCATCATCATCATCAACAACACAAACCCTGCGAAACTCCCCTAAACTTAAACCCCTCAGAAGCGCTTCTCCTGTGGACCGCGCGTTTCTCACCTGGAATGGATTGACGTCGACTGTGTGATCAAACGGGTTTGAGTCAAATCCCGACATTGTGAGGGACTTTATCCGTCTTTAGAGTCCAAACTGAGCGGCACCGGAGAAACACTGCGAACTCTGCTGTTTCCTCTCCGCACTTCCGTAGTGAGTGCGGGACGCGCACGCGCTGCAGACCTGGCTGCGACGTCATCAGAAGAGACGGTTATTTTTTTGTTAAGACTATTGTGAGGTGAACTTTTTTATATTCTGCATGAAAAAAATGTATATCCACAAACAACATTTTCTGACTGTCAACTTAAATTTCAACTCTTTTTAAGGAACTCGATCTGCTAAAAAGAGTTTTTAAAATGATTAACAATAAAAATACCACTTAATTACATTATATCGAGATTTTCTTTTTATTATTAAAAAAAGACCCGCATTTATTTTTATTTATTTAAAGTGAAACCATGTCACTATGTTAAGTTTGAATAATTGTTGTGTTGTAATTTTTTTCAGTGGGATAGAAAAATAAAAAGAATTTATTGTAGAATTATTCATATTATTGGGTTCTATAAACAATAAAATAGTCATAAACATGTTGTTCATTATACATTATACTTAAGTACTTCATTCTGTTCAATTTCATTATACTGAATAAAAGAAATTCTCTATTGTTTCAATATGAATAAATAATTATAATATAAGAAAAACGTATTACATGTTTAACCTCCTTATTTTTTTTACTTTAACTTAACCATTAGATATTCATAGAAATAGTCTAGATTACATTTTAAAATAAAATGTACATTAATGTAATTTTACAGAATGACATTTATTTACATCTAAAGGCCCGTGATTGGTTGGCGAGCCGTGACGTCACCTCCGTGACTGTCAACGTTGCAGACATGGCGGAAGTGAAAGGTCAGTTTAATCTCACTTCACATTTCATTGTTTATTTTCCAAAGCGTTTAGTAACAAGCAGTGGGTTGAAACAAGACTTGTTGTTGTTATCGTTGGTTTGTGTGTCGTTTGGGTGGATTAGTTATTTGTGCGGTTGTTCGGATTTGAGTGTGTAAGCGTTTCTCATCGCTGTGATTCACATCCATTCATTCATGATATGACATCAGAAAATGTGTTTTAGGTCACGCTTGTGCGCGGTCGGGTTCGCTCAGATGATGATAGTGTCTCTGTGCCCGCAGTGTTTCCTCTGTGCTGTGTGGTGCAGAACTACGCCTGGGGTAAAGTGGGCCGGGACAGTGAGGTCGCCCGGCTCGTGCTCGGTGGTGACCCTCAGGCTCTCATCCAGGAGAACAAACCCTACGCAGAGGTACAGTGTGTGGATCAGACCCGAAAAACTCAATCCCCCACCAAACCAAAAAAAAAACTAAAATTGCTGTATAAAAATATAGATTATCTCTATATAAAATCCTTTCAAACTGATAGAAATGTCATGAAAAAAAATAAACAGAATTTTGTTTATATCTTCCTTATGGATCACATTTTGTTATTGCATGTGTTGTAATGAAAAATAAAAATAAAAACTAACTTTTGAGAAAGCCGAAGAGAGCCACATAGACCTTTAAATTGTGTAATAATAATAACTATTGATGTTATAATTATACATCCCTGCATTAATTATAATTAGGGATGCACCGATATGAACAATTTGGCCGATACCGATAACTCTTTATATTTTTAAGACAATATATTGGCTGATAAATCTAAATTCAAATTTTTATATAATTTTTGAGAGCCTGATTACAAAAACAAAAGTCTCACCATTAAAATCCATGACCTAAGCACACAATTATAATGTTCTTATTATAATTTTATGTAGCTTATATGACAGACTTGCGCTGCACATGTTTTTTCCTTTTTTGATGTGATTTCAATAATATTTTAAGCAATTTAAAACCATCATGTTGAACAGTGCACATCTGAAGTGTCTCAGCTGAAGGAAATAATACATTATTTATCAGCTTTAATATATCAGCCAAATTTTCTTATCAGGCCGATAACGATAACATTTAAAATGAACATGATAACGATACGGTGGCCGATAAATCGTACATCCCTAATAATAATAATAATAAAAAATTAAAAAATAAACACTTTTGAGAGCCAATCAGATGAAAATTGCAGAGACTTTCAAACTGTGTCTATATCCCTATTTAGACTATAATTGTTTCTCATTGTGTCGTAAGGTATTTTCAACATTTACTAGTCTGTGATTTTATTGCCGTCTGAATCCAGAATGTCAGTGTTTTTCTCCCAACACCCGCCTAAAAATCCACAGCCTACTGTTATTGACAAACACCAACGTCATACAGTGATTTGATTGCTGTCCAAATCCACATCTCAATAAGAGATCGTTTAAAAATTCAGTTTAAATCCTTTTTTGACCACTGCCGAGTGCCAAACGAGAACTGTTGCACTTCAGATGCATTTTAAAGATCTAGCCTCGACTTTTATTACTGAAAAAAAATCCTGGAAGAAAAATATTAGTGTAACAATTTGAAATAGGCTGAATTATGTTTACCTCATGTAAATAAGAGTCTCTCTATTCATTTATTTCCACCAATTTCCACATTCTGAGATAAAATACAAGACAGAAAACCACAGTTTAAAATACAGTTCATTGTGCGGCTGTCGCACACATTGTGTATCGGACTTTAACAAGCACAAGAGTCTCTGAAAATAGCAGCTCACTTAAAGGTCAGCTTGACATTCCCTTTATCTGGCAGTCTATTAATAAACCACAGCATGTGTTCAGATATTCAGAAAGTCTATTTTTGTATAAATAACCATCTTAAAGGCCCCTTCATTTTGACATTCGCAACAAAAGTTTCATTACTTCTGCAGCATTTATGCACTTTACCCACCGATCTATATATATATCATTATACAGATCAGTGACTGCACCTTTAAGAACAGTTAATACTAATAAACAAAATGAATCTCTGATCATTACATCTTTGTTTTCTGCTGTCTTTCAAGCTTTGGATGGGTGCTCATCCCAAAGGCGATGCTCTCATCAAAGACAACAGGATATCCCAGAGGACACTGGGACAGTGGATAGCAGATTTCCCAGGCTGCCTGGGGTCAAAGGTCAAGGACACATTCCACGGGCAGCTCCCTTTCCTGTTCAAAGTGCTGTCCGTCAACACGGCTCTGTCCATCCAGGCGCATCCCAACAGGGTGAGATTGGAGAGCGTGTTCCTCATAGAAATGTACTCGGGTACGAACAGAACGATTCGCTGATTTAACTTGTCCTTGTCTCTTGACAGGAGTTGGCTGCCAGACTCCATGCGCAGTTTCCTGAACATTACCCAGACAACAACCACAAACCGGAGATGGCCATCGCACTCACTCGCTTCGAAGGGCTCTGCGGCTTTCGGCCGATGGAGGAAATCTTGGGCTTCCTCAAAAGTGAGCGTTTAATGAACTAAACGAGATAACACTGGAGATGACACAAAATTGCACCCGTTTTACATTGTTATTATTATGTTTTTCTCATTGAATATCTCAACACCTGGAAATATGTCATATTGCAGAAGTTTAATGTGTTGCACACAGAGGACATTCGTGTGAATTGCAGCCTTTTTAACTTAAATCACCTAAAGCTTTTAAAATGATGGAAGTGTTTGTTTAATCATTGTTCACCACTGATACAGAATCATAGTTAACTTCTGTATATTATACATGATTTTGTTTTGTACTTCGCTCTACGCATACAAATAATTTTATGGAAATTGTACTAGAAAAATAATTTTACTAAGCAAGTTCATTAAGTTTGGAGAACTAAAATTATTTAAATGATTAATAAAAAAATACATACATCTATAAATCTAATATTTTATATATATATATATATATATAATATTAAATGTTTTTAAATATTATAAATATTTAAATATATGTATATATATATATATATATATATATAAAATATATTTTAAAAAATTAAATAAATATTTAAATATATATATATATATATATATATATATATATATATATATATATATATATATATATATATATAAATATTTATTTAAGAACATCAAGACAATATCAGTAGCATACGTAAGTCGCTTTGGATAAAAGCGTCTGATAAATGATTAAATGTAAATGTTAAATATATATATTAGTTCAAACCATGCATAATATTAGCAATGAATATTTTTGATTGACTTTTCGCAGTAGAAGTGCCTTGGCTGCTCATATGAATACTGATTTAATAAAGAAGGTCTGTGTGTTTTCAGATGTCCCAGAGTTCCGTGCGCTGATCGGGACTGAAGCCGCTGAGGAGCTCCAGAGCGCTGTGGGAGACTCGGGCCGGACGTCTCTCGCGCTGAAGAAGTGTTTCACCAGAATGATGAACTGTGAGAAGAAGCTGTTTGTGGATCAGCTCAACATGTTGGTCAAGCGAATCTCAGAGGAAGGTGAGAGGAAACCAGCAGATTATTAAACACATGCTATTCAAGACCTGTTCTGATGAAACCCGTCTGACCTGTTAGATACCTATGCATTTTAGAATTGAGTTTAAAATTGTTCTTTTTGTTTTTAAATACTTAAAGGGATAGTTCACCCAAAAATGTAAATTCTATCAGTATTTACTCTCCCTCATGTTGTTCAACCCCGTAAGATCTTCGTTCATCTTCGGAACACGAATTAAGATATTTTTGATTAAATCTGAGAGCTGGATCACTCCTCCATAGGCTTCTTAAGGGATTGAAACTTGTTCCCCGAAAAGTTATTAAAGACATCGTTAAAATAGTCCAAGTGACTACAGTGGCTCAATCTTAAGTTTATCAAGCGACGAGAATACTTTTTGTGCGCAAAAACAACAAAAATAACGACTTTATTTCAACTATTCATTTCCTTCTCTGTGGGCCTCGAGTCAGTTCACTAGTGTAACAGCGCAGCGCTTCTGTGTTGTACGTCACACGCATCATCACACATGACCAGCGTCGGCCAATAGTGAGCCTACGTGTGACGAACAACACAGAAGCGCTGCGCTGTTACACTAGTGAACTGACTCGAGGCCCACAGAGAAGGAAATGAATAGTTGAAATAAAGTCGTTATTTTTGTTGTTTTTGCGCACAAAAAGTATTCTCGTCGCTTGATAAACTTAAGATTGAGCCACTGTAGTCACTTGGACTATTTTAACGATGTCTTTAATAACTTTTCGGGGAACAAGTTTCAATCCCTTAGAAGCCTATGGAGGAGTGATCCAGCTCTCAGATTTAATCAAAAATATCTTAATTCGTGTTACGAAGATGAACGAAGGTCTTACGGGGTTGAACAACATGAGGGAGAGTAATTACTGACAGAATTTTCATTTTTGGGTGAACTATCCCTTTAAACAATCCGGCATCGAGCTATTTGTCTGAGCTACTCTATCTACACAATCCCACACATAATCTGACATCTGGTGAAAAGAGACTTCTCTCTGTTTAAGCATAGAGGAGATCGAGCCTTCACTATTGCCGGCCCTTCCGGCGTGTATCAGATCGGCACAGGCTTTAACTGTTTTTAAATTGTCTCTTAAAGCCTTTATTTGTTTGTTTCCTTGGCTTTCAATTTCAGCTTCTGTCATGAATGTGTGATTTGCCGTGTGTTTCCTGTTTTTGTGTGTCTTTGGTCAGCTGTGCTTGCTGTTTTTAAATGTGCTAGATAAATCAAACAAACTTAAAACTTAACCCTGTTGTTTTGTCCCAGAGGCTGCAGGCAAAGACACCTCCAGGAGTAACGGAGAGCTGCTGCTCCGACTGCATTCCCAGTATCCCGGGGACATCGGATGCTTTTCCATTTACTTCCTGAACCGGATGGTGTTGCAGCCGGGGGAAGCCATGTTTCTGGGAGCAAACGAGCCTCATGCCTATCTGTCTGGAGGTCCGATGTCACCGCATTACTCATAAAACATGTTTCTTGGACATGGTATATCTTTGTAAAGTCTGAAAAAACTCAATATTTAAAAAATTTAAATAGTAGTATTGTAGTTTCTGCTTAATATTCACAAATCATTCTTTAAGCAGGTTGTGGAGTTGTAATTATTATCTAAAAGTTATAATTTTTGTGAAACATATTAATTTAATATTCATTTATTCCATACATTCATTTAGTTGTACTTTTTGTGAAATAAATTCAATAATATACACTTAATATTCATTTAATGTTCATTCATATTCATTTATTCAATGTAGGTTTTGTTGTTGTACTTTTTGTGAAATATATTCATTAATATTCACTTAATAATCCATAATATTAATTTATTCCATGTAGGTTGTGTAGTTGTAATTTTTGTGAAACATGTTCATTTAATATTCATTTATTCCATATATTCAATTAGTTGTACTTTTTTGTGAAATATTCACTTAATGTTCATTCATATTCATTTATTCCAGGTAAGGTGTGTCGTTGTTATTTTTGTAAAATGTATTTATTAATATTCACTTAATCCACAATATTCATTTAATACTCATTTATTTCGTGTAGGTTGTGTAGTTGTACTTTTTGTTAAATATGTTTATTAACACTCAATAACATTAATTTATTCCATTTAGGATGTGTGATCTTTGTGAATTATATTCATTAATATACATTTATTCCATTTAGATTGTACTTTATTTTATTTTTTTTTAAAATATATTTTTTAATATTAATTCAATAATCCATAATATTTATTTAATATTCAGTTATTCCATGTAGGTTGTGTCATACTTTTTTGTGAAATATATTATTCACTTAATATTTATTAATTTGCATAATATTCAGTCATGTGTATTCGATGTTTAATGGTTCTCTGAATCCTGCAGACTGTGTGGAGTGTATGGCGTGCTCTGATAACACCGTACGTGCCGGACTGACTCCCAAATACATAGACGTGGACACGCTGTGTGAGATGTTGAATTACAGCCCGGCTCCGGTCAGTGCCAAAATCTTCCCCTGCGTGCGGGACAACAGCGACCCCTGCGTCTACCTCTACGACCCTCCTGTGCCAGACTTCAGCGTCATGAGAATACAGGTGCGCCACACACCTGAGCTGTCTTTCATCACGATCCCATAG
Source organism: Gila orcuttii (assembly GCA_026230005.1). Lineage (NCBI taxonomy): Eukaryota > Metazoa > Chordata > Actinopteri > Cypriniformes > Leuciscidae > Gila > Gila orcuttii. The sequence goes on from JAPDVR010000025.1 coordinate 4,352,181, forward strand.
AGAGCAGTGGTCATGTATAGATATGAAACAGCTTCACTTCAACCATGCAGTATCATTATTTCTGTATTACAGTATTCCATATTATCACAGAAGCACTGGGATAAAAGTTTATAGTTGGGATATAAACACTGATGTCTATGGTTGTGATCAAAATAGAGCAAATCACCTTTTGAAAGTAACTTGATTCTTCAAACAGAATCAATAACATTATTACACCAGTAGGTGGCGACAAGAGACTGCTAATAATGTATTTGTCATTGAATCATTCATTCAAGAGATTCATTAAAAAATGCTGATTCATCCAGTAATGAAACAAGTGAAGTCATGGGCTGCATCTAAAATCGCATACTTTCACTACTATATAGTAGGCGGAAAACATTATGTGACAAAAAAAAGTACGTCCGAAGTCACTGTACTCGTAAAAGAGATGACCTACTACTTCCGGCAGATTCTTAAAGTAACACCAGGTAACTTTTGCTCTCGGGGTCCCCCTACAGTTGGGAAACAGTATTGTCCTCTACTACTGTCGTAAACTCTGTCATCGTGCATTTGTTGACAACCATGATAGCCCTGAACACTGTAGGAGGAGGTCACATGCAGGTGTTCTGCTTGCGTCGCGTGTGAAATGTCTTCATCCCAGGTACAGTGGCATATATTTCAGCATGTCATATGAATATAATTTCATGGGTTTTATTTTTTTTCTAACGACAAATGATCGCGATGATCACGTTTACAAGCCAGCGTCATTATAGTAGCCTATAGTCTATTGGTTACCGTTTACTGAATCTATATGATACTTCAATGCAATCTTTGAGTGGTAGATAATAACCATATATCGTCAATATTATAATATCAAGCTACCATAAATGAATCTGCAAATTTTACAAATCGATTTGCATTATAGCTTGAGGCAAGACAAATAAACAAATATCACAGACATGTTAGGTATCCTAAAATATGATTTTGTACATCTTATATATTTACTTGCAAGAATGTAGCCCCTACCAAACTTGTACACGCCGTTTAGACATAGGCTTTCACTGGATTTTTTTCTTTGTACATGTTGAGTAGAGTACACTTTTTAGGTCAAACATTTGCTATTTGCACTTCATCGATTGCAAAGTTCAAATCAGAACGAGAATGCTAGCGATAGCTAACCATCAAAAACTAGAATATCGTTTACTAGCTACCAGATTGATAATTCTCTACTCTACTATCATTACTTGATTCATGAAGATAAACGGAGGATAAGATAGCTTCCATAACAGTCAGGCAGACAAAAAACAAAACAAAGAGATAGTATGCAAGCAATATACTTACTAGTCCAAAAGCATGACAGCCAAGTCCGCATCGGTCGGGCACCCCTCCTCCTCCTTCAGCTCACGCCAGCGAGAAAACGCTGGCCCAGTGTTGATCCTCGTTCTGCCTTTAACGCGATCACTTTCTCTTTTTCTCTTTTTGCTTTGCTCCGATAAAACCTTTGCTTTCTTGTTTTTCTGTGCTGCTTCGGCCATGACTTTATAACATTTGGCTCGCACGTCCGATTTTAAGGAAGTGGCGGTGGTGGTCGAAGTGACGTATATGCCGTAAAGCAGTCGAATTTTGTAGTTTGTAGTAGTTTTTTGTAGTTTGTAAACCCGAAGTTTAAAAGTACGATTAAAAACGCTACAGACCCCGTCAGGCTATGGCAGCGTGTCATTCAACCTATTGTAAGTCGACGTACCATCACAAGAGACTTGGAAATATATTATGAAGGTTGAAAAGTTACCTAGTGCTGCTTTAAGTGTGTATTCGAAGGACACTTTACTATCCCATAAGGCCAAGGGAGAGGATTTGTGAATGGAGGTGAACATAGATATATACACTAGATGTTGCCTTGGGGTTCTAAGCATGCGTCAAAACCGCCGCCATCTTGGAATAGGGGTCTTGTCATGGGAAGTAGCTAGGTAACGCTGAATTCATGGATGATGCCGGACTTTTGTGCTGCGTATGGATGTTCACACTAACGAAATCTAAAAACCAGACGGCAAGGGATTACATTTCACAAGAATGTGAAATTTTGTAAAAAAAAAATTAATTTCTCTGGACTCTATAATAAATACATGTCTGACCGTTGGAACGAACCAAAAAAACTAGAAAATCGCATTCATGACGATTTATGGTGATTTTATTTCCGTTAGACCTTTTCCTACCGTAGCCAAGGCGACATCTAGTGTATATATCTATGGGAGGTGAAGTGACGCAACTGACGCTGGTAGGTCACATGACAATGACAACATGGCGAATGTAGTACGTCCGGATTACATTCATACTATATAGAACGTACTTTTAGCGGTCATGAAGTAATAACTTATTCAAAAGAAGTACCTACTCGAGAGTATGCCATTTTGGACTCAGTCGTTGAATCATTCATTCAAGAGATTCATTCAAAAATGATTCATCCAGTAATGAAACAAGAGTCATTGAATCATTCATTTAATATGATTTTGTTTTTAAATCGAATTATATGTTTTTTTAAATCGATTGCAGCAATGAACATTTTGTCAGAACCTCTAGTAAATTACATGTTATTTTGTTTAGTTGTCTGTTCAGAATCGTGAGAGAATCATGATCTCTTTTTTTAATAATTTAATTAATTTAACGATTTTATCACGAATTGTGCAGCTCTAATATTATTATAGTAATATTATACTCATTTTCCTGGTGTTGTTCTCCAGATCCCCACCTCAGAGCATCAGTACACCGTGAGCGCGCTGGAATCCGCCGGGATCCTGTTGGTAATCGACGGAGAAGCCGTCGCCACGTCGGCTGCCGCCCTCTCTGACATCACTCTGAAACGAGGCTCCGTGCTCTTTATTTCAGCCAATGAGAGCGTCTCCTTACAGGTGACATCATCGACGGGCATGACCATGTTCAGAGCCTGCTGCTTACTGTAGGAGACTTCATAAACGTCCAGCGTCCATCTGTTCTGTCCTAATATAAACACACCGCTGAAACAGTTCAAGTAGAAACCATGTTCCCATGTTTTTGTCTTCATCACGAACTTGCATGACCCCTCTTTAGCCAGAAATTATGATCATTATGATGACATTTAAGAGTTAAAATTGCTATGCTTAACCAAAACAACTAAATATAAATAATGAATCGGTTTGAATTATGATTGAGGTTCTGTGTGCATGTTCTTTTAAAATATGTAAAAGTATATGAATTCCTTTTAGTCAACATGAAACGCTGTTCACAACGGTTTTAATTTAATATTGTGACATATTTACTAGGGAAACAGGATATTCAATCAGATTTGATTGGATGGTGAATGTTCCAGAATAAACTCAGAGTTTAAACCACCAGCATTTAAGGAACTATATGTTTTGCCTATAACAGTAACCTAAAACAAAAGCTAACTGTGTATTGGTAGCCAGTGATGTCAGCAAAAATTCAGACCAAGTTCATTTTAATGAAAGATTACGAAGACAAATCATTTTTTCTCTTTAGTATACCTTGCACTGCTGAATCATTCATAATAAGACCAGGAACACGTCTTAAAGGGGCCATATGTAAGAATTTGCATGTATTAATCGCTGTTTTATTGTCAATGTATGAACAGCTTGTAATGAAACTTAAAAGACGAGGCCTTCCCCGTCTTCCTAAGTTGCCTGTCGTCGATTGATTTTTATGCGAAGGACTCGGGACGCTTTTGCCATGAAAAACAAAGGGATGTGATGGTTACGCGCTTCCGAGAACCACACTTCCGTTCAACGACACGTGAAATGATTTCTTATGTTCAGGATAGTGCCGAAAGAGCCATTCTGTACTGTACTGTCAATGTGTCATGCAAAGAAAAGGGATTAATTCAAATTATAGTCTCACCTCTATATAGTCTATACTACTCTCAGATATATCTTAATCAAATATTATCTTAATCTTTTTAATTACCTCATCTGTCGACATGAAGGCGGTCAATCGCGGAGCTTGTGCTTACATACTCATATCAACATTGAATCACGTTCATTCTCATGGACGTTACGAACACAAGCAATGTTGCTGACTGCAGTTCACTTAACGCCACCAGTGTCGCTAAAAAGTCGTTTCTGAAGTTGTGATTTCATGTTGACACATATAAGTTAAATGCATGATCAGGGATGCATGATCACTCACTATTGGCTGCAAGTATAAACATTTAATGAAACGAAATTTGTCCCGTTAGAGTTTTTTTGTTTTGTTTTTTGCATAAGGACGTATAACATAAAACCCAGACGGAGGACAGTAACAAATTAACTCAGTAACATTTTTACATAGAAATCAGGTAACGTAGACTTCAGACCAATTTTAAAGTTTTTTAGACTTTTTCATGGTATTACTGCTGAAGAACATCGAGTCCTTGTTGCAGACATACTCTTCCATGAAGAACGTCCATGGTGAAACAGTTTTATGGGTTTATTGATGAAGTACGTTCTTTGCTAAATGAGCGACAGACACAAGTTTTGGGATTTGATTACCAGTGCAACTGATTTTAAAAATAACCCTGCAACCTGAAAAAGGGTTTTAATACATGTGAAACTTTATTAACGATTTTTATTCTCCTTTATTAGTTATTGTATGGCTTGATCTGTGGTTCTGTTTTATTGCTGTAGTTAGTTACTATTTGCACTAGAGAGCACAAAGGATGCTGGGAATTACCAGCACCCTGATGTTTGTTTACTGTATTTTTAGTGCCCTCTAAAGATCTGTACATGTAAAACCAGAAGCCTGACCTCAACTCTGTTGGCCTCCGGGATTATTTCTATATTTTTGGAGCTGTATTATTCTGAATTGTTATGGGATCCAAGCATGTGTTCGACGGCTAAAGCGAGAGTCTGAATGAATGAATGTATGGCACTTTCTGAGCTGTAATGGAGCATGTGTCTGATAAGAGGAACTCTGTATGTAATTCTAATCTCTAATAAATAACGGTTCTGTAATCTTTCACCTGCTCATTTCTGACCAGTTTTTATTGTGTAAACTTATACAACAGGTTTTGCAGACAAAGGTTACGTTCCCCATTGCTCATTCAGCCTGGGCGTTCATTAAACGCTTGTTGACAATGTCTTTTATTAGATCATCTTGTTTACTTTAACACAGTCATACTGTAGCGTCATGTTTCTGTTCTTACTGTTTCCTCTTGGATGAAATTCAAATAGGATATGACAGTAAATTTCATAAAATAATGCATTTTGGAGTTCATATGACATCATGCAGCACAACTGTTTTCAACATTTATGTTTTTTAACAGAAAATCAGCATATTAAAATGATTTCTGAAGGATCATGTGACACTGAAGACTGGAGTAATAATGCTGAAAATTCAGCTTTGATCACAGGAATAAATTACATTTTAACATATTCTAATAGAAAACAGTTATTTCATAATATTTCACTATATTACTATTTTTTATTGTATTTTTTATTAAATAAATGCAGCCTTGGTGAGCAGAAGAGACTTCTTTCGAAAATATTTAAAATCTTAATGACCTTAAACTTTTGTACGGTAGTGTAAATATATATATATAAATATATATATTTGTTTTTTTAAACAAGACGTATAACAAATCTTTTAGAAATGCAAGAATTGCAGCCTAAACTAAATTGTCTAAAGCTATTACAATCATGCAAATTATTGAATCATTAACTTCTCTATATTATACATGATTTTGTTTCATACACTCATATTAACACAAGTACATTTTTGAAAGTTTTATTAAAAAACTAATAGAAGAGATACTAATAGTAGAGAGCTAGTCCTGAAATGCAAATGAAGGTTAACAGTTAATCTCTATGGGCCTCCTCCCAAAATCAGAAGAAAATAAATAATAATAAATATTAATATTTAAATATAAAATACATAATACAAATATTTAAATATATTTATTTATAAAAAAAAAACATCAGTACAATTTTAGTTAAAATCATGCAAACTATGACCAATGTACAAATTTGCTTCACTCGTTTGTTTTTATTCTGAGACCAACTGGACATTTTCTAAGATGTTAATCATCCAAATGTTCCTCTGCTCTTTCTTCTCTTGTGATATCCAGTGCTTTACCGAAGTGATCATATTCAACACATTCAATAATGCTCCTAATGATTGACAGATGCAGCAGCCAATGAGTCCAGAGTGAAAATGTGCTGCTGAATCTGATTGGCCGTGGGCTTGAGGGCCCAGTAGAGTCTCTGCAGCGCTTGCACGTCCTCTAGAGCATTATGGGCCGCGTATGAAACTCCCAGGAGGCTCTTAACCAGGTCCTCCTGCTTGAAGCTCTGAAGGCCACTGTCTTTGAGAAGCTGTCGGGCCAACGGGAGAGTGTCCACAAATCCACACAGGTGTTTCTGGAAGTCTGACCTGAGGCTGAACTCATCCAGAGCTCTGGCCAAAACAGGACAGTCGAACCTGCGGATGTTGTGACCCACCAGGAGCGGCCGACCCAACATCTGGAGAAAGGTTATGAAGGAGACCAGGGCTTCTCGGAGAGAGCTGGTGAGAAGCGGCCTGTGGTGGAGAAACAGACGCTGGCGTCTCACACTGAAACCTGTGATCCTGGAAGCGCTGGGTTGCATCGGTCGACGAGGAACCATGAAGAGGTTGAAAGTGTGACTCCCACTCACTGCCGCCAGCTGGACCAGATCACATGAGCGGTCTGGAGATTCACAAGATATGCAGAAAGTAACATTACTATATTTACACAGTCAAACCAACAATTACTCAGACACCAGATATAATTTGTGATGTTTTTTACTAGTGTGTGCAGGACACTATAGTTCATTTATGTAAGTGAGGATAGCAAAATAAAGTAAACTGAAATATTATACCCAAAAATTCTTCATACATTGACTACCAGTGATTAATTGCATCCAAAATAAAAGTTTGTGTTTACATAATATATGTGTACTGTGTATAATTATTTTGTATATATAAATACACACACATGCATGTATATATTTAAGAAATATTTGCTTATATAATATAATTTGTATTATATATAAATATTTTATATATAAATATTTTTTTCTTAAATATATACATGTACATTTTTTTAATTTTTTATCCAAAGCGACTTACAAATGAGAACAATATATTCTATATATATATTCAATATATACATGAATTCAATATATTCATGTATGTGTGTATTTATATATACAAAATAATTATACACAGTACACACACATATTATGTAAACACAAACTTTTATTTTGGATGCAATAAATCGTTTCACAGCCCTAATTTTGGACCAAAAATGATTGGGACACTTTGAGCTGATCATGTTTTGCTGAAGTGTTTTTTCTTTAATTGCTAATGCACCTTTTTACACCACAGACTGAACAACATGAAGCATTGCTTGGTAATTGTTTGAGCTAAACTGGTATTATCTAATTGTGTAGTTAAATTTAACAGCTGACAGATATTCAACATAATTCATGTGTGAGACAGTCTAACAGAAGGACGGTCAAAACCAGAGAAATATCAATTCTTGTCATATTTTATTACCATTTTCTAAACTATAGCGAATAAACTGTGATAATGTGAGAAATCTTGCAGGTGTCTAAATACATTGTTTTGACTGTGTATACACGCAATACCAGTCAAAAGTTTGGAACATTACTATTTTGAAAGATTTTGAAAGAAAGTCTCTTCTGCACATCAAGGCTGCATTTATTTGATCAAAAATACAGAAAAATCTGTAATATTGTGAAATATTATTACAATTTAAAATAATGGTTTTCTATTTTAATATATTTTAAAATATAATTTATTCCTGTGATGCAAAGCTGAATTTTCAGGATCATTACTGGAGTCTTCAGTGTCACATGATCCTTCAGAAATCACTCTAATATGATGATTTATTATCAACGTTGAAAACAGTTGTGCTGCTTCATATTTTTTTATAACCTGTGATACTTTTTTCGTGATTCTTTGATGAATAAAAACGTTTTTTTTAAATACCAGAATTTATTTAAAATAGAAATATTTTGTAACATTATACACTACAGTTCAAAAGTTTGGGGTCAGTATTTTTTTTTTTTTTTAAGAAATTAATACTTTTTTTTATTTTTATTGACAGTAGAGATTTATATTGTTAGAACAGATTCCTATTTTGAATAAATGGTGTATTTATTTATCAAGGAATCATGAAACAATATCACAGGTTATAAAAAATATTAAGCAGCATGACTGTTTGCATTGAACTTTCAAAAGTTGCATTTGAACATAGAAAACCATTATTTCAAATTATAATATATTACCGGTTTTTTTCTGTATTTTTGATCAAATAAATACAGGCTTGATGAGCATACGCGACTTTTTTGAGAATATGATTCCTAAAAATGATGTTACCAAGCCGTAGGTAATTATTGTTGTCAAAACTGAGCAGAGACGAGCATGGAAGCTACATCATTTACACATTTCTCATGGTTAATAAGGAATTGGTTTATAAAATCACATACCCAGACCAGTTGTTTCTAAATCAAAGAACACAGTACACGGTGGATGCTGAGAGGAAGAATCCATTACTCATTTTAAACTAATCGGATGTTGCTTTTCCGTCTGGTCTACTATGTTGAGTGTTTGGATCATGAATATTAATTACGGTACGACATGACGTTTGTCAGTAGTCCAAACTGATTGGCTTAAAGGTGTACGTCAGTAGGCGGTCGCAAATCCACAGGCGAATGAACGAACGCTCAAGAGGGCGTGTCCTATGCATAACAATGTTCAGTGATTGGACGCTCCTAACAAGAACGTCACCCTGAATTAATTCATATTCATGTTATAAACCTTCTACTTTAAACAGCGACATCAGGTGGACTGCAATAACTCGTGTATTTTTAAAAGAGTTAATACACTGTTTTTGGTGTAAATATTGTGTTTTTGAAAGTATTTCAAAATCACACGAGTGTTTTTTTTTTTAAACAAAACAATTTTGATCTATTTTTTTAATCAGCACTTTTATTTTGAAAAGTGGCTCTAGTGATTTATGTACGGGCTAGAATAACGCGCGCGCCCGTGCATGTTTATGCCGTTACCCCCATAATTCGTGCACGTCTGATCACGTCTAACACACTCCACGCTGCTTCTGAATCTCGCTTTAGATCTTGTGTTTTAAGCTATAAGGGCATATTGAGAAATCCCGCGTGTTTCCCTACATCTCCGTGTTTTTGATAAAGGATTCATTGTCTCAGGGTAAGTACATCAACTCATATTCAATAAACAGGGCCGTTATATTCACAGATTATTACTTATTTACATCGTATTGAATCGTATGTATATAAAATAACGAATACCATATATAAATATATATATGTGGAATTAAATATTTTATATATATATATATACATTAATGTGTGTGTATATATTTATATATATGAATGTGTGTATATATATATAATGATGATTATATAATATATATTTTGCATCACTAATAAAACATTTGTATGTCTTATTTATTTTCATGTGTTTCAGAATCATGGCTTCTCAGGTGAGGCAGAACTTCCATCAGGAGTGTGAGGCGGCCATCAACAGACAGGTTTACCTGGAGCTGTACGCATCATACGTCTACCTGTCCATGGTGAGAGAGCAGGCATTTATTATATCAGTGATCACTTATGACTAGGGCTGTATTATTATAATGAATAGTCTTCAGGGGTTCCATACTTACATTGCTTATTTACATTTGTATATAACCTGCTGTACATACACATATTGTCTATTGTGTATATTTATATTTTTATCATCTGTCTATGCCGTGGAAGCTTCTGTCATCAAGACAAATTGTATTTGTAAACATACTTGGCAATAAAGCTCATTCTGATTCTGATATGGGTTCATGGTTGATTTTTCTTCTCTCCAGGGATATTATTTTGACAGGGATGACAAGTCTTTGCCCAATTTTGCTAAGTTTTTCCACGAGCAGTCTAAGGAGGAGAGAGAACATGCAGAGAAGCTGATGAGTCTGCAGAACCAGAGAGGAGGACGGATCTTTTTGCAGGACATCAAGGTACGGGACAGGGCAATCGAGTTAGAAGTTCATCAGCTGGAGAAAATGAGCATTTGTTATGTGTGTGTGTGCACAGAAGCCGGATCGGGATGAGTGGGGCAGTGGTCTGGAAGCGCTGGAATGTGCTCTGGCTCTGGAAAAGAGCGTAAATCTGTCGTTACTGGAACTTCACAAGGTGGCAACTCAACACAACGATCCACATGTGAGTACACAACAAATAAGATCATGACATTTTAAAATTGGCGATTAACTGGGTTATCTTCAACTAAACCATTACAAAACGTTGTTTTAAACTGGAATAAATGTAAACTGAATTAAATATGTAAAAAATAAAATAAAAAAATAATAAAAATGGTTTTAACTTTAGTTAACGATAACAGTTAATCACTCATTCTAATTACTTAATAAAATATTTTTTGAAAAGACATTAAATTATTTTATTTAACTTTCATGCAATTTTAAGTTCTAATATAACTAAATTGAAATATATAAACATAAAAAACAATAAAATGACAAAAACACACAACAAAAGCACTAATACTTAAACTAAAATATGAAAATGAAAAATATAAAAATAAAAACTCAAAATATTAATAAAACTATAAATGTATATTAATTATAAAAAAAAATTTACTATGAATTATTTAATAATCACATGCCTGGAAAAGTCAAGGAAACTATAGTTAATATAAATTATAAACCACTTCATTGGTTATAAATTTCTCTTTGTTAGAAATGATTTTTGAAAATCCTTCTAAAGTAATCAGTAATCACTCCTGCAAAAGTCAGGGAAGTTCTTCAAGTCAATAAGTTTGGGGACCTTGATGATTTGACTGGTAATGTGTCCAAAAAATGAATGAGTACTTTATTGTAAGAGATGTGAGCTTTGTTTGTCAGTTTTTCAAATGGGAGTTACCCAGAATGCCAAATCAGCCGGCTGGAAATAATTTATACATTCAGTCATCTCCTGTTGGGAGGGTTTGAGCTCAGAGTGGTAGTTTAGGATCAAATTTGTCTGTGTGATCTCAAAGTCTGACCCTAGATCTGATCACGCCTGTAAAGAGTTTAACTGTATGTAGAAAGCATGAATTAAAATCACCACCTGTAATTACTGCAACTCATTGTTAGTGGGAAAGCAACTAAAACCTGTTCTGAAGTCAATGGCGCAATATGTTTAATCTTTTTTGTTATTTAAAATGAGCCTATGGGCGGGTCACAACACGCACACACTCTGCTTATTACACACACAGGGATGCGCAGCAGCACACAAACATGCCAAATATTAAAAATAAAAGGATTACAGTGTAAAAGATTATTATTGTGTACTTAAAGATATGGTGAATCCGGCTTGTCCCGTAGATGATCTGAGCTTTAACCTCACACACACATACACACACACAGCTTTAACCTTGCGTACGAGCAGATCCGCTTCCTCGCTAGAGAAGCGTTCAGTTTTTCCGCTTGCAATTTCGTCATGTAAATAGCGAATCCGCCATGGTGCGAGCACAACTGGCTTTTGAAGGGAATGGGAGATGAGACTCTGGTTGGTTTATTTCACATTACGCCCAAAACACACCCATTACTCATTAAGAGAATAGGGACGACCCTTTTAGACCATGCGCCGGGAGCACCGACCATTTTTCCCGTCGTTAAATTAGCAAAAGTGGATTCGGAACTAAAGCCCTGTTTACACGAGAACGCTCGCGGGTTAAAACGTAAAAATATTTTATCAGATGTGCCTTTCGTTTACATGGCGACGCCGTTTTTGGGGCTTAAAAACGCAAAAAAGTGAAACCACCCTCCAGAGTGGAAATCTTAAAAACGCTCCACCGTCACGTTCCCGTCTAAAGGGTAAAAACGCAAATTGCGTAAGTCGCGAACGCATTTACGTTACAGGCATGTGCCAGTACAGGAAAATAACCAACATGTCATATTATTTCCATACATCGGACCTTCAAGTTGCCTTAACAGCTCTGATAAACGTACAAGAGTCTTTTTGCTGTTCGCTTCTCCATGTTTTGATTTCGCGCTACTAGGGAGAGAAGTAGAAAGAAGGTTGTACGCAGGCGCGCGGACTTGGTGTTGTGTTGCAGTGCTTCACATTGCGTCACCACATGCACGCAGATTTCCTCCCCATAACGCTCATCTAAACGCAGAATAAAAAGTGATAACGCAACGCCACTTTTGCGTTTTCTCTTCAGATCGTTTCCGTGTAAACATAGCCTAAGTGCGCTTTAGACCATGAGTTTAGATCCTTAAAATAGGGCCCTATATGTTTGTGAATGTCTGATGTGCTCTCCGTCGTTCTCTCACACCAGGTTTGTGATTTTCTGGAGACGCATTACCTGGACGAGCAGGTGAAGTCCATTAAAGAGCTGTCTGACTGGGTGGGCAGCCTGAGGCGTATGGGAGCTCCTCAGAACGGCATGGCCGAGTATCTGTTCGACAAGCACACTCTGGGGAAGAAAAGCTCTTAGACAGTCAGTCTCTCCTGTTTATTAAGAAATCAGTCAGTCAGCCAATCATAGTCATGCTGGAAACCCTGCTGTAGTTTACTAGAGATTCTGCCCGAACCTTTTATAAGCCGAGCTATAGCCAGGGTTCGAAATACACAATGGCCTTGTTCATTATCATTACATACAGTAATATATGTATATATACTATTATAGTAATGAACACTAGGGATGCACTGATACTGAAATTTTGGCAGATAGCTGATAATTCTTTGTATTGAAAGCCGATAACTGATATTTTGGCCGATAAATCTAAATTTTTATGTCATTTTTGAGCCTGATTACAAAAACAACAGTCTCGCCATTAAAAGCAATGTCTCAAGCACACAATTATGATGTTCTTATTATAATTTTATGTAGCTTATATGACAGACGCTGCACATGTTGCACTGAACTATATTTTCCTTTTTGATGTGATTTCAATCATATTTCAAGCAATTCAAAACCATCATGGTGAACAGTGCACATCTGAAGTGTCTCAGCTGAAGGAAATAATACATTATTTATCGGCTTTAATACATTGGGCAAAATTTCTTATCGGGCCGATAACGGTAACATTTGAAATGAACATATATGGCCCGATATGGTGGCCGATATATTGGCATCCCTAATAAGCACAACATTTCAAATGCAATTGATTGACAGATAAACTGTGTGCTCCTATTTCAGTGTTGTTGTGGATATTTTCAGCAAACAGTTTGTCTCGTACATTCAGATTAACAGTGTTAAAGAGGGCAAGTGTTATCATTCAACTGAACTGTGTATATGCAATTTAAACGCATTATGTTCTTCGCCCATGCAATAAATGCACGTCCCTGAATGAGCGCGGTTCAATATCGTATTTAATTCAACTGCTCTGGTAAAGATAATGTTATGATCCATTTCTGATTTAAAATCAGCCCGAGCTAGAAACGCATCTTCATATTTACTGGTAAAGCTTCACATTACAGGTAGACTACATTCTTTGACCTACATCTATTCGCACCCTGGCTATAGCCCAAATACCATATACACACCACATTTAGTGCTTTAATTATATGCAATATTCTATATGTAATCATTCAAACTAGTTGATCTCAATAAAAATGCCTAAAATGAGTGATGTTGTATGTGTATTTCTTTTAGACAGAACTGTATGGTATTCACTGGCAGGAAGTAACAAGGAAGAAAAAGTGACCACAATAGTTCAAAAAAAGAACAGAAGACATTTGAGAATAATCATGCATAATTAATGAAGTTTGAGAATAGATGCATAATTTATTAAGCTTTTCCTGGCTAAGTGAAAGTGAGTCAGCAAAAAAAGAAAAAAACTAATCTAGACCGATAACAACCTAAAATGGGAAGTAGTTGTTTTAATTTAACTAAAATAGCTAACTAATTTCTGTTGAGTTTAATTTTAAGTACTAAATAACTAAAATTCAAATAAAAATGAATTAAAAATAACTATATTAGATATTTAAAACGACTAAAACAACAAAAATAATACTCAAACTAAAATAAATATGAAAACAGAAAATAAAATAAAAAAACTATAATAGTATATTAATGATACTTAAAATAACACACTTAATAAGTGACTTATTAATCACAGGTCAAGAAAAGTCATGGAAATTCTTATTCCTAGCCAAACATGTTAAACAACTGCATGCTAACTATAAACGTTCTGCATTAAAATCCAGCCGAAAGTGAACAAGGCATTGATTTGACCCCTTTTTCACCTAATTCTGAGAATTAAGAATCACACTAAGTCAGTGTAAAGAGCACAAGTTGGTACAAAACACATTAATTCTGTTGCAATCCCATAATGCATTGTGTTTGGGAGGTTTGTTCTGCATCAGTGGCTGTTTGTGCATCAAATCAGGACATTTTCTTTCATATAATTTGGTTTTCAATATCAAAAAAGCATGCATTCTGCTACAATATTTATTCAAATGAGCAGTGGCGACTACCAATGAAGTGCATTCTATATAGACGGGTTTCTTGTATACAAACAATACTGGATGCGCGCGCATTCAGGGGGCAAAGCCGCTAACAGGGGTAATGCCGAGTTCTGCATGCACCTCGCGGGAGGCAACAGTCAATCTCTGCAGATAGCCTACAACATCTGTTCTGTCGATTTATTATCACCATTAATGAACCCCACAAATAATATTATATCGGTTTTAAACAGTACTTGGAGCTGCATGCAATTCTTGGCATGAGTTAAGAAATACTACTGTTTTCTGCCTACTATAGTAATGAAGTATTTAGGGTGCAGCCAGTAGTGAAATGTAGACTTAAGATGGAGAAGATCGAGTGGTTTTACTGATCTACATGATTTATCTCTGCCCACATACAGGAATATAATTTAAAAAAAAGTGTGGAATCCATGTCAGAAATTGAATCAATTGTGCATGTTATGATTCATAATGCACTTTCTCCTCCAGAATATGAATTTAGCGGCAACATATGTTGTGTTTTTGGTAGGGTTTATGAGGTTTCTTAAATTTCCAAAAACACATCTGTAAGCCCATCTCTAAACCAGCCTGAAAGAGCAAACTCACGCTGGTCTATGCTGGTATTTTCCACCTAACTTAAGCTGGGTGCACACTGTACGATTTTGGCTACGATTTGGCCGTCTAAAACAAATTTTGCAAATCCTAAAAGATTCCTCTGATCCTAAGCTAAAATCTGAAGTCTTTGATCATTAGTTTAACAGGTTCACCGACAGCCGATTCATGACCAATGTGATCTATATCTATATGTGATCTATATAGAAGAATTTCTGGCAGTGTCAGAAGATTTGAGTCTTTCAGTGTGACTTCTACGTCGACGACCGTCAAATTGTCTTCGTTTTTCAAGAAAAGCCATGAGCAAAATTAACGTTAGAGATTTCTTCGTAGCCACCATTTCAATCCCGCGTGTACCGCAGCTCACATCACCAACACGTCATCGATTAATGATGTGAAACTCCGGACGAATTTCTTGCATGCGTCCATTTTTAACACGTCTTGACAATCTGTACTGACAATCTGTCAAGATGTGTCTGATGATGGTGCGTTCAAGTCATCTCGTATAGATCGTATTTACGAGTTGAACGCACATGAACGCCACCACAATGTCGTGAATACGAGTGGGGAGCTCAGGATTTTCTTTAAGTCCCGATCTTCACAAGTTGGGGGCATGTCAGTGAGAAACATGGCAGAATACCACAATACTTCAAGGTATTTAGCTGTGATATTGTCAAGCTTTTCTATTTACAGCGCAGTAAGCTAATTGCCAGCACAGAACATGATAGCATTATAAAATAACAATGTAATATGTAACGATAAAGTTTGCAGTGGCTTTATAAATTAACTAAAAACATAAAAATGAAAAGCACACCTTATGCAAATCTTTGTTCTTCATTTTATAGAACTAGAGTTTAAGAGACTTGCTGTATTTTTGTGTAATTAATTAAGAGAAAGTACACCGCCATCTTACTCCGACGACGAACGCACCTGCCGTCGTAAACACGACTTCCTACCTCGTAAGTACGAACTTCCCAGGAAGACTTGAACGCACCATATCAACTGCGATCTTACAGTGTGACATGGTTTACAGCGAGGATCATGTTCGTAGAGTCTGACGAGGAACAATCGTAAAGGACTATAATAAATCGCACAGTGTGCACTCGGTTTTAGAGCTGTTCCCTCGTTCTCGGCGCAACACCCAACAGATCCCCCTCAGCCAATGAGATGCCAGAGTCGTTGGGAGAGTTGTGCTGATTGGCTGTCGGCTGAGTCGCCGTGGGGCTTGTGTTGACGGGATTGGCTGTGCTTGCGGTGGTGCTTCTGCTGATTGGCCAGGGGTTGTTTGCCGTTCCGTTGATGTTTGTTGTAGTCGCCGCGTTCATGCTCCCAGAGCTGGCGGTGTTGATCGGCCAAGATTGAGGAGTGAAAGAAAACGCCCTCTCTGGCGTAGACGGAGACGTGTCTAACGAGAGACGTAAAGGCAGGGGACGTCGCAATGGCAATACGTGAACGGGCCATGCTTTGGTTAACAGCTCGGGCACAGGATCCGGGAATGAGAAAGCTGGTCCTGAATGTTCACGGTCTTCTCCCACCCAAGGAAAAGCGGAGGAAGGAGGCGCGGGTGTATCGGGAGGAGCCAGGACTTGTGATCCCACCATTGGTTGTGCTAGTGAGCTGGAGCTGTCGTGAGCTCGTCGTGGTCTCGAGCGATTAACAGGCGGAGGGATGCAGTGGATGGGCGTCTGAGGACAGCTGTAGAAACCAGGTCTTTCGTAAAGTGGCATTGAGGAGAAGGAGTCCTCGGCCATGTCGGCATCCCGGGAATGGTTGGGCATCGGAGCGCTCTCGGGATTGAGGTAAAGCGGGAAGCGAGAGAAGGGGGCGCGAGGACGGCGACGCAGGAGCGAGACTCGAGACGTGGGGGTCGAACGAGGGAAATTGGTCGACTGGACGCCCAGAAGACGACTCAAGCTGCCCAGGAACGGAGTGGAGTGATTGGCCTCCTCGTTCTCCTTAATCTGCTCCAGATTGTGCTGGAACTCCATGTCCTCTTTGGGAACGCTGAGAGACAGAGAGACAACCTTGTGAGCGTGTTTTTACCCCACACCTGACCTTGAGGATCTACTGTTACAATATAATATTACTTTATTCATATGTGACCCTGTATCACAAAACCAGTCACAAGTATATTTGTGGCAATAGCCAACAATACATTGTATGGATCAAAATTATCGATTTGATCTTTTATGCCAAAAATCATTAGGATGTTAAGTAAAGATCATGTTCCATGAAGATATTTTGTAAATTTCCTACCATAAATATATAAAACATTTATTTTGGTGAGTGAATGCAGCACAATCGCGAACATAAATGGACAACTTTAAAGGCGATTTTTTTTCAATGTTTTAATTTTTTTTGCACCCAGATTTTTAAATAGTTGTATCTCGGCCAAATATTGTCCTATCCTAACAGACCATACATAAATGAAAAGCTTATTTATTCAGGTTTCATATGTGGTATAAATGTCAATTTCATAAAATTTACCCATGTGACTGGTTTTGAAGTCGAGGGTCACATATAGCACGTTTAAAAAAGTGCTTTACAAAAGCCAAGGAAACAAACAATAAGATAGAAAACACATAAAACAGTAAAACAAAATAAAGAACAATAAAATGGAAAACCTGTGGACTAAGGTAAAATATTGAAAAATAATGATAATCAAGAAATATTGAAACAATTGCCAAAAGATAAGTTTTCAAGGTGGATTTAATAATGGACTAAGTTTGGGCGGATCTGATGTAAGCCAGGCTATTCCATAACTTAGGACAGATGACCGCAAAAGCACGATCACCCCTATTTTTAAGTCTATTTCTAGGAACAGATAGTAGATCTGAGTACCCCGGTCTAAGTTATCTTGACTGGGAGGGCGGATATAATAGTTCAGATAGGTACTGTGGAGCCTGGTTACGCAAAGACTTCAATAACAAAACTTTAAAATCAATTCGGTATTTAACCGGTCCGGTAGCCAATGAAGCGAGATCAAAACCGGTGTAATGTGTTCACTTTTACACTTCCCTTTGAAGAGCTGTGCAGCGGCATATGTTTTAAAATCTTAAAAAATATTGTCTTTTGACTCATCATCACTGATCAGTGCGACTTGAAAACTCCCTTGTAAAGAAAAACAATAGACGGTATGCGCGTGATGCCACTGTCGGCCGGAGTGGCAAATGCCAGTGTGAATGCTGCGATAAACACACAAAACACATCTAAAACGGGAAAGAGCTTTAAAATTGACTGTACAACTAGATTTGACAAGAAATCTGAGGTATATTTTTACAGACTGCCGAAAGCTACAGAACAGAGAAGCAAATGAATCACTGCAATTCACAGAAATAACTGGATCCAGGCAGAGAAAGGTGAATTTGCAGTTATCATTTTATGTCAATATGCTGAATTTAGGGGTAAAATCATACCCTATATATTCTATTGTTATATATTGTATTGATAATTCATCAATTAAATATTTACCATCGTATATTCTGCATAATTGGATGTTTTAAATAACTATACAAGTTTTAGGGCTGGACGATAACAATGATTCCTGGTCTTAAAGGTCTTATTGTAATTCCAAAGTTTTCTTACGCTAAATATTTTATTTTTATTTCACTTAGAAATGTCACATTACAGAAGTAAAGGTTTGATTTTCACTGTGCTTTTAATGGCTATATAATCGAGATAATTTTCTTTTAAATATTTTTTGCACCAGAATTTAAGATTTAAGTGTGTGTGTGTGTGTGTGTGTGTGTGTGTGTGTGTGTGTGTGTGTGTGTGTGTGTGTGTGTGTGTGTGTGTGTGTGTGTGTGTGTGTGTGTGTGTGAGGACGTCCATTCACCTGATGTCCAAAGCAGACCCCATGAATGAGGGTTTGCGGTGTTCTGCGCTGGCAGCTGTGTACGGCGGCTGAGGTTCAGATTCATCCCAGTATTTATCTCTCTCAATCAGAGGAACCAGATCATACATCTCATCCACTGACAGCAGAGACACCTGGGAGAAACACACAACCATTTATCTTCGTATAAGCACAGGTGCTTACAAAAAGGAGAAATATTTTGGACACTTATTGCACTTCCCAGGAATTCTGCCATATTAGCTCACTAAATGTCATTTAACAGTCATTTAAGTCTACACTTAAAATTAGTTTTAGCTTGAAAAATGACACTTTCAGTTGCCAAATATATAAAAAATGGGTGACAAATGCATCTGCAAACAGAGTATTTCTAAAATGGCATCAGTAACCGAAGACGTTTGTGCAATACTGCATCTCTGGCAACAGATGTCAATATAAATTCAATCCATGATGCATAATCAAAAATATTTTTAGTGCACCTTTAAAAAATAGGGTCAGTCATACACAAATGTAAAAGGAGAAAATTTAACAGAGGCTGCGTCCTAAATTGCATACTTCCCTACTATATAGTAAGCAAAACAGTATGTGACAAAATAAGTGTGTCAATGTACTTATAAAAAAAGTGGTCAAAAAGTACCCGGATCACCTACTTTTTCCGTAAAGATTCTGAAGTGTGCATTCGATGGACACTTTACTATCCCATAAGGCCACGGGAGAGGATTTATGAATGACAGTGAAGCGACACAACTGACGCTGGTAAGTCACATGATAATGACAACATGGCAGATGTAGTACGTCCGGATTACATTCATACTACACACACTTATACAATATAGAACTTACTTTTTTAGTGCTTGCTAAGTAAGTTATTCAAAATAAGTACCTACTCGAGAGAGTATGTGATTTCGGACACAGCCAGAGAGATTGTACAACCAGACACAAATCCATAGAACGAGACAGAATGGCACAAAGGAGATCAACACACATGTCATTAGTGGGGCTGATGATGTACCTGTAAATTACGGTCCACGAGCCAGTTCGTCTCAAAGTCGTCATCATCCTCCCCAAAAGGATTAATAAGTTGCTCTGCCACCTAAAAAAAAAAAAAAAAAAACACCAATGCAATTATTTTCTGGCTTTTTGTTAAAGATGATGTAGCTACATTACGTCACTGTGATGGAACCATTATTAAAGTTGTGTTTCACTAAATTTGTTTTTATAATCAAGTTTTGTATATGCCATGTCAGCTGAGAGGAACACCATATAATTATGCTGAGGTTATTTAATACTAAACAGTCATTTTATTCAATATAACCGGTTATTAGTGAATGTGAATGTGAAGTGGAGAGCCAACTTATGTGATACCTCACTATTAAGATAACATTAACACACCTTGAGCCAGCCTGCATAGAAGAAGAACTGCAGTAAGGTGAACACAGGCAGGTAGAAGTCGAGGTTGTGACCCGGGTAACCCTGGGCGGGGTCAAGGAACTGTCGACCAATCAGACAAGTCAAAAAGAAACTGTACACAGCCACGGTTACCACCTAGCAGAGAGAACAGGACACACAACCTGCTTAAAATCATGACAAATAATAATAATAGGGTTGTTTGAGATGCGCCTTGCCTCGCCTGAAATGTAGCCGAGAGTAGGCGGCTGCAGTGAGAGGAGGAGTGAAAAAAGTGCAGGCAAGCCGGACAGTTCTCGCTTCTCGCAGTGGATCTGACACCTGTGAGATCAATTGTGGATATCGCGGGATTCACGCTCGTGCACAGTGTTGCTAATAAACTGGGTGTAATTTAAGTTCTGTTGCTTTTATATGAAAATAAATATAATGAACAAGACACCCAAAGTACTTGTTATTTAATTCCATTCCAAATGTTTATCAATAATTTTTCTTTAATACAGGGGGGGTATTTTTTTTGGGGGGGGGGGGGAGGTTTGTGTGTGTGTGTGTGTCGGTGTGTGTGTGTGTGTGTGTGTTTTTTTATAATAAAATGACATTGCATAACCCATAGAGATCGCACTTCCCGAGAGTTTGGGAATATTCACACATAACATATACACATAAAACGTTAAGCTGTGTCGTCAGCAAGTCGTTTCCCATCATGCTTTTGATCAGCGCAGTCGGTGGAGAGCAACTGCACGCAACTACAGAATCCAACATGTGCGCCTTGCGCTCGCAAGAGTTTTTTGACACACGTCAGCATGACATCAGAGCAAGGCGGACCACACTCGGACACATTTCTAACCAGCATGCATTACGCACTGATCACCGGTAATCGGTTCTGCGCAGATTTTGCTCATCTCAAACAAGCCTATTAATACATAAAAAATTTCACACCCTTCAGAGTGCACAATTGTCCATTTCAACCAATCAGAGATCACTATTAGCCATTTCAACCAATCAGAGATCACTATTAGCCATTCAAACCAATCAGAGATCACTATTCGCCATCCAATCAGAGATCACTATTAGCCATCCAATCAGAGATCACTATTAGCCATCCAATCAGAGATCACTATTAGCCATCCTAACCATTCCAACCAATCAGAGATCACTATTAGCCATTCCAACCAATCAGAGATCACTCTTAGCCATCCAATCAGAGATCACTACTAGCCATCCAATCAGAGATCACTACTAGCCATCCAATCAGAGATCACTACTAGCTATCCAATCAGAGATCACTACTAGCCATCCAATCAGAGATCACTACTAGCCATCCAATCAGAGATCACTACTAGCCATTCTAACCAATCAGAGATCACAATTAGCCATCCAATCAGAGATCACTATTAGCCATTCCAACCAATCAGAGATCACTCTTAGCCATCCAATCAGAGATCACTATTAGCCATCCAATCAGAGATCACTATTAGCCATTCCAACCAATCAGAGATCACTATTAGCCATCCAATCAGAGATCACTATTAGCCATTTCAACCAATCAGAGATCACTATTAGCCATTCAAACCAATCAGAGATCACTATTCGCCATCCAATCAGAGATCACTATTAGCCATCCAATCAGAGATCACTATTACCCATCCAATCAGAGATCACTATTAGCCATCCTAACCATTCCAACCAATCAGAGATCACTATTAGCCATTCCAACCAATCAGAAATCACTCTTAGCCATCCAATCAGAGATCACTATTAGCCATCCAATCAGAGATCACTACTAGCCATTCTAACCAATCAGAGATCACAATTAGCCATCCAATCAGAGATCACTATTAGCCATTCCAACCAATCAGAGATCACTATTAGCCATTCAAACCAATCAGAGATCACTATTAGCCATTCAAACCAATCAGAGATCACTATTAGCCATTCAAACCAATCCAACCAATCAGAGATCACTATTAGCCATTCCAACCAATCAGAGATAATTCCCATTCCAACCAGAGATTAATCAGACAGCAAGTGGGTAGTTAATCGTTTAGAAAATATTTTAGGTTTTATATATAATGTTTGGTACAAATACTTTGACATTAATCAATGCTAAATCAATCAATACTGATTGTGAAAACTCATTGTCACAGGAGACAGTACAATATCTGACTGAGATCACACAAACTTGATCAATTCAGCTTAGTTTAATTTCAGATTTTGCTTGGATCTATATGGGGAAATCTAAACAAATAATAGTCTGGTTAGTTTTGTCTACTATTAGAACTAGTAAATGAAGGTAGTCGAGTTTGAAGCATCAAACCTGTGTGTACACGAGAGGCAGGCTGATCCAGTCATATCCGTACAGCCTCATACATTGAGAGCGCAGTGTGTTCAACTCCTACCAGGAGAAAACCAAAGGAAAAAACTATTGTACACCGGAAGACTTAAAGGGTTAGTTCACCCAAAAATGAAAATGATGTCATTAATGACTCACCCTCATGTCGTTCCAAGCCCGTAAGACCTCCGTTCATCTTCGAAAGGCAGTTTAAGATATTTTAGATTTAGTCCGAGAGCTTTCTGTCCCTCCATTGAAAATGTATGTACGGTATACTGTCCTTGTCCAGAAAGGAAATAAAGACATCATCAAAGTAGTCCATGTGACATCAGTGGGTTAGTTAGAAGTTTTTGAAGCATCGGAAATAAATTTTGGTCCAAAAATAACAAAAACTACGACTTTATTCAGCATTGTATTCTCTTCCGGTTCTGTTGTCAATCCGCTTTAGTGACGCTTCTGACGTAAGACGAGCTGACGTGTATCTGGTGCGTCCGTGTATTCGGATTCAAATAAATATGGCTGGGCAAAAAAATGCAAGTCTTCCCCTGTGTCGAAATCCTTAGACATGTTTGCAAAGATTGTTTTGTTTACAGCGTGCGTCTCCCTCAGACTGTAAACGAAGCTCGGGCGCACCAGATACACGTCAGCTCGTCTTACGTCAGCAGCGTCACTGAACGCCGATCCACAACAGAACCGGAAGACAATACAATGCTGAATAAAGTCGTAGTTTTTGTTATTTTTGGACCAAAATGTATTTTCGATGCTTCAAAAATTCTAACTAACCCACTGATGTGACATGGACTACTTTGATGATGTCTTTATTTCCTTTCTGGACAAGGACAGTATATCATACATACATTTTCAATGGAGGGACAGAAAGCTCTCGGACTGAATCTAAAATATCTTAAACTGTGTTTCGAAGATGAGGTCTTACGGGCTTGGAACGACATGAGGGTGAGTCATTAATGACATAATTTTCATTTTTGGGTGAACTAACCCTTTAATGGAGTCCTCAGTTAAGTGTTATTTGAGTAACTTTTTCTCAGATTTGTTAAGGACTCCTCAAACTGCGCCATCTAGAGTTTCATGACAGAACTTGCCATTGATATTCATAACACAAAGGGTTAATTTGAGATAATTAGGACATTTTTCCCAAACATCTCAATAGCAAAAAGTGTCCCAATTCACCTGAATTAACCCAATACAATCAGACTCACAGGAGTTATTAGTCTAAACACACAGGCGAGTGTGAGACATACGTTGAGGATGGCGGTCATTGCGACGTCGTTATTGATGCGTCCTTCAGATCGAGCTCTCATGGCCAGACTGACGAACCACATGCAGGGAACCCAGAACTTATTATGAGGAGAAGGAAGTTCCTCCAAATGCCTCAGTTCCTCAGCCGTCATCAGACCTACAGCACAGGAGAGTTTCAGTCCAGCAGTCTCAGTCTGGTGAACCCATGGACGACGGTGTAGTGGTTAAAACTATCTCGAAGTCGGTTTTATAATAGTTCATTTTTAATGAATTGTAATACTGTGTGTGTGTGTTTGTTTGTGAGTGTGCATGTGTGAGTGCGTCCGTGCGTGAGTGAGTGTGCGTGCGAGTGTGCGCATGCGTGAGTGAGTGTGTGTGTGTGTATGTGAGTGAGTGTGTGCGCGTGCGTGCGCGAGTGAGGGAGTGTGTGTGTGCGTATGTGTGAGGGTGAGTGAGTGAGAGTGCCTGTGTGTGTGAGTGAGTGTGCGTGCGTGTGTGTGTGTGCATGTCTGTGTGAGTAAGAGTGTGTATGTGAGCATGAGTGAGTGAGAGTGCCTGTGTGTGTGAGTGAGTGAGTGAGTGCGTGCGTGCGAGTGTGCGCGTGCGTGAGTGAGTGAGTGAGTGAGTGTGAGTGCGTGTGAGTGAGTGTGTGCGAGTGTGCGCGAGTGAGTGTGAGTGAGTGAGAGTGCCTGTGTGTGTGAGTGAGTGTGCGTGTGTGTCTGCATGTCTGTGTGAGTAAGAGTGTGTATGTGAGCATGAGTGATTGAGAGTGCCTGTGTGTGTGAGTGAGTGAGTGAGTGAGTGAGTGCGTGCGAGTGTGCGCGTGCGTGAGTGAGTGAGTGAGTGAGTGAGTGAGTGAGTGAGTGAGTGTGAGTGAGTGAGTGTGTGCGAGTGTGTGCGAGTGCCTGTGTGTGTGAGTGAGTGTGCGTGCGTGTGTGTGTGTGTGTGTGTGTGTGTGTGTGTGTGCATGTCTGTGTGAGTAAGAGTGTGTATGTGAGCATGAGTGAGTGAGAGTGCCTGTGTGTGTGAGTGAGTAAGTGCGTGCGCGTGCGTGTGCATGTCTGTGTGAGTGAGTAAGAGTGTGTGTGTGTGTGCGTGCGTGCGGTCCTGGTAAACCAGTTGGGGTTGGTACATTATGGGGACAAAATGTCCCCGCAAGATGGCAATATCCGAAATCCTTGTCGGGACATTTTTTTGTCCCCATGAGGAAAACAGCTTATAAATCATACTAAGTGATGTTTTTTGAAAATGTAAGAATACAGAAAGATGTGTGTGGTGGGTAAGTTTATGGGAGGGTTAGTGTAAGAGGAGAGAATATACAGTTTGTACAGTATAAAATCATTATGTCTATTGAAAGTCCCCATAAAACATGAAAACACAATGTGTGTGTGTGTGTGTGTTACAAAAAGAAGAGTGATATTTAATAGCTTCTAATTGACCTAGTTGCCAATCCTTCATTTTTAATTTAATTATTTGCAGATTACATGTAATAATATACAGTCATGAAATAATTTGCCTGAGTTTGCCCTGAGTTTACATTGTTTTGACCGTCATTAGGGAACGAAATGAGGGCAAGTTAAATCATGACAGGATTTTCATGTTTGAATGAACTATTTCTAAAACTGTTGCTAAACCTCTCGGGAATCTGGCTGTAATTCCTTCATTTCCTCTTTGAGTTTAAATCCCAGACACCGCAGGGTACCGGCACAAAACATAGATTTAATCGCTGTTCTAGGCCAGATCATTTCCGGAGAGCAGTTTACCTGCTTGAACCAGGTGGCTCATGGTGGGGAACCTCTTGTACACAGCGGTGCTGATGGAGCGGTAGATCAGGATGCCTGAGAGATTAGCGTAACGCATGAGACTCCTGCGAACGAGTCTGGCCCCTTCATCCGCGCCCCGGACGTGTCCACTCACCAGCGCTGACAGGCGGTCCGTCCACGGGACGCTCTCGAACTGACCCCACCAACGAGACACCACAAGAGTCACGTAGAAACCTGCGGGAGTAATCCTGATTTTAGATATTCTCCTCTGATATAAAGTCCCTTTTTACTTCCTTTAAAGGTACATTGTGTAATATGAGGATCTATTGGCAGAAATGCAATATAAGAGCCCTAACTATGTTTTCAGTGGTGTATAAAGACCTTGCATAATGAACCGTTATGTTTTTATTAGCTTAGAATGAGACATTTATATCTCCATAACCGCGGGCGCCCCCTTCTATGGAGGTCGACATATTGTGTGGTCATGTTTCTAGCGTAGCCGACTGCGAACACACAGCGCTACAGAGCGCGTTTCCTCACTACCTTGAAAAATAAGTTTTCAGTGGTGTATAAAGACTTTACTTAATTAACCGTTATATTTGTATTACCTTAGAATGAGCAGTTTCTGTCTACACACACCGCGGGTTCCCTTACATTGAAATGCGCCGACATGTTTCGACAGGAGCCCTAAACGGACAAACGGGTTTCGTCACTATGTTGTTCTTCATGCAAGGAAGCAAGCTTAGTTCAGCGAATAAAACACTGATACAGTGATGAACAAGTAACAATAAAATTCGCAATAACATAATTTTACTGAATAATTAAGTAAACATCATTTATTAATTTATCCTTGTAAAGAAACCTCATTGCTGATCTGGCTACTCTCTGCTGTCTCCACTGATCTATATAATGACTAGATAGCTCATGACGTTCTAAACTGCCATCAGGCAGTGAAGCCACCGGAAGTGTTCGAGCGGCCATCTTACGATTCCCTACCAGCAGAGGGCTCCAACGGCCGTTATACAGATTTTGGTAGCATCGACGGTACTTTTAAGGTGACCCGCTGAGCAGCATACAAGTGTAAAACGACGTTCACAAAAGGACGTAAAAAAACTGCCACAGGTTGTAATTCAAGCCCTATAAATAGTTATTTATATACAAAATTGTTGCTATGCCCGTGTTGTTTTCTCCGAGGCAAGAGTAACGGTAATGCTGCTGCTTCTTTAACAAGCAATGACAAAACAGTCAACAGTAGCCTATAAGAAACATCAGAGCAGCAATAATCACAATTAAGTGTCCAATAGCGACACCATTTAACAGCTTCAAAAGAGCTTTGTGCAGAGTCCGTTTACCGTTACATTAACCCATACAATTTGTATTATGCATTTCCTGAACATGTACTTCCTAAGCAAACACTTTATATGAACAAACAACTAATCTATAAAAAACAATCGGTCTTCCGACCTCGTTGAAGGCGGTGAGAGTGCGCGCGCGCGCGGCCGGGGCTCTCTTTCTCTGCTCGTTCTTATGCGCCCTGTCCACTGATCTAAATAATTCGTTGTTACGACGACTTTGTTCCCTCGTTTTAATAAATCGTGGACACGTTGAACTAATTCCCTCCCTCGTTTTGATTTAACGAATTACAACGTGGCCACAATATAGTAAAACGAGGGAACAAATTAGTATAATGTGCTGAGGTATTATTAATTTGTGTCCACTAAACAATATTCACCTGAATATTCACCAATTCACAAAAATATAGGTCTTTAGCATTCACTATATAATTAATAGTATCAAACTGTTTTTCTTACCTGTGAAGATAGCTCTTCAGTGAAGGCTTTTTATTACTTTTGCAAAGAAATTGCCGTTTTTTAATAAGCTGGAAAAATTTCCGACTTTAAACAAATACCCATTTAAATGCTTAGGATGTTTCCGTTGTGAGAATGTACAGGGATACTTTAGATTTAAAAACTGTGTCTCGTTAGGCAATGTTTTTTCAGTCAAATCATAAAATTTCCTATTGATTCAATAGAACGCGTGAGCTCAAAGGGAATACCAATATGGCGGCGCGGTGGCTTCACTGTTTATGACGTCATGAGCTATCCAGTCATTCTATAGATCAGTGGCTGTCTCAGACGACGACATCATTTCCTGTCGGCCACCGTAACTTTTGTTGGTTGCAATTCGTAACCTCACCACTAGATGCCGCTAAAAATCACACACTGCACCTTTAAGAAAATGTTCTAAAACCAATAATATCCTTGAGTCTGCTGTAAGCAGTGTTGGGTGTGTAACTAATTACTAAGTTATTAGTTACTGTAATTTAATTACTTTTCCCTTGAAAAAGTTAAGTAAGGGATTGCTCTTAATTTTTCTGTAATTTAACTACAGTTACTTCTGATGTAATTGAGCTAAATACTGTGTATAGACCAATCCGATCTCGTGGCAATTCGTATGCATTTTATGAGATGTTTAAATCGTACAAATTCGTACGAATTACTCATCTTGTAAAATAATTATGAAATGTCATGAGATCAGACTCGGTATTAACTTGAACAATTCTATATAAAACAATATTGGGTTTAACATCAAAATGTATTGTCAGATGTTAAAGTATGTTTATAATTTAACCTTCTCCCTTTAAATTGTTTGGTCAGTTTTAAGGATAATTCATGTAATTTTATAGTATTTTTTGAAAGAAAAGTTTCATGTCTATCCATGTATTATTCAGCTGGTTGAGGTTGATAAGGGATTTAGAAAGTAGGCTAATTAGTAATTAAAAGTAATTAAATACTTTTTAGAGAAAGTGATTAGAACAGTAATCTAATTACACTGTTGAAGAGGTAATTAGTAACTAGTAATTAATTACTTTTTTAGAGTAACTTACCCAACACTGGTTGTAAGGAACCTTTCATTTTTCATATTGACAAAATGTAATATTGTATTGATTTGTGTAGCCTAATTCAATCTCTTATGATGTCCACAAACCCCACTTGTTTTGTTTTATTTATTTTTTCTCTTCTCACTGTTAATGTCTGTATCCTTTCATTTTCAATAATAATACAAATTTTAAAAAATTAAAAAAACCTGCAGGGCACATTCATCTGTGATGACATTCTCATGAAAAATCAAGAATAGTTTTAATCGAAAGAAAGAAAGCATTTACCCAGAACGAAGGACACAGGGATGAGTTGAGCGTATTGATCACAGTACATGGAGAGCTTCTCAAACATCCTGCGCTGCTCTTCAGTCAGAATACACCTGTCAATCAAACAGCGCTTACTTAAATACCTGCTGCTTTTATTATATACAAATATTCAAAGTCAAGCCTTTTGACAATGTGGACTGAACGAAAATTTGAACGATGATAAAATTCTATGGCCTTAAGATGGTTTTTCGGATGGTAACATCATGTATTTAGATATACCATGGTAATACAATTAAGTTATTTTTAGTAACTTGAAGAAAATAAATAAACATCATTATAAATGGATTTGGTAATCATTTAGTACCATAGTACAATGGTAACACCATGTTTCAAGGAAGTATCATGGTAGGTTATACCATTCCATTTTTGCAGTATTTTGAAATTATGAAAATATCATGGTATATGCATATGTAACTATTTACTTCCACAGTATATCAAAGTACCATAGTATCATCATGTTTTTTGGACATGCACTATATTAACTAATGCCATGGTATATTAATAGCCTATAGTAATCATTTAGTACCCAGGTAATATTACACTTCCATAGTATTACTATATTTTCGATATACTATTTCTTTTTTTACCATAGTATTCTTTAAAATATCATTTGAAGTACCAAAAAAGTGCATGGTACAAATGTGACATCTGTAGAGTTGGTTCTGAAATTAATGTATCATGGTATTTCCATGCAACTAAAATATACTTCCCGAAATAATATGCTATTATAATGGTAAATGTAAAAAAAAAGCAAAAAAAAACATGATAATACTATGTCCCCTAAAAAATATGATAGTACTTTTATGTAAATGCATCTCCTTACAAAAATATACTGTGGTGGTACCATGGTACCGTGATGATATCAGATGGTAATATTATGATAATTTTTAAAGATTTTGGACGTGGTACCATGATATTCTTGGACGGAAAAAAAACATGATTTGTAGGTCATTCAATACCATGGTACATATCCAAGCACCATGATATAACTACCTGTGATACCATTATTTTACTATAGTAGCACCACTATAAAGGCAGTAAAACTGTAGTAAGGTGAATGATCAGTGTTTACCTGTAAGTGATGCTAATAGTGCAGTACATCACAGTGAAGATCAGCAGCTCTCGATACAGCAGCTTATAGATGCTTCCCTTCCATCGCAGCAGCAGACGATAAAAGGTGCCGAGACGCGCGTCTGCGACCTGCTGTGAGTACGTGACCGTCATCTCTGACGAGCCTCACAGCCCTCCTGAAGCTGACCTTTCACCTTTCAATTATTAGAGAGAAGGATGGACAACTACACATGCATTCTCAGCACTGAATCACAGTGCACACACACACACACAGATCACACGCTAGTTTGATGATAGTTAGCATGCAGCAACACCTAAACTGATTGCAACAAGTCAATTATATTCAAATGCATGCATGGGTAAAATGAAGCAGAACTAGAATTAAAAGAGAAACACAAAACTGTAAAAACTTACTATTCCTCGTCTGTAGGCCTCAAATAAGAAATAAGCAACTCTACTCACAGCGTGTGATGTTGTGTGAGTTGACGGTCTTTACCGGAACCGTTAAGAAGGACGGAGAACATGAGACGCCCACACCTCCGGTCACTTGACCTGCTAATCTGTTTTCTACTAACAAAGAGGCATTGTGGAAAACTGGGGGGTTTGTTAATCTCAGCAAATCTTTCAAAACTCAAAACACAAGCATAAAGTCAAGTCAAGTCAAGTCAAATATATTTATATAGCGCTTTTCACAATACAGATTGTATCAAAGCTGCTTCACAGTATCAATCAAAACAACTTAACAATGTTTGTTTATTACTGGAAAAAAGACATCCAAGTTTGGTAGAGCTGATCAATGGTATGATTGGTTAATTAATTTGAATATCCCCAACTGAGCAAGCCAAAGGCAACAGTGGCAAGGAACCGAAAAACTCCATCCAGTGACCTAATGGTGTCCTAACACCCCATCAGATGACCCAATGGAGAAAAAAAACCTTGGGAGAACCCAGGCTCAGTCGGGGGCCAGTTCTCCTCTGGCGTTTATGAACTAGAGACCGAATTTACAGTAACTGTAAGATCAAAAATTTATATGAATGCCTGGCTAAATAGATGCGTCTTCAGTCTAGTTTTAAACTGGGAGAGCGAGTCTGAGCTACGAACAATATCAGGAAGGCTATTCCAGAGCTTCGGAGCTAAATGTGAAAATGCTCTGCCTACTTTGGTGGATCTGGATATCCTAGGAATGACCAGAAGCCTCGAATCTAGTGATCTTAAAGAGCGTAATGGATTGTAAGGCGATAGAAGATCCGTTAAATAGACTGGAGCTAAACCATTTAGAGCTTTATAAGTCAAAAGCAATACCTTGTATTTAATACGGAACTTTATAGGTAACCAGTGAAGTGATGATAAAATCGGTGTTATATGATCATATTTTATTGATCTAGTAAGAACTCTAGCGGCTGCATTTTGGACTAACAGTAGCTTGTTTATTGAAGATGCAGGACAACCAGCTAATAAAGCATTACAGTAATCTAGTCTCGAGGTCATGAATGCATGAACTAACTTTTCTGCATCAGAGACTGATAGCATATTACGTAGCTTAGCAATGTTTCTTAGGTGGAAAAAGGCAGTTTTTGTAACATATGAAATATGCTTTTCAAAAGACAGGTTGCAGTCTAATGTAACACCCAGGTCTTTTACTGTAGCGGATAAAGTAACAGGGCATCCTACTATGTTAAAGTCGTGCTGTGAAAGGTTTTGTGGACGGTTTTTAGAACCGATAAGTATTACCTCTGTCTTGTCTGGATTTAATAAAAGAAAATTACGCGTCATCCAATCTTTTATATCTTTAACACAATCTGTCAATTTGGATAATTTAGCGTATTCATCTGGCCGTGATGAAATATATATTTGAGTGTCATCAGCATAACAATGGAAACTAATTCCATGTTTCCTTAGAATATTACCAAGTGGCAGCATATATATTGAGAATAATAAAGGGCCTAACACAGATCCCTGCGGCACTCCATAGTTTGCCGAAGTTATAATCATTTTTTCTCCATTTAAGTAGACGAAATGGTAGCGGTCAGATAAGTATGACCTGAACCAGCTTAATGCTTGTCCTTGAACACCAGTGTAATTTTGTAGTCGATCTAAGAGTATTGTGTGATCTATAGTGTCGAACGCAGCACTAAGATCAAGTAAAACTAGTACTGAGATACAGCCTTGGTCCGAAGCTAAAAGTAAATCATTTGTGATTCTAACAAGCGCAGTTTCAGTGCTATGATGTGGCCTGAATCCAGACTGAAACTTTTCATAGATGTCGTTTTCTTGCAAGAAAGAGCCGAGTTGAGCGGACACAACTTTTTCTAATATTTTTGACATAAATGGAAGATTCGAAATGGGTCTGTAATTTGCTAGGTTATTTGGATCTAATTGTGGTTTCTTAATAAGAGGTTTTATAACTGCCAGCTTGAACGTTCTTGGAACATGACCTAAAGATAAAGATGAGTTAATAATATTGAGAAGAGGCTCTTCCACTATAGGTAACACTTCTTTCAGTAGTTCAGTTGGTATAGGATCTAATAAACATGTTGTTGTTTTAGATGAAGTGATAAGTTTATTTAACTCTTTTTGTTCTATGGTTGTAAAGCATTGTAATTGTTCTTTCGGGGTGATAATTGCGGCCAAATTATAAGGCGCGAGCAAAGATCGAACGTTTACGACTTTGATTCTGATGTTTTCAATTTTCTCGGTGAAGAAGTTCATGAAATCATTACTACTAAACTGTAACGAGGTATTTTGTTCAGATGACGTCTGTTTATTTGTTAGTCTAGCCACGGTATTAAATAAAAACCTTGGATTATTATATCGGTTGTTTTCTATTAATTTGCTGAGGTGCTCAGCCCTGGCCGTTTTAAGTGCCTTTTTATAAAGTGACATACTGTCTTTCCACGTGATTCTAAAGACCTCTAAATTAGTTTTTTTCCATTTACGCTCTAAATTACGGGTTTCTCTCTTTAAAACATACGTAGTATTATTGTACCATGGTGCTATACTTTTTTCTCTGACCTTTTTTAATCTAATGGGTGCAACAATATCCAATGTTCTAGAGAGAATGGTGCTCATAGTGCTAGTTAGTTCGTCTAATTCATCTGTTTGTTTGGGTTCTGGCAGCAGCTGAGACAGATCAGATAAGCTATTTGAGAAATGATGTATGGTGGATGGACGAATTGTTCTACCTGGTCGATAACGTGACACAGCATGACATATTACAGCAGTGCTTAATATGCAAGTTACCAAGTAGTGGTCAGTGACATCATCACTTTGTGGAATGATATCTATATCGGTTGGATCGGTTCCATATGATATAATTAAATCGAGTGTATGATTAAGACGATGAGTTGGTCCGGTGACGTTTTGCTTGACCCCGAAGGAGTTTAATAAATCTGTAAACGCAGCCCCTAACGCATAATTTAAATTATCTACGTGTATGTTAAAATCTCCAACAATTAATGCTTTATCGACGTTGACCAAAAGATCTGATAGAAAGTCAGCAAACTCTTTTAGGAAATTGGCGTAAGGCCTTGGAGGTCTATATATGGTAGCCAATGCTAGAGATAATAGGGATTTTTTTCTTACATCTAAGAGTAACATTTAGCACAAGCACTTCAAACGAATTAAACCATTGACGAGTTTTCTGAGTAACATTAAGGATATCTCTGTAGATTGTTGCAACACCGCCGCCACGACCGATCAGACGGGGCTCATGCTTATAACAGTATCCTGGCGGAGTAGACTCATTTAGACCGAAATAATCATTTGGTTTAAGCCAGGTTTCAGTAAGGCACAGAACATCGAAATTATTATCTGTGACCATTTCATTTACAATAACCGCCTTAGGTGTGAGCGATCTAATGTTTAGAAGACCTAGCTTTAGAAATTGTTTTTGTTCACTAATAGCGAGATTTTTTGTTTTAATAACAATTAGATTTTTTCTAGATCCCGCAGTAGATTTATTATTTGATCTTAGTAAAGAGGAATAGACACAGTTTCTATGCAATGTTCTACACTAGTATTAATATCAATTAAATTGGTGCAGTAGAGACTGTGATTTGGATTTTTGGTTACTAGTCAAATGGTATTTAACATCTTGGAGATGTTATCTGACAGAAGATCTGCCCCGATTCTACTTGGGTGTAAGCCATGACAATAACCATTCATTTAGCGCGAATAATCTACTGAACTTTTCATGCCCTCGTCGGTACGTAGGAAGCGGTCCAGACACAATAATCGATGTTTCAGGCGATGTGCTGCGTATGTAACCCCCTTTCACCCGGGTCCCACTCGACCCGCTCCCAGCGGGCCTCGAACCCGGGTCTCCGGCATGAGAGTCAGGCGCTCTAACAAGGAGGCTAAAGACCGCAGCCTCTAGCATCTGTCGCCAGAGCGCCTATTGAGATCAGAGGAGTGAGGTTTACTCGCACAGCAACTACTAGCTGGCCTCCGTTACACGTACCGTATCGATAAGGCTCCTGAAGTCTTTCTTCAAAACCTCCGTCTGTCGCAGCCTAATGTCGTTAGCTCCCGCGTGCAGCACAACAGCTCCGACGCGCTCGTCACCGTTCAAGATCTCAGTTACCCGCGCAGTGATATCGAGAACACGAGCACCAGGAACGCAGTGACTGTGCACATTACTTTTACCTAACGTAGCGTGGACGTGTGGAATCGCCGATGATCACAGCATCGCGTTCCGTTTCGCGAAGAGGGGAGAAGCGGTTCTGAGTGGAGATCTCGAAAACCGGGAGGGGCGAAAAGATTCTTGTCCTGGCTCGTGGCTTCCGCGGAACCACCCAGGCTTCGTGGTGGTGTGTTGGAGCCGGAGTGAATGAAATCATGTCTGATCGTGACCTGGACGCTCGGGACCAATGCTGAGAAACGCACGGAGTAGACGAGGTCAGCGTCAGCGGGTTACTAACGTTAATCACTGATCCGTGTGCATCAGCGCGTGATGTTTCAAGAGCTAAACGCCGGTCTCTCAGCTCAGCTTGTCTCTCTAGAAGGTCACGGATCTGCTTTTCTACAGCTTCTAATTCAGACTGCACCGCGAGCAATTCAGATCTGTTCTCATCTGCACCAAAAGGTAGATAACATACACCTGATATATTCGCCATTTTAACAGATGGACAGTAAGTTAGCAATGATGCAACCAGTGATGCTATTAATATTTATATTAATTTATGACTCAAGTCTTGGGTAAAAACCGTCTTTGTAGTGGTATGGGTATAATGTAGACGCACGATAGACGGGAAAACAAACAAACTCACAGCGGGCAACGAGGCTGACAAAAGCAGTCGATCGCAGGGCGAACAGCAGTGAAGCGGTGTCTCGCTCTACGACCAACAACCAATGTTCAAACCGTATTTGCTGTTCCAGCCGTATAATGGCTTGAGACGCGTCTGGCCAACAGTCCGAGTTGTAATTATGAGTTAAATGATGGTTCAGAACAGAATAAAGAGAGAAATACGGAAAAACAGAAGGAAATACGAAGCTAATACGAGGCTTAGACAGCCGCGACGCAAACAAACTCACAGCTCACAGCAGGTGAGTCATAAACACACACATATTCAACTCGATCAATAGAGTCATGTATTAATTGCAGTTATGTAATGTAAATATGATGTCAATAATCAACCACTCATAAATGATCCATGAGGAGTTCAGGCTCCGTTAAACACCCTCAGCGGGGTGTTTAGGGCTCGATGTAGCGCCCTCTAGTGGAGGAAATGCCCCGGTGTGTTTCATTAACCCCATGCCTGACCACAAGAGCTGCGGCTTCGTTCAGAAACAACCGTTCAGATCCTCCACACACGAGAACAGCATCTGAGTGTGTGTTTCACGGGAATGGAGAGACTGAAAGTGCATGAAGAAAAACACATGATCACTGCGGTAAGCCTCATTCATATGTTGTGCCGCTCACGCTGAATTAAAATTACACAGCATAGAGATTATAATCAAGGTATTAATCAATATTTTCCTTCTAAATATCAAATGAGTTGAATGACTTCTCTAAGCTTATGAGATTTTAATTCGTTATAGAAGTTACCAGTGTGATTACTGAAATATTCTTTTCATGTAGGCTATACTTTAATGTCTGTATTTGATATCTGAGCTCATGTCAGGAGGTGCTTGCTCATTTAGCCCGGCTTCCAGTAATGAAAAATGGACTTGTTTTGTGTTTGAGAAATGTCTTCAACATGTGTGTGTGTGTCAATACATACATCTGCTTTTCTAGGTTACACTGACAGCAATGGTCACGGGGGGTCATTGAAATCTATAGTTTGAGTGACTGTGACACCCCAAAGTATGTGCACATTTTGTGTAAAGTTGTTATACATTAAGAAAAGGTTATTGTTACTTATGTGAATCGTAAGAAATGTGGGACTTAAAAGTAAATCATTACAGGATTAGTTTAAGAATAGTCTGTTGTTGTGAGAAAAATGGGACTTTTATTATGAAAAGTGAAAGGAGGACTCTCACATAGGAGCTGTGTGCGCCTGCGCCCTCACATCTGCTGAGGATTTGGTGCGACGTGACACGGTGGCTCCTGTCTCATCACTTTTTCCTGTTCTTTTGCAGGTATTTTTGGTACAACAACTTAATAATATGCACACGAGATCTGTAAGGCAAATGTATGTGTTCATGCCGCAGATATTTTGAGTAATGACGTTCGGGGTTGTGAATATGTTGAATATGCAAACTGTCCGCCATTTCGTGAACGCTGTAACACGAGGTGATTTGGGAAATGCATTCAATTCGATCCAAACTGACTCCAGTTACAATGTTATAGTGTTTATTTTGAGTTTACTTTAAAATTGTGTTTGTTTATTAAGTTATGTAAACATATAATGATCAGATGCATTTTCTCAGTCAAATGTTTCAGACATACAGACATCCAGCTGATGTATTACTGGGTTAATTCCTGCCGAGGCAGGAAGAAAAATTAATGTTAAATATGTATGGTACATATGTTTATCAGGGTCTTAGTCCTTAAATGTTCAGTCATTTATAATTATGTTATATGCATAAAATATTCTTTTGACTCATGTGAGTAGATGTACAAGAGTTTTTTGGAAAGCTAAAATGTATTAGTTTTGTGAGAGAAAAGTGAAAATGTGAGATTTGGGTTTCTGTTGAATAATATGAAAAAAAGAGAAAAACTAACACTTGTATAAACAGAATAAGAGAAACAAGAAACATACTTTAATGCTTTATTATAAAACAATGTAAAAGAAAACATTGAATAAACACATCTGCTGAGGATTTGGTGCGACGTGACACGGTGGCTCCTGTCTCATCACTTTTTCCTGTTCTTTTGCAGAACTGTCTTATCTGTATACTTGGCCTTCCGCACGAGGCCTGTAACAGATTTGTGGGGGCTCGTCCGGGATCGACTCCTGATGCCCAGAGAAGTCGATCCATAAAACCTGATCCTGAGGACCAACAGAGTGGGGACGCTGATACGGTGATCCAAAAGCCAAAGGGACGTCAGTGAGAAGAGGGGTCCATAGAGCTGGTGACTGCAAGAGTGGCTCGAGGGGCTGTAGAAAAGAGGTCATCATGGCTGATCGGGTACGCAAGAGCCTGGTGTGGGACATCAGGAAAAGGCTGCTCAACCTGTCCGCTGTTGAACTGTTTCAAGTCGCCAAAAGCATCGGTCCAGTACCAGAAAGGGACTTCTCTGAACTTGACGTGGAAGATCAAGAGGGCTGTCTTGAATACATCAATGCTTTCATGTACAGCACCAACCTGTTAGAATCGGAGGACAGAGGTATGACTGAACTTTCGGTTTTGCAAGGGACGGTGGAGGCTGTTGTGCAAGAGCATGGTGCTCCAGTGTCTTATCATCATGGTGAGGTTGAGAGTAATGTTGATGTTAATGTATATCCTACACCCACTTCATATACACGCACCTCTACAGGCCACATGATCACTACAGACACTGTACATTTAGAATCACCTCACACTGTAACTGACCTGGGGAAAACTAGAGGGTTAGACACAGATCCTAGCACCAACCCTCCTGTCATGCATTCAGATTTTGAAGAGCTGAGCAGGAAACTCCTTCAGTATCTTACACCACATTCTAACCCCAACACATCTGTGATACCCAACAGCGAGACGCCGTTGAATAGTAATCATGTTGAACGTACCTCACAGGGGATCTCTGAGAAAGTAGTCTCTCTACGAGACCTCTCATACCTACAACGGCGTGAATTTAAGATCCAAGGGGGACAAATAGGTGACTATGCATCCGACATCACATATGCCAGTGTATGCCGACAAATTGACGATGGAGTTAAAGAGAATTTCAGTGAAGCTGAATTGATCAGGGGAATACTGCGTGTAATTAAACCAGGTAACTTCAAAGAAATGATCATGAATAAGGAAGATATGACAGTGGAAGAGCTTAAGAAGTTCCTTCAGTCACACTTAGGAGACAAAAGTAGCACAGAGCTATTTCAGGAACTAATGTGTGCTAAACAGATGGAGACCGAAACACCTCAACAGTTCCTGTACAGGGTGATAGGCCTTAAGCAGAAAATACTCTTTGCGATCAAACAGTCTAATACGGATGTGAGATACGGTCCAGCCACCATCCAGGATGTATTCCTGCATACTATATATCAGGGCTTGGGGCACAAGTATAAAGATGTTAGGAGTGAGCTCAAACCTCTGCTGGCTGACCACAGTATCACAGATGAAGCAATCGTGAGAAATGTGATGAAAATCACTAATGATGAGCATGAGCGAGCACGAAGGTTTGGTTCGACATCTCGTCCCAAACCAAGCACTGCAAACTGTGCTCAACTTGAAAGTGAGCTTGACAGAGGAGTGAAAGAGGCAACTGGTCAGAAAAGTAAAAGTGATTCAATAATGCAACTTACTGCTCGCATTGATGCACTCACCAGCATGGTCGACTCCATGCGACAGTCAACGCTGAAGCCGCAACTTGAACACACTTGTCAATGTTTTGCAAGAGGTCACTCTCCACTGCAAGGGACTAGACTCCGGGGCTGCCCCAGATGTGTTGAAACCGGACAACAGGGCTGCACTCATTGTTTCCTCTGCGGTGAAGAGGGACACCGTGCTCGAGGATGTCTTCGAAAGCAAAGGCCGCAGGGAAACGGGCAACGGGCACTGTTAAGGGACGAACAGTGACCGAACCCCCGAGGTCCCAAAGCCCGGCGGAACCCAAGTTAGGGACACAACTGGACTCTGTGAAGCGTAAACCTGAAAAAACATCTCCTTGCTGTAACAACCAAACTCTCAGTGACAAAGCAATGTGTCATGGTGTTGACAGTCCATCGTCCTCTGGAACCAAGAAAGACAATATTGTTAAATTGATCGGAAAGAAAGCGTTGACTCAGTGTAACCTAAATGGCCTCGCGGTGACTGCCTTGCTTGATACCGGGGCTCAAGTCAGCATAATCGACCGAACCTGGAAAGACAAATACTTACCCACTGTAGAAGTAAGGCCTCTGGTGGAGCTCATGGGTATGACTGAGAAGTTAGAAGTGTATGCTGTCAATGGAGATCTAATACCCTTTGATGGGTGGGCTGTCATTACTGTCAACTTGCAAGGGAACGACAACCCCGACCTTTCAATTAATGTTCCCTTTCTGGTGAGCCACATCGCAGTCGAGAGGCCGCTGCTCGGCTTCAATGTGGTGGAAGAGCTGATTCAGGGCCAACCAGAGCGGTTAGTTCCTACCTTGGTTTCATTGCTCTCCAGTGCAATAGCAGTATCAAGTGATCAAGCTCAGACTCTAGTTAGTTTTGTACAAACTCCCGAACATAGCGAACAGTGGGGACGTCTGAAAATAAACCAAGACGGTGTTCTGATACCGGCGGGACAGGTAGCGTGGGTAAAGTGCAGATTACCACCCAAAATGGTTCAGTCAGGCACAGTAGCCCTGTTTGAGCCAGATGATAATAATGTGCAATTGGAGCGGCTGGATATAGGGGAAGGGCTTCTGGAAGTCCAGAACTCAGGAAGCTCATACGTAGCGGTCCCTATCGGCAACCACTCCACATATGACATTACTCTACCTCGCAACACGATCCTAGGGTACGTCCATCCTGTTGAAATGGTGTTGGAAGCGGATAAGCCCAGGGAGACAAAAGCCAGTGTGAGGATTCAAGGTGCATCTGCGGCTGTGGTGGAGGAAAGCTCAACATTGTGGCACCCAACTGTCGATCTCAGTCATCTGAGTGAAGATCAGCAGACAGTAGTTAAGCAGATGCTATATGAGGAGTCTGCATCCTTTGCCCGGGGCGGGAACGATGTTGGCTGCATCCCTAACCTTCAAATGTCTATCAACCTCAAAGATGACATACCAGTACAACGTGCCTATTCCTCCATACCTAAGCCTCTGTTCAAAGAAGTCAAGGATTATATCCAAGATCTCCTAGCAAAAGGCTGGATTGTGAAATCGAAATCCCCTTACTCCGCTCCAGTAGTTTGCGTTCGTAAGAAGGATGGTTCACTGCGCTTATGTGTAGATTATAGGCTCCTCAATAAGAAGACAGTACCAGACAGACACCCTTTGCCGAGGATTCAAGACTTGATTGATACCCTGGGGGGGTATTCTTGGTTTAGCATCCTTGACCAGGGAAAAGCGTACCATCAGGGCTTCATAGCCGAGGGTTCTAGGCACATGACTGCTTTTATCACTCCATGGGGGTTATATGAGTGGGTGAGGATTCCATTCGGTCTGTCAAATGCACCGGCAGCATTCCAACGTAGTATGGAGGAGATGCTGGATGATCTCAGAGATGAGTGCTGCGTTCCATACCTGGACGATGTGTTGTGTTATGCCCGGTCATTTGAAGAACATTTGGGAGTAATTCGAAAAGTCCTCCAGACCCTTAGACGCCATGGAGTAAAACTTCGCCCTGAGAAGTGTGAACTCTTCCGGCAGGAAGTCCGGTACGTAGGTCGCTTGGTATCGGCCAAAGGAGTGAGAATAGATCCTGGCGATCTCGAAGCAGTGGTGTCGCTCAAGAGTAACCAACCACAGACAGTAGGGGAGGTACGGAAACTCCTGGGATTCCTTGGATACTATCGCCCTTACATACAAGACTTTTCACGTGTGGCAAAACCAATTTATGAACTACCTAAGACTCAGCCAGGAGTAACAACACGTCAGTACAGTCAAAGGAAGAAAAAGGGTCCCCAGATGCCCTCTCGAACGCCAGTGGAATGGACCAGTGACCACCAGAAAACACTCGACCTGCTAATTGACATGCTGGTAAATCCTCCTGTCTTGGCATACCCGGACTTCAATCTCCCATTCGTGCTACACACTGATGCATCAGAAAGGGGCCTCGGGGCTATCCTCTATCAGCACCAGGATGGAAGGTTGCGGGTCATTGCATTTGGTTCCAGGACCCTGTCTCCAGCTGAACGGAATTACCGACTGCATAGCGGGAAGCTGGAGTTTCTTGCATTAAAGTGGGCGGTATGTGAGAAGTTTAGGGACTATTTGTTTTACGCCCCCCACTTTACCATTTACACAGACAATAATCCCCTCACTTATGTTGTGAGCACTGCAAAATTGAATTCAGTAGGCCATCGGTGGGTGGGAGAACTGTCAGAGAATGAGGGAGAGGTTCTATTGGCCACATATGAAGAGAGAAGTTGAGGAGTACATCACAAAAAAATGTCCATGCATCAAAGCAAAGAAACCAGTGACTCATGTCCGAGCACCAATGGGGAGTATAACTTCCAGCTCGCCAATGGAACTGTTTTGTATCGACTACCTGCACCTGGAGCAGAGCCAGGGAGGGTATGAGTATATACTAGTGGTCATAGACCATTTCACACGATTCGCTCAAGCCTACCCGACGAGAAACAAGTCAGGAAAGACAGCAGCGGAGCGGTTGTTTAATGATTACATTCCTCGATTCGGTTACCCAGGGAAGTTACATCACGATCAGGGCAGAGAGTTTGAAAATGAGCTGTGCCGAAATCTCCGACAACTGGCTGGGGTACGTCACTCGAGAACATCTCCCTATCACCCTCAAGGGAACCCTGCTGAGAGATTCAACCGGACTCTCCTGCAAATGCTCCGATCGATGGCGGAGAAAGAAAAGGCCAAGTGGAAAGATCACCTACCCCAGATGGTGCATGCGTACAACTGTACTCGTCATGAGTCAACAGGATACTCTCCATTCTACTTGCTGTATGGACGGCATCCTCGCCTTCCCATTGACTTAATATTCGGATTAGTTGAAGAGGATGAGGGGCAAACGCCCAGAGGATTCGCTGAACAGTGGGCTAAAAGGATGGGCGAGGCATACCAAATCGCAAGTGAGAACAGCAAACAGGCAAGTGCACGAGGCAAAGCCCAGTACGACCTCAAAGTCAAAGGAGTAGTGCTAAGACCCGGGGACAGGGTACTAGTAAGAAACCTGAGTGAGCGTGGAGGCCCGGGAAAACTCAGAACATACTGGGAGAAAGCCATCTATGTGGTCAAAGAACAAGTGGCTGACAACCCGGTGTATAAGGTGAGCCCCGAGAATGGAGGTACGAAGGGAATGCGCACTCTACATCGAAACCTGTTGTTGTTGGTCAATGACTTACCTGTTGAGACTCCGGATCCTGGGA
This sequence comes from Gila orcuttii, assembly GCA_026230005.1. Taxonomy (NCBI): domain Eukaryota; kingdom Metazoa; phylum Chordata; class Actinopteri; order Cypriniformes; family Leuciscidae; genus Gila; species Gila orcuttii. Next base: position 4,394,768 of record JAPDVR010000025.1, read on the forward strand.
AACCTGGGAAGCAGAAGCAAAACAGACATAAGGACAGAGAGACACAGAGTAAGGAGCTTACTTACCATGGAGGAGAAGAGACTGATTCGGATGAGGAAGACTCTGGGGGGTATTGGCTGAGGATTCCTTCGAGTTGGACCGAGCCTAGACAAGGGGGTACTTACCTGCCGAGTCCAGAACTAAGTCAGGAAAATCCTGTGGTTGGAGTGGCTCCACCAGCACCTGCAAGAGAAGAGCAAGATCAAATACAAATGTCACCACAGAGGGAGGATATTCAAGGCAGTAGTCAATCTCTGGATGAACCTGTTCACTTCTCCATAGCCTCGCCAATGGGTGAAGAAGATTGTGAGGTCGAGAGTCTTCGGATGAGTGATGCAACGGACTATCTAGCAGAAGAAGACCCGGTTATGCTAAGACGATCTGCTCGAGAAAGAAAACCAAAGAGCATGTTCACGTACGAGACACTGGGTCAACCCTCAACACAACCTCTGACCACACTTGGCAGTGTAACAGCTTATACACTACCATACTTACCTGTGTGGGCAACACCTTATGCAGTACCACATTCGGTCCAGATTACACCTTACACTGACTCAAACACATACACACCTTTCACATCTACAATGTTAATATATTGAGTTTTGTACATGTAGTAAAAAAAAAGTATTGAACTGAGTTTTTGTAACTGGAGCCTACTTCATTTTGTCAGGGAGGATGTGACACCCCAAAGTATGTGCACATTTTGTGTAAAGTTGTTATACATTAAGAAAAGGTTATTGTTACTTATGTGAATCGTAAGAAATGTGGGACTTAAAAGTAAATCATTACAGGATTAGTTTAAGAATAGTCTGTTGTTGTGAGAAAAATGGGACTTTTATTATGAAAAGTGAAAGGAGGACTCTCACATAGGAGCTGTGTGCGCCTGCGCCCTCACATCTGCTGAGGATTTGGTGCGACGTGACACGGTGGCTCCTGTCTCATCACTTTTTCCTGTTCTTTTGCAGGTATTTTTGGTACAACAACTTAATAATATGCACACGAGATCTGTAAGGCAAATGTATGTGTTCATGCCGCAGATATTTTGAGTAATGACGTTCGGGGTTGTGAATATGTTGAATATGCAAACTGTCCGCCATTTCGTGAACGCTGTAACACGAGGTGATTTGGGAAATGCATTCAATTCGATCCAAACTGACTCCAGTTACAATGTTATAGTGTTTATTTTGAGTTTACTTTAAAATTGTGTTTGTTTATTAAGTTATGTAAACATATAATGATCAGATGCATTTTCTCAGTCAAATGTTTCAGACATACAGACATCCAGCTGATGTATTACTGGGTTAATTCCTGCCGAGGCAGGAAGAAAAATTAATGTTAAATATGTATGGTACATATGTTTATCAGGGTCTTAGTCCTTAAATGTTCAGTCATTTATAATTATGTTATATGCATAAAATATTCTTTTGACTCATGTGAGTAGATGTACAAGAGTTTTTTTGGAAAGCTAAAATGTATTAGTTTTGTGAGAGAAAAGTGAAAATGTGAGATTTGAGTTTCTGTTGAATAATATGAAAAAAAAAAGAGAAAAACTAACACTTGTATAAACAGAATAAGAGAAACAAGAAACATACTTTAATGCTTTATTATAAAACAATGTAAAAGAAAACATTGAATAAACACATCTGCTGAGGATTTGGTGCGACGTGACACGGTGGCTCCTGTCTCATCACTTTTTCCTGTTCTTTTGCAGAACTGTCTTATCTGTATACTTGGCCTTCCGCACGGGGCCTGTAACATGACCATTTCTCAGTTAAAGCATTTACTTTACTGTTAGATTAAAGTGTCCTCTCACTGAGAGAAAGAACATGTTATCTTGATGTTTTGAGAAGACTCTCCTGTTTATAGTTAGAGTCCGAATCCAAATCCAACCTTGAAGGAGCTGTGTCTGTGTGTGTGTGTGTGCGCGTACTCGTCTACCTATCTAAGTGGGGACCTTGGTGTCGTTACACACTCACCAACAGGGGACCGTCGAGCCAAGTCCCCTGTTGGTCATGCTTTAAAACATGTTAAAATAAACTAAAAAAACGCTTTGGTGAATTTTTTTTACTTTTTACCAAGTGGGGACTTACATGTGTACTCAGCAGCGCTCCTGTAGGCTGGAGCAGGAACTGCAATGGCCCATTAACACACGTCGTTCACACTTCTCTATTGTTTGGAGAGGCTCTGAGACTGTAGAGCTGCTGTTTAACTGCTGCTTAGTTAAAGAACTTTCAGTAACTTTATAATAGTAAATATTTACACTAATAAACAGTTAGTTTATCATTTTTAAAACATGAATATACATTAATAAACATTTTATAATTACAGCTATACATGCTTTATTCTTGTTTTAAAAGCATATCTATAATGTGTTAATAATTGTATTTTCATACTTTATTAATGATCAATTTATGATTTTATAAAGTATAGCATTATTTAAACCAGTTATTTAGGAGTTGTCAGTGGTTCATAAGATCACTTAGAGATTGTGAGTAAATGATTAATAAACTATTTTAATGTACATTCATACATCTTATTATTCAGACATATAGTAATAGTTACTTAGTGAATTAATAAATGGTTTATTAACATGTATTTCTACTGTAATTCAGGGTTAATTCAGGTAGTTATAAAACATTTAGTAGTGGTCGGTTAACTATTTTGTGAGCTCATCTAAAGTGAGGACTAGTTATGCCTTGAAAAGCATTTATAAAGGACATTTAGAGGCTCAGTTAAATATTTCGATGTTCTTTTATGTTCACAGTGTTGAGTCTTTACATCTAATTTATAAATGCTTTACAAGGCATATTTAGTCCTAACTTTAGATGAGCTGCCAAAAATAGTTAACTGACCACTACTGAATGCTTTATAACTACCTGCATTAACTACATTTACTTACACTTAAAGGGTTAGTTCACCCAAAAAATGAAAATGATGTAATTAATGACTCACCCTCATGTCGCTCCAAGCCCGTAAGACCTCCGTTCATCTTCGGAACACAGTTTAAGATATTTTAGATTTAGTCCGAGAGCTTTTTGTCCCTCCATTGAAAATCTATGTACGGTATACTGTCCTTGTCCAGAAAGGCAATAAAGACATCATCAAAGTAGTCCATGTGACATCAGTGGGTTAGTTAGAATTTTTTGAAGCATCGAAAATACATTTTGTTCCAAAAATAAAAAAACGACGACTTTATTCAGCATTGTATTGTCTTCCGGTTCTGTTGTGGATCGGCGTTCAGTGACGCTGCTGACGTAAGACGAGCTGACGTGTATCTGGTGCGCCCGAGCTTCGTTTACAGTCTGAGGGAGACGCACGCTGTAAACAAAACAATCTTTGCAAACATGTCTAAGGATTTCGACACAGGGGAAGACTTGCATTTTTTTTTTTAACCAGACATATTTATTTGAACCCGAATACACGGACGCACCAGATAACACGTCAGCAGCGTCACTCGACTCGTGAACGCGGATTGACAACAGAACCGGAAGAGAATACAATGCTGAATAAAGTCATCGTTTTTGTTATTTTTGGAACAAAATGTATTTTCGATGCTTCAAAAACTTCTAACTAACCCACTGATGTCACATGGACTACTTTGATGATGTCTTTATTGCCTTTCTGGACAAGGACAGTATACCGTACATAGATTTTCAATGGAGGGACAGAAAACTCTCGGACTGAATCTAAAATATCTTAAACTGTGTTTCGAAGATGAGGTCTTACGGGCTTGGAACGACATGAGGGTGAGTCATTAATGACATAATTTTCATTTTTGGGTGAACTAACCCTTTAAGTGATCATATGAATCACTGACAACTCCTAAATAACTGGTTTGTAAATAATCCTATCCTTCATTTGGAAAGTATAAATTGATCATTAATAAAGAAAATACAATTATTAAACACAATATAAATATGCTTCTAAATAAAGAATAAAGCATTTATACAAGAATAAAGCATTTATAGCTGTATTTATAAACTTCTTATTAATGTCTATTAATGCTTTATAAATTACAAATAAACTGTTTACTGATGCTTAACTAATGATTAATAGCGTGCAGTTATTATAAAGTGTTTACAAACTTTCAAGTATTTTCAAACATACCCCAAAATACCTACTGTAATTATATAATGTTTACACAGGCATCAGAGATCACAATATGCATAGATAAACATATACAATATACAATTAAAAAAAGAATGATCAAACCATTAGTTATCAAAAATTAAAAAAAAAAATGAATTTTTTGAGGAAAGACCATTTGAATCTGTTTTTCATTCAACGGAGTAAAAAATACAGACGGCCCGGTGGCAACAGTTCAAAAGCAGAGGAGAGAAGACGCCTCTTATCATTCATAATATTATTTTTCTTATTTAACGCTCTCTCTTCATAGATACTTTCTATGCTTGGTTATAGCAGTCCCTAACAATTTACTTGCCATTGTAATGTGCCATTGCACACACACATATATAACTAAACACAGGGGACTATCGCTCTACACTGGCCAAGAGGGGACTAGACCTGCATATCTTTCCGATGTCTACCTATACAACAGGGGACTCTCATAGCCTGCAATGGAACTGTGTGTGTGTGAACAGTGAAGTCTGTCTTCATTATTATTTTTCTCTCTTCATAGATACTGTCTATGCTTGGTTATGCTTTAGGGTTTATGACAGAAAATAGCTCTTTAAGATAACGATTTCAGGAAGTGAATAATGATTTTATTAATCAAAATGAACTTTTTTTTTTTTTTTTCAAAATGACCAGAAACATTAGTCCCCTCTTGGGCAGTGTAGAGTGATAGTCCCCTGTTAGTAATATAGACGTGTATGTGTGTGTGTGTGTGTGTGTGTGTGTGTGCAGGTTTAGGGGGAGGGTTAGTGTAAGGGGACACAATATACAGATTGTCCAGTATAAACGCAAGTGTGTATCTTCTACATTTCAGATTATGCAGTCATCATGAGCTTTTCTTCACAAAGTACAGACAGTCACGTTTCTGTTTTTTATGTGTTCTGTTTAAAATTTAAATATCCAATGTTTTCAATTAATCTCAATGAATCTCTTAATCAGACTCTTCAGATTGATGTTAATTTAACAGATTATATCTCTGGCTGCCTTTAATGCTGTACTGAGCACTGACATCAATTTTTAATAAAATACTTTTGTTTATGATCTGCCTTTGAGAAATTCTCATAGAGCGAAGGATGTTACAGATGTTTTTTAAGACAGAATTACACATACATAAATATAATTGTGTCAAAAAGTATGTAGAACTGTGGTTTTAAGGAAATTAATAAGACAAGACAAAATGCACATTTACAATCTTGCAGCTTTATTAAGATGTTCTTTACAGTTAGGAAGATTAAAAGGAAAAGAAGAAAGTGATGCTGATCTTCAAGCGGCTGCTGCAGCTTCATGACGTTTTTTCTTGTGGTTTGGTCTTTCAGTTGTGCGCTGTTTATTCAGACGGCGCAGGTTTGCCGCTGCCTTCATTTTTCCACTCAGGCCTTCACTTTTTCCACTCCGGCCTTCACTCCGGCCTTCACTTTTTCCACTCCGGCCTTCACTCCGGCCTTCACTTCTTCCACTCCGGCCTTCACTCCGGCCTTCACTTCTTCCACTCCGGCCTTCACTTTTTCCACTCTGGCCTTCACTTCTTCTACTCCAGCCTTCACTTTGGCCTTCACTTTTTCCACTCCATCCTTCACTCCGGCCTTCACTCCGGCCTTCACTTCTTTCAGTCCGGCCTTCACTTCTTTCAATCCGGCCTTCACTTTTTCCACTCCGCCCTTCACTTCTTCCACTCCTCTGGCCGCTCGTTCAAGTTTGGTTTTCTTCTACAAAAATATTACCATAATAAGAACATTATTTATCAGAATACCCAAATGGTCAGAATGTAAGAGGTATTTTTTAATTATTGATTTTTTCATTTACTCTATATGCCATACCTGAAAGTAGTAGGATTTACCATATCGAACCTTTGTGGCAATCTGTTCACAATTCCCTCTTAAGAGATCATACTTTCTACACTTCTCACTTCTCGTTAGTTCTTCAATGGTTCTGATCATGTCAGCCAGGATCTGTGGTATGTGTTCACTGTCTAAATAATTGTTCACTTTAAAGGGACCTGGTTTTGTAGTGAATCGGCAACCGGGTGTTGGGCTCACTGTTGAAAAGTGATGCATTGTAAAAGCTTAATGAATGTATAATGGGTATGACAGTCTTCAAAAGATTTTCTAATAAATTTTAAAGGCATGATGTCATACTTATCATCTCAAAAACGTTCTGATCTTCTGTTTTATTTTCCACCTCCTCACCACCAACAAATACAGCATAGTGACTATAAACATTTCCAGGAAATTCAAGGATGTCCCCAAACTGTGGAGATAAAAAAATATATAAATAAATAACTAATGTAACTGTAAACTGCACTAAAAAACCATACAGATAGAAGTAAATAAGTGTATGAAAATGTGAAAAGTATATAAAATGTGTAAATGTTCTATCTTCACCCGTGGAGATGCTTCTGCTTTAACAACATGCACCGAGAAGCACAGCTGGAGAAACACAGCGATCAAAACACACTTCATGATCAAGTTCTTCATCTTGTATAGGCTCCTTTAAAAAAGAAACTCATTGAGACATGTTTACTTTGCTCTACATTGTATGTTTAACAAATTTTTGACACGATTAGCAAAGATCTTCAAAAGAGATGCAAATACATCAAAGTGTTGTGCAATAGCTGATATTTTGGATATGTTTCCCCCTAAACTACAAGATCGTGCTCTAAAACGATTAACACAGCCATCTGAACATGTTTTTCTTGATCAATTTACCCATTTCACCAAACTAAGATCAATGCTTTCAAAACAATTCACTTAAAAATTCCAATTGTTTAGATAGCACACAAACTAATATCAAAACTATTGCAGTTTTCTCTATTCTTATGACAGATTTAGCTATAGACACACACAGGTCAATTATTGGAATGAAAATTAATTATTTTTATTCCAGTTTATTCCACAATGAAGATCTGTTTTATATGAATAATATAAAGTTAAAAGTCCACACACTTTGCTGCCTGTATTAGTCAAGCCTCTTATTTCTAAGAAATCTTTATTCCAATACACAATATTGTTTAAACTGTGAATGTAGAATGTTTTTAACAATAATTTAACACATTTTTTTATTTAAACCAAAAATATGTAAATAAATTAACAACACAAAATGATGTGTTCCTCTACAGTGCTATAAAACTTGTACTCAAATTGTTCACTAAAAAATATCAAGTTCAAAACAGAAGCAAATCATCATTTTACATTTAATGCTAAGCTATTTAATTATATAAAGTAATCCATAGTTGCAGTATATATAAAAAAAATACTTAGCCATGAAAGAAAGAAGGCTTTTACCTGAATTTGATGATCATGTAGTGAGGGCTACGAGAGACGGACGTTAAATAGTCATTTGCAATTATCATCTCATCAGAACCATCATTCACGATTTACTTCTTATTTGAATAGACCCACTAATAAAACATTAACTTACGAGTCGTATCGGAATATCCCTTAACGGCAGTTAAGACGATAAAAATGAGTGACAAAGAAGAGCAGAGCCTCAGATAAGCCAGACAGACTGATAGGCTTCCATCTAAGGCAAGGCAAGTTTTTTATATAGCACATTTCATACACAATGGTAATTCAAAGTGCTTTACATAGAAGGAATTAAAATAATCAAAATAAATAAGAAACAGTTAAGAATAAAAAAGGAAGTAAAATACAGTACAAACAGCGGACGAACAGTGGTACAGTGCTCATTCAGTAAATGCACAGATAAACAGAAGTGTTTTGAGTTTGGATTTGAATGTAATACAGTAGGAGCACATCTGATCTCTTCTGGAAGCTGTTCCTGTATAATAGCTAAAAGCAGACTCGCCATGCTTAGAGCGAACCCTTGGTATTTCTAGCTGATGTGATCCTAGTGATCTGAGTGATCTGTTGGGTTTATATTCAGTGAGCATATCTGCAATGTATTGAGGTCCTAGGCCATTAAATGATTTATATACCAGTAATAATACTTTAAAATCGATCCTAAATGTAACTGGGAGCCAGTGTAAAGACCTGAGGACTGGTGTGATGTGTTCATATGTTCTGGTTCTGCTCAGCGTTCTGTATGAGCTGCAACTGTCTTATGGTGTTTTTGGGAAGGCCAGTGAGGAGTCCATTACAATAATCCACCCTACTGGTGATGAAAGCATGCACAAGTTTCTCTAAGTCTTGACTGGAAACAAAGCATCTAATTCTTGCAATATTTTTCAGAAGAAAAATCCAGTCTAATTTATCACCAGTCATCAAACATTGTATTTGCAATGAAAATTTTCAGATGTTAAAAAGGTCTGGAGGCCAATTTGCACAGATGCAATCTTTAAATTTACATTTACTGATATAGCAGACATTATTTAAACCAACTCACGAATGAACCCTACAGTGATTAAGTGAACCATCCTAAAGAGAGTAATATGAGAACTGCTGCAATACAATAATCTAAAATTGCTTAGAAAGTATGAGACCTTTCTAATAATAGATTATTAGATGCATTTTAAGATTTCATTTTAATAGTAAATACAAATATAGCTGCAAGCAGCGATCATCAGGGTCCAAGCTCAATGGTTTGTGTATACGATACAGTTATACAATGGCCATGTCTTTTTTCATACACAAGTCTTTAAGTGTCTCTTTATAGAAGTATATGAACTATATTAAAACAGGCAAATAATATTGTCTCTTTACTTCAATTTGACTGCAATACATTCAGTCATGTCTGGAAACTTGACAAATATGTTTTTAAAATGATTAGAAGAATATATAAAAATGAAGACAAAATTAATGATCTACGAGTATTTTGGAGATCATAGATTTTTTGCACGCTGATTAAATTGGGCTTTATTAAACTTTGTAAAACTATAATTTATATGCTTTTTTTATTACTACAACTGCAAGTAAATCTATTGAACCATTTAGACTTTAAACCATGAGATCTAAAAGGATTTGTTATCCTGCAGTTTTAGTGGACAGCACAAAATGTCTTCTTTTCCATGTTTATGAAGTTCTGTAAAATGGATTCAAACATTCAAAGTGATGGAAAATGATAGAAAAAATAGCTTTCTTGTGGTTTCCTATAGTGGACACCATCAGTTCAGTTGCCAAAAACTTTTTTTTTCGACCTCCTCCTAAACCACTTGACTGAATCAACTGAATCAACATTTATTTTCTCCAGTCAGCAGCAGTGTATGTGTGAGAGCAACACCATATGTGCACTTCACACATGTATACATGCACAAACACACACCCCAGCTGGCATTTTAACGTCGAGTCACTGTTGAATCAACGTCAGGTGCCAGTGTTGGATAACCGTTGAATTTTGTTTAGATTTTGCAAATCAGATTGCAAATTGGATTTTGGAACAACGTTATTTTTCTACTGATATATTTCATGGTTTTCATAAAAGTCATGGTTGTAAAAATAATGTTGATTTGACGTAGGCCTACAAATAAACATTTTTTTTTATATTTCTATGTTGAATCCGTAGTGAGTCAACAACACAACTTCAACTATTTGGTGTTCAACGTTGTTTTAACGTTGAAGTAATGTTTTTTCATAAACTGACATTATTTCAACCACATTTAAACGTTTAATGTCAGTCGAATGCCAGCTGGGATACAATGGTCAACATGCTATAATTGAAGTGAAAAACAAGGTGACCTTGACAGCACCTGCTTTGACTACAGCACACACACATTAAAAATGTGCTCAAATTCTGCTTAAACACACATGCACGTGCGCACACTCAGCAGATGTTGCATCTTGCACAGTGTTTGTGTTTGTGTACACTAAAGGGTAAGATATGGAGAATAAACACAAACAATTTAAGCTATAGCCTACTATAAATGATCTGATTAACCGCTTCACTGATCTGAGATGGCTTCTGGCTGAAAGCAGGTGTACTGCGGATGTCACGGTGCATGAATTTACTGTCTCTCTCTCGTCTCGCGTGCCGTTGTGTGTGTGTGTGTGTGTGTGTGTGTGTGTGTGTGTGTATCTGTGGGCGTGGTCACTGATCATTGATGATCAGCAGCGCCAGGTGGCTTCAATCGGTTTGTCCCTTTATATGTTCAGTAACTGGTGTCTCATGTTGTCAGATCGTTGTTCTTCCCGGTGTGTTCCTGTTCCTGAGCTGTTCGTCCTCCTGTGGATTACCCTTGTTCGTCGTCGTGTTTCTTTCGAGTTCCCTCGCACTCCCACGGATTCACCGAGCACCTCACTGGAGATTCATCACTGGTTGTCCACCGAGGTCCCTTTGTCACCCATCTGGGCTGGAGTCCGTCCGACCCACCATCTCCGTTCCGGCTGTGTTGTTCCCCTGTGTTGTGTGCCTGACCGTGTTGTTCAAAATACTTACCTAACGTTACTCAAATAAAGCGTTTTGCTATTGCATCCTTCTCCAGTCTCTGTCACAGCGGATCCCTAAGTCAAGTCATCATTTATATAGCCTAGCGTTTTTAACAAGGTAGATTGTTTCAAAGCAGCTTTACAGAGATAAACATATAATTTAAGGTTAACAGAGATTGTTTTGGCTTTATAGCCGTTCTTGAATAATGTTATTTTCCAGCTAGAGTTAGTTTTGATTGATTCACTTCCGTCTAAATGATCATTTGTTATTAAATTAAATTAGGGGCCGCTAAGACGACACCATTCTCTCTAAACAGACTTTAAAGCGAACCTGTGATAGACGCTGATGGTGTTAACATGCGCATTAATCACCTAAGGCCAGACACTACAGGCAAAAACAGTTTTTTCATGCATCTGTCAATTTTGGGCTTTTTGGCTTTTCATAAAGTGTGTTTTTTTTTCAGACTAGTGGACAGAAAACATCCAAAATACACTTTTAACTGTATCTTTTAGAGCACTTTATCTATTTGCACCTGTAGATTTTAATTACAGTATATATCTTTAAAGACATAGACTTTAAAAGACTTTAAAGAAAAAATATTTTTTTCCTCCTACATTGAGCCAGAAATCTCCACTTCAGCAACACTTACATACACCAAACTTTACAGTTTTATTCTTATCTATATTATGAAGGTTTTTACTAAGGGGTTTGTTCATATATGATTTTCCTGATTTTATACAACATTTTATTCCTAAAGAAAATATGATTATTGTTGGCTGTTGACAGTATTTTCTGATTTGTGATAAATAGAGATATCCTAAATCCCTTCTGTAAAAACCCTCGGCTCTAATATATCAAATAAATGAAACAATAATTTTTAACCTGACTTCATCCAATTTTCTGATTTTTGTTCTAGAAATGTTTGCAAATTAGTGTATATTTAATTGTAACGCCTCATTTGCATATTTAAACATACAATTTCAGAAAACTTGTAAAACAAAAATGTTTGCTATTATTAATGTAATCAATCAACTAAAAAAGTATGGTGATATTTATTAGTAGTTATATTTTTTTACCCTATGTCTCGCCTTAAATATAGTCAGGAAGATGTGCTGTTTCCTTCAGTTAGGAAAATCCTGGCTACCGCTTCTTCGTATTTTTATCAGTATCGGTGGATAAACAAAAGCTCGGGATTTTACGCAAATGATGATAATTCACTGTGTTTCAGTAAGGCATTGGACAAACCTGAAACGATATGATTTGTTGTCCAATGCTTCACTTGCATTACTTGGTACAAAGGGCTAATAAAATGTTTTCATGGCAAACTAATGTTTCCTTGTTTATCTCTTAATAAAACATTTGGGCCTGTATATTAGTTCTGTAGACTATTATATTTTTTAAAGCTTCCTATTTTATAGTAAATACGTGTCAATATACTTGAAAATACGTGTATATCAGTGACATTAAAAATCCAATTATTTATGTAGGCAGAATTGCCCTAAAATGGGACACTGAAAATTTTAACATTAACATTAAATTTTAACATTAGGCATCCCCCTAAAATGGTCTAGTCCCCCTAACCCTTAAGGTCAAGTGTTTGTAGGTCCCCCATAAATACACAAATGCCAATGAAACTATGGGTTAATCAAAGCTGTGGTGTCATGTGATCCAAATCACATGACCTCACAAATGTCCAGTCAAATATGAGGGTGGAGCAATCATCAATAAGAAAGCAACTAGTGTGAAGACCACCCAAAGGTCAGTGACAGAGTTTTGACAAACTTGATATTAAGGAGTATAAATACATTTTAAACAGAACAATCCTACTACGTTTTGGCCTAATGTGCTTATGAAATGTTTGCCCATCAAAAATAGTATAACTTTGTTTGTATAGACTATATATTTTATATTTTTATCAGATTTCCTAGTGATCCTAGTGAAATGTGGTTTCGAAAAGTGGGACAGTAGGATTAGCCTAATGTGGGACAGTACTTTAGTCATACAAAAATGTGTGGTGGAGCATGGTTTGTGGGACAAAAACGGTTATTTACAGGATTTTAGTGTTGTTATGCAATATTGGAATGCTGTTACTGCAGATGTTTAAGCGTTTGTTCAAGCTGTGGGTTGTTGTTTTTTAGCAAAAATTTGCCATCAGATAGGCCTACTATGCCTGTTGTGGTTGTACGTGTTTGTTGTTAAATAAAAATGAATTCTCAGGAATTCTGACGGTGCATTTAACTCTTTTCTATCTACATAACATAACATAACATAACATAACATAACATAGGCCTATGATAAGAGTTGCTTAATGTCTTTATAATAAATGCATTAAAAATATTGTATAATTTGGCTGATGATCTCTCATCACCAGCACTGGCGCCCCCCAAGGGTGCGTTCTCTCCCCACTGCTCTTCTCCCTGTACACTAATGACTGCACTTCTAAAGACCCCACTGTCAAACTCCTGAAATTTGCAGACGACACCACTGTCATCGGTCTCATCCGAAACGGTGACGAGTCTGCTTACAGACTGGAGGTTGAACAGCTGGCTGTCTGGTGCAGTAATAACAACCTTGAGCTGAACACGCTCAAAACAGTGGAGATGATCGTGGACTTCAGGAGGAACAGCCCAGCACTCCCCCCACTCACCATCATGAACAGCACTGTGGAAGCAGTGGAGTCATTCAGGTTCCTGGGCACTTCCATCTCTCAGGACCTGAAGTGGGACAATCACATTTACTCCATTGTGAAAAAGGCCCAGCAGAGACTGTACTTCCTTCGCCAGCTGAGGAAGTTCAACTTGCCACAGGAGCTGCTGATTCAGTTCTACTCAGCCGTTATTGAGTCTGTCTTATGCACATCCATCACTGTCTGGTTTGGTTCAGCTACCAAATCAGACATCAGGAGACTACAACGGACAGTCCGGACTGCGGAGAGGATCATTGGTGCCCCCCTGCCATCCCTCCAGGACCTGTACTCTTCCAGAGTGAGGAAGAGAGCAGGTAAAATCATCACAGACTCCACTCACCCTGGACACCTCCTGTTTGAACTGTTACCGTCAAGACGGCGACTCAGATCACTGGCCACAAGAACATCTCGGCACAGGAACAGTTTCTTCCCACAGGGCATTTCCCTTCTGAACAGTTAACATATCTCCCAAGGCATGTGCCTTAAGTGCAATACTCCCACTGTATAGTGCAATATCCTACAACTCAGGTGATACTTATATGTAGATTTATTTATTTATAATATTCAAAAGACTGTAAATATGTTCATAATCTGTAAATCTGGAAATGTCTATTCTGACTAAACCCAACTGTGATACTTATATTCTCATATATTTATATTTTTATTTTTTATTCTTATAATTTGTAGTATTATGTTTCTTGTTGTATTTGTATCTGTATATGTCCACTGGAAGCCTCAGCACCAAAAACAAATTCCTTCAATAAAGCTCTTTCTGATTCTGATTCTGTTCAATTATTCTTGTTTCATTCATACATAACCAAATTACTTAAGAAGATTTTACTGTATTCTACATGAATCAAGGTGATTTTGGTCTTTTATCATAGACTTTTCACTGTCCCACATTTGGGACACAACATTAGGAAGCTGCAGCTTGTCTCAAGTCAAGTCATCTTCATTTATACAGCGCTTTTAACAATGTAGATTGTTCCAAAGGTGCTTTACAGTGATAACAGGAAATTAAAGTAACAGAGATTGTTTTGGCTTTACAGCAGCTCTAGAATAAAGTTATTGTCCAGATAAAGTTAGTTTTAATTGATTCACTTCCGTCGCAACGATCATTAGTGATTAACTTAGGGGCTGCTAACACGACACCGTTTTAACAGAAAGAAGTTCTCTCTAAGCAAACTTTAAAAACGCGAACCCGCGAGAACGCGAACGCTGACGGCATGCACATACGTATTAAGAGTTCATTCTATAGGTATGCGCGTTTTAATTATATGTGCGCAGGCATGTAGTCCTTCCCTACAAAACCAACCCTCAACAAACTACTTGTCTGGCCTTAAAATTTATAATACAGAATTTTATGAATGTGTTATCTGCATTTTCTCTATTGATTAGGACACATCCTGACGTTTCAAAATGGTATTAGGGGTGGATTTAATGATTTGGCTACACATCGCAATATCTTGCAGAATTTTGAAATGCAAAAAATGTCAGGGCAATTTACCCTATAGACCCCTCATTGTGTGTGTTATAATCTTCATATACAAGGGATGAAATTATTTTCAATTATCCACACTCATTGTATAGCCATATAGCAAATAAAAAAATCACTTGGAGGCTGTGTATTTGCAATATAGGTGAGCAGGGAGGACTTCTGTGCTTAATAGGCCTGCTTTTTAATTATCAAGTGATGACTATAATTTACTATAAACAAAAGATGAAGGGGCTATTCAGTCAAATCTATACTTCTATTTTACAATTTAACATTTATTTTACATTTATTTAGTGTCACGGGGAATAAGACAGAGGATTCAATTGCGAGTGAAACAATAAAGATTTATAGTAAGACACAGGTGAGAGTAGTTGAACAGGGTCAGATGAAGAAGTGGTGCCTGGGACGGTCTAGGTAGCGCAGGGACTCAGTGTTGGGCAACCCAGATCCTCCGTGGAAGTGAGAGGAGCGATCAGGAAAACCAACAAGAACGGGAACGACGACAAGTGATCCTCAGGGAAGACAGGCAGAGCGAGCAATAATTCCGATAAATCCACTGGAGACTCAGGAAATCTGCCAGGAGACAAGACACAAACCCAACGATCTGACAAACACAAGACGAATGACAATAAATATAAATAGACATAGATGATGAGTGGCAGCTGGCGCTGATAATCAGCTGAGTGGGAATCATATATATGTATAATATCCCAGCGATGTATATGAGTATATGGTTTTTACAGTCAAAGACCCAGAACCAGATATGATGAATGAAGACCCGGAGTCAGAATTATAATAAATGAAAGAAAAGATTTACTGAAGATAGTTTGCAGTTTCATCAGCAGAAGTCAGCTTCAAGACTCACACAGGAGTTCGTAGGCCGCCCCGCTTACAGTTACAAAGATCACAGCATTTATACCCTTCACCAAGGTCTAAGCTACGTCATTGCTTCAGGTTGCAGTTTCTGATTGGCTAAGAACACATATAGTCTAAGCAAATTTCCACACATGGATAGATAGGAGAGTAAGTCACCATTAGTCAAGATAGTTGTCGCACGATTCCTAGACTTAGGACTGCGGTGACCTCGGAGGTCAGAGAATGGCGTCTTCGGGTCTGTTGTTGCAAGCCGAAGTGTCCCATAGCTCCTATACAAGACCTGCACAGAACATACAACACACACACAAAAGCACTTGGGAATCGCAGTTTCTCCAAGTTTGAAGAGGAGCTAACTATCATCAGGACAAACTACCAAAACATACTGATAATACATTCCCTCCTCAGGAAGAAGTACAGATATATAGACAACACATGCTGAGGGTCACATCAGAATGTACATAAAAACAGCTGGTTAACACTCACAGCAAACATTTGATTAAAAGTGTATTTCAATTATTCATTGAATATAGAAATGATTTATGTAGAAATGCTTATCCTTGATTATTAATCACTCATTACATATACATTGAAGCAGCAGTGGATTCCAATCCAACCCCTTCAGTGGAGAAAAGGAGGGATCCAAGCATTGACTTTTCAGGTTCACCTGCGACTAGCTGATGTGCTTTGAGTTCCTGAGGTTTACAGTGCAGTTCCCATGATGCACAGCGATGAGAGGGTGGACAAAAGGATTTGATCGCTGACGTTGTCAAGCCAGTTGAACATATTTCATTTAACATTAATATACACATCCTTTGATCAATTTTTACCTATCAAAGATTCAAATAAAGCGAGAGAATCTACCGGTGTCATGACAAATTCGGTCCTCCCTCGAAGTCGATGATTATTATTAATGATTATTCTCAGTATATACGAATGACATGAATTTAAAATACGCATAGCTTACTATACAATAAATTAGTGCATTGATTCACTGTTAATTAATAATAATAATAATAATATCCTATTTAGTGAATAATTGAACATTTATAATGTTCATCACTTAATTTAACACATAATTACATTAAAAAAGATTGTAAATACATGCAGGGTAAGTGCAAATACGTGTATCATATCAGGCTAATCTGCTATCTGTAATGCAATGCTACATAAGCTACTAATACAGACAAAAATGTTCATTATAACGTATAGTTGATACTTTCTGTTTATTACTATTGGTTTTATTTACATATTTTAAAAAAAATTCTTATTCTAAAGTTAGGGATTTTTATACATCTGTTTTGTTGAAATAAATAATTTGTGAATACAATCTGACTCTTAATTTTTTTTAGTGGCATTTTAGTTGCATTTTTGCACATTTATGTGGCATTATTACAAAAACAGACACTTCAAACAACAACAACTAAAAATTCTAACCTTTCAAATATTTTCACAATATATATATAAAAAAGTTGTGATAGGAGCAGTTGTTGAATGTATGGATCTATATGTCCCTCTGCTGGATATATTGAAAATATCTCTCCGTTGCTTTCTAATGCCAGTGACTTCATGCAGTCCTGCTCTCTAAAAGTGCCACTGATTTATCAGCTGGGTAAATTAATAAATGCAATAGGTATAGTTAAATCTCAAACAGTGGATAGTTTATAGCCACAAATATCGTCATGTCGCTAGGGGTGGTTCTGGGGGTTAGAACCGTTTTAAAGGGAACCGTCCCAGCGACAGCTTTTCTGAGACTGTAGGCTGTTAAGATATTTGCAACTTGAAATATGCCATCAGAGAACAGATGTGGGTTACAAAATAACATGTTAAAAAAATGGTTTAGTTTTGCTTTCATAAAGTGAGCGTGCATGATAATATTGCAAATCAATTAATTTTTCTATGTTGTTCTGTGTTATGCCCATCTGTAAGATTATACAGCAGATTTTCTTTTGTGTTATTTGTTTTGTGTAGTATGTGTCAAGTTTACAGATGCAGATACATTAAACGTGTTCATTACACTACAATACAAGATTACGTGTCAAATAAATAAATGAACTTGAAATCATTTTAGTTCATGTAAAGCGATTGCAGAGTGATACATGACCCAGTAAAAATGAATCCCAATAATCCTGAAAATATTTTAAAGGGATAGTTCACACAAAAACGTTAATTCTGTCATCATTTATTCACCCTCATGCGCGCGTCTGCGACCTGCTGTGAGTACGTGACCGTCATCTCTGACGAGCCTCACAGCCCTCCTGAAGCTGACCTTTCACCTTTCAATTATTAGAGAGAAGGATGGACAACTACACATGCATTCTCAGCACTGAATCACAGTGCACACACACACACACACACAGATCACACGCTAGTTTGATGATAGTTAGCATGCAGCAACACCTAAACTGATTGCAACAAGTCAATTATATTCAAATGCATGCATGGGTAAAATTAAGCAGAACTAGATTTAAAAAAAACAACACAAAACTGTAAAAACTTACTATTCCTCGTCTGTAGGCCTCAAATAAGAAATAAGCAACTCTACTCACAGCGTGTGATGTTGTGTGAGTTGACGGTCTTTACCGGAACCGTTAAGAAGGACGGAGAACATGAGACGCCCACACCTCCGGTCACTTGACCTGCTAATCTGTTTTCTACTAACAAAGAGGCATTGTGGAAAACTGGGGGGTTTGTTAATCTCAGCAAATCTTTCAAAACTCAAAACACAAGCACAAACACTCACATATCCAACTCGATCAATAGAGTCATGTATTAATTGCAGTTATGTAATGTAAATATGATGTCAATAATCAACCACTCATAAATGATCCATGAGGAGTTCAGGCTCCGTTAAACACCCTCAGCGGGGTGTTTAGGGCTCGATGTAGCGCCCTCTAGTGGAGGAAATGCCCCGGTGTGTTTCATTAACCCCTGCCTGACCACAAGAGCTGCGGCTTCGTTCGGAAACAACCGTTCAGATCCTCCACACACGAGAACAGCATCTGAGTGTGTGTTTCACGGGAATGGAGAGACTGAAAGTGCATGAAGAGAAACACATGATCACTGGGGTAAGCGTTCTGTGCTTGTATTTGACATGGAAAGGACTTTCAATGCACCGATTATATGGCATAATTAAAAATGACACTTTGTTAAAAGCAACTATGTTATTGACTGTTTCTTCTTTTTAATGCATATTAATGCATCTGATAATATGGCACAATTAAAAATGACATTTACACCACTCTCTCTGTTAAAAGCAACTATAAATGTTACTGACTGCAGGATAAAGAGTATTAATTATTTCTTCTTCATTTAATGTAATAATGTTTATTTATAAATATTTAAATACCTAAACATATGTATATATAATTTATTATCAAGGTAATACCATGGTATTCTTATAATTAACTTGAAAACAGCATTGTATATCATGGTAATCAGTATATATCAAAGCACTGTGGTATCATGTTTATATAGGATATATATATATATATATATATATATATATATATATATATATATATATATATCCCTCATATTTAAATGGTTAAAAAAAATCCTCATATTTTGATGGTTTAATTGAACTTGTAGGGTCATAAAAAACAAATATCCCCTCCAGACATCACTTTTGACATCTACTGTATTTATTATTTTATACTTAAATAATAAGGATAAATGTTGTAGATTGACTATTTGTCCGTTTCTATGGTTAAATAGCTTCCGTTTAGTCTCTTCGAGAGCATGTTAGGTAGATATTTAACTGACTACATTGTGGCAAACATTAGTTCATGGTGCAATGCTTTAGTTACACTTTGATAAACTGAATGGAAACTTTAACAGTGATGCATGCAGTGAAAAACTACAATGTCTTCATCTCTGAACTTGAATGTAATCTCTCGTGTCTTTAACAGGCTGGCTGTGAGAAACGCAACTGAAGTGAACACTCTCAGGGCAAGTGTGTGTGTGTGTGTGTGTGTGTACTTTCCATGATGGACACTTTCGAAGGAATCCATCGTGTGCAGCTCTCCTGCTCTCCTGCACGATCCCGGTCTGTCCCGGGGTACGAGCTGCTGGTGGCAGGGAATTCTGGGATAGCAGTGTACTCATCACCTACGTTCTTCGGGAATGCTGATCTTACGGATCAGCACACAGCAGAGGAAGAGAGATGCCCGGTCGGGAGGTACGTCCAGACTTCACCTAAACAAAAATACCATAGTAATACTTTCTTTTGTTTTGATAGCTTTAACAACAACCGGTCTAATGTTGTGTAAAAACTGTTAAAAAATGGTGACAGAGCAAAATCTTCCACCCACAATTATTTTAGCGAACGAATAAAGAGGATGTAATCTCTAATTCTGCTGAATACACAGAACTGTACACACAATATCAATGTGTGAAAGTCAATCAGAATTAGGAACCTTTAAGTAACATAACATACACATAATGGAACAAACATGACATACCAAAACTGAACAATATAACAAAACACAACACAACACAACACAACACAACATAACATAACATAACATAACATAACATAACATAACATAACATAACATAACATAACATAACATAACATAACATAACATAACATAACATAACATAACTTAAAACATAACATACTCATAATGGAACAAACATGACATACCAAAACTGAACAATATAACACAACACAACACAACATAACATAACATAACATAACATAACTTAAAACATAACATAACATAACTTAAAACATAACATACTCATAATGGAACAAACATGACATACCAAAACTGAACAATATAACAAAACACAACACAACACAACATAACATAACATAACATAACATAACATAACATAACATAACATAACATAACATAACATAACATAACATAACATAACTTAAAACATAACATACTCATAATGGAACAAACATGACATACCAAAACTGAACAATATAACAAAACACAACACAACACAACACAACATAACATAACATAACATAACATAACATAACATAACATAACATAACATAACATAACATAACATAACATAACATAACATAACATAACATAACATAACTTAAAACATAACATACTCATAATGGAACAAACATGACATACCAAAACTGAACAATATAACAAAACACAACACAACATAACATAACATAACATAACTTAAAACATAACATACTCATAATGGAACAAACATGACATACCAAAACTGAACAATATAACAAAACATAACATAACAACAATAACAAAACATTACATAACATAACATACACAGCATAACAGAATGAAACGAACATTACATACCAAAAAACTGAACAATATAACAACAAATAACATAACATAACAACATACACAGAATGGAACAAACATTACATAACAGAACTATACAAACAATATAATACAAAATATCGTATACAAAAATAACAGAACAAACATGTTAGATCTGAACAAACAATATAGGCTAACATAAATATAAACATAACATAACATACAAAACAGAACAGAGACAACAGAACAGGAGCACATAACATACAGAATAGAATAGAACCATTTGTTTGAGGCACATCACGTGATTTCTGGATGCCTCCACTGCGTCATGTGACCCGTGATTGACAGCTGGACATTTTTCCTGCTCAATCTCAGAGGAAAGTCTATCTGACTGTCCTACCCAAAACAAAACAAATCTAAACACAGATTTCTCTCTCGGATCCGGATTCCGGAGTGTTTATCTGGATCAGATTTCTGCTATAGAGCTCAGTCGTGTTCGGAAAACCTCAGCGGGATCCACTGGTACTTTTGTTACTCTTTATTTCAGGAAGCGGAGCTGCAATTTTGCAACACTGTAACTTTGTTAGATTGTTTCATTGTTTGTGTTGTCGTCAGCGGGTCGCGGTGAGTCCTGTAGCCGGGCGAGGTGAGGGGAAGGGCGGGGAGTGCACACGGGAAATGCCGTGACTCCCGCCGAGCGATGACTTACATAAACAGGGCTGATTATGATCGTAATCACACACGAGCGTTTATTTATTCAAACACAGGCAGCTCTATCATACTATATGAAGACGGGTGTGGCGTTATATTTTCATGACTGAATTAATTTGCGTACGATCCTTGTTGGGATTTTATGGGATTTTCTTATTGGCTAAAAACAAGGACAATTAGGAATCACATTGGGATCTATTTGAGTGTTACTATCCTATAATAATATTTTTCTCTGAAGACTTGTGATATCCTTGTGATATATGAGAGTGTGATGTCCTCTTAGGGCTGAACGAATTCCCCCCGGGGGGGGGGGGGGGGGGGGGGGGGGGATAAAATCGGGGGGGGGGGGGGGGATGACTTTAAACTCATAAAGTTTAATCTTTACAGGAACCAACTTAAAGGGACAGTTCACCCAAAAAAGAAAATTCTGTCATCATTTACCTGTCTTTAAGTTGTTCCAAACCTGTATGAGTTTCTTTCTTCTGCTGAAGACATAAGAAGAAGATATTTTGAAGAATATGGGTAACCAAATAGTTGATGACTTAAATATTTAAAAAAAAAAAAAAAAAAAAAAAATAGTATGGAAGTCCCATCAACTGTTATCTTAACAGTTATATCTTCTTTTGTGTTTAACAGAAGAAAGAAACTCATACAGGATTGGAAGAACTTGAGGACGAGTAAATGCTGACAGAATATATAAACTATAAAGTGAACAGAGTTTTTTTTTTTTTTTTATCTCTTTCCACTTGAGTTTTCATATAGGCCACATTCACACTGTTTTGGACCAAATCATTGTGACCATAAAATAATCATAATTGTGTTTCCTGCAGATTGGTCGACCTGGAGCCAGAGCCGAGCCCGGGATTGGGGGCTGATGGGGGGCAGAGGAAGAAGATGCCCCCGGAGGAGGCAGGAGCACGCAGACAAGAGACCTACAACATGTCCCGTCTGCGGAGTTCCTCTCTGGAGATCAAGGAGAAGGGAACAGAATTCCTCAGAGACCAGCTGGATGCTGCACAAAAGGTGCCACATGTGCTATTCTTTTCCATTCTATTCCGTTCCATTCTATTCCATTCTGTTCCGATCTATTCCATTCTGTTCCAATCTATTCCGTTCCATTCTATTCCGATCTATTCTATTCCATTACATTCTATTCCATTCTATTCCATTCTATTCCGTTACATTCCATTCTATTCCAATCTATTCCATTCCGTTCTATTCCATTCTATTCTAAACTATTAAAAGTAATGTTTTGCGGGGACTTTACATTTAGCTAAGAAAAAGGGTCTTGATGTTTCATTGTAGGTTCTTCAAATCAGTGTTTCGGATCTTTAAAGCTCCAGCACACGGTTTCAGGTTACAAATTATGTGTTTCAGAGTAGTAATAACTGCTCACGTCTGTCAAACCATAATTGCAAGTTGGAAACGTAGTTTTTTGTAAACTAGCCTACAACGTCACTCATTTGACTGTTGTGATGTCATGTCAGTCAAACAAAATGGCAGCAGTGTCAACAGGTCAATGATGGAGATACGTCTAGTCATATTATAGTTATTTTTAAATAAATGTTTTATTATTTTCCTAAACTTATTTATTGTTTTATTATTCTATCTAATGATGATGGTACCTGTTAGTTATTTATTATCTTTCAAGACGATATAGACATTAATGTACATGAATGCGAACTGCTTGGAAATATGAATGAACCATTCAAATGTTCTCCTATTCAATTAAATTCTGTTTTATTGACTGCTGTCTGTGTTTTCAGGAGCTGAAGCTGAAAGACGAGGAGTGTGTCAGACTGTCTCATGTCAGGAATCAGCTCGAGCAGGAATTGGAGGAACTGACCGCCAGTCTGTTTGAGGTGGGCGGGACTAATGTGACATCTATAATATAGAGGACTATTGTGTGGTGATGTAGATTTCAATAGTGAGACTAATATGTGTGCCATAAAAAAAACATGACATGCTCATGGATGGTTTTATTACATTATATTAGGTTAAAATATATGAGGGAAAGTGGTCATCTAACTGGTCACTGTTTAAAAAAAATGTAATAATCAATTTGCCTTCATAATCTCATTTTAAATGGTCCTGTTGTGTGACAAATTCATTTTTATTATAAAAACTATTTCACAATTGAAAATAGTTACTAGCCACTCAACATTTTCACTGGCCACAATTATGACATCCATACCATGGGGAAAAACTGCAATATAGATATTTTAATATTATCTCATAATTTAGCAGCAGGATTATTAGACTGCTGTCACTTTAAGACTGACGCACGGATCCATTATACTGTTACACATGAGTTTTCTTTCTCAACTGTTTACGTTCACTTAAAACATACAGTAACTGACTGTGTTTACGTGAATACTCGCCAAGACCGGCATTTTGATATTATTTTGTGTGTATTTTAATGTTTAAGCGCAATAAGACGTGAAAACAAATTTAATTTAGTCCTGAGAGGCGGCTTTATGTACCTCACTTTGGGTGTGAGCACAAAATTATGACCAATCCCACAAGTCCTGTAACAGCAACAATATTCATCCGAGACAAATGAATGAGTGAGGAGAGGCGGGTTTGTGTGTCACTCGCTGAGATGAGAGAGAAAGAAAAAGCAGCTGATATCCTGCATCTACTCTGTCAGAAAATGAATATCAAGCGTTTCAGATATTTCAGTATCGATATGTATTGAAAAATCGACATAATTGACAACACTCTATTGCATTATATATATATATATATTATTTCAGCTGCCTTTTTAAAAGACTACAATTGAAAAAATGTATTATACAAATTAAAGCCGCCAAAGTGGCTATTAGGACTGACTGCGTTACACGCCACTGCTGAAATACACAGACTTTTAGCATGTGTTAATGTCAATCCCTGAATAAAACATATTATAATTAATTTTTAATGTAAAAATATTTAAATGTAATCTCACAATTATTATTAAATAAATAAATAAAAAACGCTGCAAGCATAGTTATAAAAATATTCGTAAAATGCTATTTAAAATAGTTGATAATGTCAGACCAACGACATGTCCACTTCCCAGAAGTATTTCATGTCACAAACCTGTGTGTTCATCTCTGGTCTCTAGGAGGCTCATAAGATGGTGCGAGAAGCCAACGTGAAGCAGGCGGCGGCGGAGAAACAGCTGAAGGAGGCGCAGGGCAAGGTGCTGTCTGTCTCTCTCTCACTCTCTCTCTGTCTGTCTCTCTCTGTCTGTCTCACTCTATCTGTCTGTCTCACTCTCTCTCTCTCTGTCTGTCTCACTCTCTCTCTCTCTGTCTGTCTCACTCTCTCTCTCTCTGTCTGTCTCACTCTCTCCGTCTCACTCTCTCTGTCTCTCTCTGTCTGTCTCACTCTCTCTCTGTCTGTCTCACTCTCTCACTCTGTCTGTCTCACTCTCTCTGTCTGACTCACTTTCTGTCTCACTCTCTCTCTCTGTCTCACTCTATCTGTCTGTCTCACTCTATCTGTCTGTCTCTCTCTGTCTGTCTCTGTCTGTCTCACTCTCTCTCTCTCTGTCTGTCTCACTCTGTCTGTCTCACTCTCTCTCTGTCTGTCTCACTCTCTCACTCTGTCTGTCTCACTCTCTCTCTGTCTGACTCACTTTCTGTCTCACTCTGTCTGTCTCACTCTCTGTCTCACTCTATCTGTCTGTCTCACTCTCTCTCTCTGTCTGTCTCACTCTCTCTCTCTCTGTCTGTCTCACTCTCTGTCTCACTCTCACCCTTTCTGTGTCACTCTCTGTCTCACTGTTTCTGTCTCACTCTCTGCTCACTCTTTCTGCACATCTGTCGTCTCAGATTGACGTCCTGCAGGCGGAGGTCTCTGCTCTGAAAACCCTGGTGTTGACCTCTACGCCCTCCTCCCCGAACCGCCAGCTCCACCCTCAGCTGCTGTCTCCGGGCTCCAGCCGGTCCCGGGGCCACACGCGCAACAAGAGCGCCAGCGGAGCCCTCCAGCTGCAGACGGAGCCCCTGCCGACCGACGCAGCGACAAACCGGGAGGACAGAGAGGTGCACACACACTGCTGGAAAAGATCACCTGCTTATAGTGTTGACAACTTTTAAAAATGTGACTCTTGCACTGTTGAGCAGAATCGTAAACACCTCTAATTGGCCATTGTTTTCACGCGCTCATTGGATATGTCTGTGATTGGCTACAATTATCAGCGCTTCAAAAACATAGTGTAAATACATAAATGATGCTCTTCACAGAGCGATTTAAAATTTCAGTACCGACTTGGTACCGAAGTTGGTACTTTTGACAACACTACTGGCTTTTAGAGACTAGTGTTGGTCTGTACCTGCATGATTAAAGTTTGATCACTGATTTCCTGCTGTTCTTCCTCTCTTTTCCTCCTCGGCCTGTATTTCTCTGATCTGTGCAGTTCCTGTTCTCCTCTCTCTGATACTGTGTGTCTGATTCCTGGTCAGCTGGTTAGTGTGACCTGTGTGTGAACTCTCTCTATGGCAACAGGGTACAAAGGGTTACAAATTAGAACTTGAGAACTTTCTTTCTTGCTTGCTTGCTTTCTTTCCCTGGTGAAAAAAAAGAAAAAAAGAAGAAGAAGCTTTTTAATTCAGCCCAAAAAGTGGTTTGCTGGTCTTTGCTGATTTAGCTGGTCCTGGGCAGCTGTCAAATACCCAAAACTCCCATTCTTAACTTAAACAAACTATTAAAAATCCTTTTCGTTAATTGAAATAAAGCTGAAATAAAATATAAATATTAGATTAAAAAAAATGACAAAAACGCATAACACAATTACTAGAACTTAAACTAAAATGAAAATATAAAAATAAAATCTAATTCAAAATATTAATAATACTTTAGTAGTATATAAATAATAGTCACACTTTACAATAAGATTCAATTCGTTAACATACCTCTA
This sequence comes from Gila orcuttii, assembly GCA_026230005.1. Classification (NCBI taxonomy): domain Eukaryota; kingdom Metazoa; phylum Chordata; class Actinopteri; order Cypriniformes; family Leuciscidae; genus Gila; species Gila orcuttii. Next base: position 4,421,194 of record JAPDVR010000025.1, read on the forward strand.
AAGCATTTATTAATCAATTTCAATTTACTAGTAGATTATTAAAATCAAAAGTTTTACCTGTTAATATTATTTAATGGACCTGAGCTGACATGAGCCAACAATGAACAGCTGTGTTTTTATGTACTACAAATAAAAAGATAATATTGTACTGTAATAAATGTATTGCTCATTTTTAGTTATTATTAGTTCATGCATTTAATTGCGTGAATTAATGGGACCTTATTGTAAAGTCTTACCAACTATACTAAAATATCCTGGACCAGCAAACCAGCATTTTTCAGCAGAGAAACAAAACAAAACGGCAATCAACACATTTAAGAAAAAGAGCATGAATTCATTGAGTGGTTAAAAAGCATAAGGTGAATCTTCTGTGATGTAGATGGACTCAGTGTTGTTTGCGGAGTTCCTCTCGTGGAAGGAGAAGCCCGGTCTGGACCGTTCCTCAGCGTTCATCAGCAGGGTGTTCAGGGAAGATATCGGACCCTGCCTTTCATTCACATGTTCTGAGGTACGCCGTCAGCTCTGTTATCTTTCTCTGTGCTCTCCGTTCTCTCAGACCTTCTCTCATGGTTGTTCTCCAGCTGTCTCAGTCTGTCCAGTGTGCGGTGGAGAACAACTCTCTCACCATCGAGCCTGTAGCGATGTCGTCACTGCCCACGGTCAAAGACATCGAATGTGGAGGACCCAAGTAAGTCATGGATGGACTCACGGTAACTGTATAAACAAAACAGATCCGTCACCTTGTTTTCACACTTTTGGCCAATTTAAGAAATCAAATGTAGAATCTTGCATGCATTCTACTGAAATTTAGACCAATAATACTATACTTTTTCAAGTAATGTGCATTACTTTTCGTTTTTTGTATAATGACAAATCCAATCGAGTTTTTAACTCAAACTGAAAAATGAAAAAGTATGTGTTTCATTTCTTTAAAAGGGGTTTCTTTTGGGCTCTACTGGAATAGGTTTTCATGCTTGAGTGTTCAAGAAACACATTTTTTCTTCTTATATTCTCCATTGTTGCGGCTCCTCTCTTCCCAGTCTGTCAGTAACGCCCTGTTTAGTTCCTGTCTCTATGAAGCCTCTCCTTCTGAAAAGCACACTGTGCTCTGATTGGTTGGCTGGAGCAGTGTGTTGTGATTGGTCAAGAGCTTCGAGTGTGTTTGGGAAATGTCCCGCCCTTTTCCATAACCGGCAGTTTAACATACTACTAACTCACTCAACCAGGCCCCGCCCCTTTATTCTGCGTATGAATTATTTAAATGAGGAATATTGTGTCGTGTTCGTTCCCGGAAGAAACTCAAGACTACGATGGAGGAGTTTCAGGGAGTTCAGAAACAGTGACACTGATATAGAGAGTCACTCATTTGATTACATGCATGGCCTAAAATTCCCAGTACTGCATGCTTGAGTGCATAAACACTTACCTTCATACCAACACCTCTTTCAAACTGCTTCACCTGGCTTACGCTCGGCACAATCCTGACTAAAGTCAAAATCCTTGGATTTGACATGTAGCATGTGGGACTCTCTTTAAATTCTGCCTGTGGGCGACAAATACACATACCGTAAATCAGAGAAATTGCACTTTGATCTTGGAAGTCACGCTTTAATCGCACTTTAATCACACTTTAATCACTGTTTGATTTGGGGTTGTTTTCACAGTGGTTGCCGGACACCGATAGAAACGTAAGTGATTCCAAGAACCAAATGTGCATGAAATCCTGTTTTACACTAACACATCACATCGTCAGTTCCTTTCTGTCTGGAGAATGTTTATTAGTTCTTTTTTTTTATATAAATCTGGTAATTACGACATGGCATGAACACACCTGTTGCCTGGTGTATCATTCTGTCCTGCTTGTTTCTCATTGGCCGTTAAGAGTGTTCAGGAATTTGATTGACAGCTTCATTGGCCAGTGTTCTCTTTTTGCTTGAACAGTAAATGTGCGTTGAGCGGGATGTCCCGCCACTGCCGACATCGCATCAAACTGGGAGATAAAGAGAATTACTACTATATATCTCCGTCTAGCAGAGCACGGGTACATGTCTACATCACTCCCTCTCATTCTTTATAGCCGCATTTATTACGCAGGCTAACAGTAGACGAGATGTTTATTTCAGGAGGTTTTCTCTCCTCACAGATCACAGCGGTGTGTAATTTCTTCACTTACATCAGGTACATCCAGCAGGGCCTCGTCAGACAAGATGGTGAGTTCATCTTCTGTAAACTAGTCTCCTAGAATTCACTTTCACTTATATAAATAAGAAGATATTTTATAAGAAAATGTATTAAGACAAATAATAGTAGTCAAAGTGTATATTTATATGTATTAATAATAATATATAATAAAATATGTATTTTATTTATATATATTTTAATATTTTATAAAAATCTATATATGAAATACAAATTTTATTCATATATTTACATAAAATATTGTAATATATGATTATATATATTTATATATATTTTAATATTACATTAATTTTAATATTTTATATATATGACAATTTATTTAAGTCAAATAAGTATTCAGAAAGTGTATATTTATATGTATTAATATATATAACAAAATATGTATTTTATACATATATACATACTATTTTAATATTATATGAAATAGTATATATATATAAATAAAATATTAAAATTAATGTAATATTAAATTATTATATATATATACAGATATTTTATTATATAAACATTTTATATATTAAAATAGTATATATACATTTATATACATAAAATACATAAATACATTTTATTATAAATATATATATAAAAATAAAATATGTATTTTATTTATATATACTATTTTAATATGAATTAAATAACAAATCACTTAATATTAAAATATTATATACCGGTGTATATATATATATATACATACAGGTGAAATTCGAAAAATTAGATTATCGTGCAAAAGTTATAATTTTGATGATTATGGCTTGCAGCTTATGAAAACCCCAAATTCAAAATCTATATTTTAATATTATATATTATAATATTAGGTGATTTGTTATTAAATTATTTAGTTGGTATTTAAAAATACCATAAAATACTACTAATAGTAAAATAGTGAATATTTTTATTACAATAAAGTATGTCAGAAGAAAACTGTAATTTTCCTCTGGTTGCAGTTCAGCAGATGTTTTGGGAAGTGATGCGTCTGCGGAGAGAGATGAGTGTGGCAAAACTGGGATATTTCCTGACGGAGGAGAGCTAGAGAACCAGAAAACACAAACACATCTCAACACTCACTCACACACTCCCATGACGGCGTTTTATAGCTACATATTCATGTATGTATTCAGGGAAACACTACAGGAGAATTCCCAGAATGCCTCTTTTCTCTGAGCCAATGGAATAACAGCATTACAGTTCTAGTTGACAGGTTGTGTGTTATTTTTGCTTTTGGAAGGACCGAACGCAATAAAAGTGCCACTTAACACTGAGGTTAACATTGGTAAGACATTTATATGTCAAGAAGTCAACAACAGGATGTTTTCTTTCCATTTACCGGTAGAAAGTCTCCGACATTTAATTTGCCATTTTCAAAGTTCATAGCTTGAACCCTTATTATCAAACCTTATGTTTTCAGCTCATCTAGTTTTCCTCAGTTTACAAACAGTGACAAATCGGTCAACCAGTTTGATAGAATTCTTAAAAGATAGCTAAATTGGCTTTTATTTGCATAAGTATTATGCTGTGTTTGTTTTGTCGAAATTACAAAATGATATGCCGACATCCTGTATGTCCTTCCAAAAAAGTTTGACAAATATGTGAATGTTTTCTATAATTCTAACAATAGAATGAGTTCTTGAATCATAAGGTCGTTCTAGAGCTTCATTTGATTTCACCTTGCAGTTTTGAAACCTATCTTAGAACAGTAAGGCGCTTTCTGTCCCAGCATGCTTTGTGCACCAGTTATTTCTGTGCACATTAACGGTTTACAGCTTTGAATGGGCAATCCTCCACAGGTCTTTTCTATGCAACCTCCTTAAAGTGCCAAGAAATGTGCCATGTGAGTTTGATGCACACATACGTCACTACCAGCACACATGTTATGAATGCTAAACCATCTTAGACACAAGTTATGGTACTTGTACCATGATGCATCTCACTCCATATTATTCCCCTGTAGATAATAACTGTTGCTTGATTGACAATCGCTGTCTTACTGCACAAATACAGATTTTACATGTTTACAGAGCCTTTTATGGGCCGTAGCCACCATATTTAACTTGATGCGAGTGAAAACATCTCTTCAGATGGTTGTACCGTTTTGGTTTTTTAAACTGGAAATGTTTTGGAAATATGTGCAATGTTTTTTATCCTTGTTTTCATTCGTGACACATTAAATTTAGCGTCTACCCTCAGGTCCATTGCGTTTAAGTTAAACTGCCTCGTCATGTTAAAATGACCGTGTGTGTTTTCAGTCTATTAAAGTCTTCAGAATATAAATTTGTGTGACTCGGATTTGTTTTGTGAATGTTGTCCCAAGAAATGTGTCCAAAAGAAGTATATAGCATGTAAGAAACTGTGCTTTATTCATGATAATTTATGTATAATAATCATGCTGGTCAAATATACATTTTTGGACTTCCACATGCATTGAATATATATAATTATGATTTTATGAGATAATGGAACAGAAATTCATTTATGATGCTTGAAATATTAGTTATGTCATATGTCAAAGCTTATTTAAATGCATCATACACACATGCATGCATGATGTCACAGCAAAATGCCAGTCTCAATATGTGTACAAATTCAAGGCTAAGCTACAACAAAGCAAGGACAAGTACATCAGCTGATGTGACGTCACACGTGGGAGAGATTTACCTCAGACAAAAGCTTTTCTCAAGGGCGAGGACACTGGGAAAAATGTTAAAAATGCTTTGCAGGCTTGAACACGTTTCATTCATGTGTTTTTTCCATCATGGTTGACTGTGGTTATGAAACTGGAATATTGAACATGTAAACACGGACCAATTGTGACCAAATCTGCACATTTTCCAAACCAGTTTTCCCTTGACTCCATTTCATCCTCCTCTCTGACAGCATTCTGCCTTCACCGTCTCGGCTTTCCGAAGGAAAACTCTGCAGGATTGACATTCTAGTATAAGTATATACTAGTTTAAACATACAAAACAACTGCTTGAACTGGAGATTCAGTCCTTCCAGAAAAATGCGGAGTTTTTTTGTGATTGTTGCGGTCCTTGATTATGCGGCACGTTTTCTTAAAGGGGTGGTAGAATGCCCTTTTCACAAGATGTAAAATAAATCTCTGATGTCCCCAGAGTGAGTGTGTGTAAAGTTTTAGCACAAAATACCCCACAGATATTTTTATATAGCATGTTAAAGTTGTCACTTTTTGAGGGTTAGCAAAAACGCACCGTCTTGTGCCTGGCCCTTTAAATGCAAAAGAGCTGCAGAGGGCGGGGTTTCAAGAGCTCTTGTGTGTTAGCAGAGCGATTACCTCACGCAGACACACTAAAATGACAGAAACTGTTCTGCCTTTAATGTTAAAACAGAGTCAGACAAAGATGGAGAGACTCAAGAAGACGTCTCTGAATGGTTAGTTGATGAATTTATGTTGCTGATGTGGAGTTAACTATCCTCAATTAGGATATTCTGTCATGATAAATCTATAAATCGCTCGTATAGGAACTGTTGTGAGATGCACACAGAGTGACTTTTTATTGCATGTGAAAAGGAGGATGCTAAAGTTTTAGCTGACTCACAAATGTACTCTTAAACAACAATTTTTCCTCTTCTCAACATGGACTGCGTGTCCCGGGGACGGGGTTTATCTACATTTTAGGGTTTCTGATGTCACTAAACCCGGGAGGAATGTCGTGTAGTCCCTACCAGCCGTTTGTTGTAGTCCTTTGCTTTGAACTTTGAGCATTGTAACTTTGCAGATGTTGTTTATGCTCACAGCAACATTTCACACTAGCTATAGTTAGAAAAGTGAAATCGTGTTTTACCACCCCTTTAAAAAATGCGATGGAATATGCGGGATATTTATGCAATTTTGTGGGATGAAAGTGCGGGAACTTGCAAAAACTGCGGTTTGATGAAAAAGAGAAAAAAAGTGATTCCCCCAACACCCTGTTCTCACTAGGCTACTACCTTAATGTAAAGAGTCATTTCTTATTACTTCCTATGATAAGCAAGCATACTACATCACAGAAAGTGCTGGAATATTTCAGTTCTCATCTTGTTTTAATTCAGACCTTAATAAACACATGGCTAACTTACAAAACAATGATGAGTCAAACAAGTTCTGTAGCTTTACAAAAGGAATATGATACAACTTCTGTAAAAATTAATAAATAAAATATAAATATGCGCTTCCTGTTTTACAGCTTTTCGATGATGTTCACGTCGCGTAATTACATCACTTCATAATGTTCCCATGGCAACAGGGAAAACGGCTGCTCTTGTGTGTAGTAAACGCAACATTTTTCAACTTTCTTCTAATACATATGGGACTTTTTTGCAACGAAAATGCGGGGATTATGAAATTTTGCGCCAAAACCGGCAATTTATGCGTATTTGAAAAAAATACGGCCCCCGCATAAATATGCGGACTTTGGCTGATTATGCATTGAATTATGCGATCGCATAATCGTGTTTTTCTGGAGGGACTGGAGATTGTGACGCACCTTTTGTAGCAGGCGAGGAAGAGCAGAAATAAAGCCACGCCCCCTAGGACTGACATCACTGACGCAACAATGGAGGAGGCAGAAAGGGGCGGAGCTGCAGCTTCTACATATACAACAAAGAAAAGCTCATTTATGTGATTATGATTAATATATGCCGTAGATGTCGGAGACTGCTGGTGATGGATGTGGCCGCTGCTCACCTGTACAGGTGTGACCTCCAGGTGTGTTGAAGCACTGCAGGTGTGGAGGGCAGACGGGCGGATGAGCAGAACATTCATCGATATCTCAAATAACCAATAAAAACACTGTTTTAATAAACTGGGTGTAAAATGAATCAGTTCAAATTTTATTATAATATTTAATTTAATATTAATCGTTTAATATTTTGCCATTCATATTTACCACATAATCTAATGTTATTTTACATTTAATTTAAATTTAATTAGTCAATTATTAGGAAATAAAAAAGCTAATTTTTTATAGGAGAAAGATAATAGGAAATATGATTAATCAATAATGATTAAAAATAAGTAAATTAAAAGAAAATTTACATACTTTGTAAGTCATGCAAGATATTATTGTAGCATGACATATATTGTAAGATAATGTCAGGAAATTCAATTATGGTTTGAAATAAGTACAAGTAAATAAATAAATATGATGTCTTCATTTATCTTCTTATGTCATATAAGTTATTATTGCAATTTCTTTGTACACTTTATATTTTCATGAGTGTAAACATAAAATTTTAAATAAGTTTAACAGAATATTTTTTCCAATACAGAAAAAAAGAATAAACGCTGTAGGTTTTTACATTAATATTAATTGTTTAATATTTTTTCATTAATATTTACCATATAACCGGATCTAATGTTATTTTACATGTAAAAATTTTAATCAATTTAATGACTGTCTATTAATGTTCAAACGTCCAAAAGTTTAATAGTAAATTTATTTACAATGAAATAATACTAAATGGATTCATGTAATATTTAATATTAATCGTTTAATATTTTATCATTAATATTTATTTAATTTAAAATGTAGTCTACTGTTATTTTACATTTAATATTTATTGTAATATTTTACATGTAATATTTAATGTAATATTTGATATTTAATATTTAATTTAGTTTAAAGAATGTCCATGAAAGTCCTAACATCCAAAAGAAATGAATAGATCATTCATCAATATAACCAATAAAAACATTGTTCTACATTTTAATTTTAAATAGCCAATTTCTAAATTTAATTTAAATATTTATTTTAATTTAATATTTAACATAAACTGTTTAAAATTGTATTAATATTTACTATTTAATTTAATATTTAATCTAATGTTATTTGACATTTGATATTACATATTTAACATTTAATATTACATATTTAATGTAATATTACATATTTAATTGAATTTGAAACACATGAGTAGAGACCTTGGCAGGTGGGTGGTTGTGCGCTCCAGCTGTGAGTGTTGGGGTCACAGGTGACGTGTGCGGCTCCCTGGAGCAAGTATCCAGTAGGACACTGATACTTCACGGCAGAGTCACACAGCACAGAGAAACCCAGATGCAACCGCGGGACGGCACCACAGACCGGGTCTAAAAGTGAGACCAAAACATAGGTTGAATATGAATAAAACACATAAAATAAAAGGATTATTTGATTCCCTTTATTCTTTCGGTCGCTATTACCAACGTCTGGTTCCCTCCACGCTGAGAGGTTCATGTGGGCGATGCGTGTGCAGGGCAGCAGGTCGTCAGGGCGGAGTGTGTGTGCGAAGGGGTCATGGGGCACCAGACGGATGTGTGTGTTGTCACAGATGATGCGGGACAGAGATGTAGTGTGGAGAGCGTCTCTCTGAGCTGAGCTGAACACACCTTCACTCTGCCACCAGAACCTTAACCAGAATTACCATTTTGACCCCAAACTCATTTTTAAAACATGTTTAAAAATTGAGTGTTCATCAGAGGGGTCCAAGACCCTAGGACTTTTGTCGCACTTGAACCACGAATACACACAAAAAAACAATTTTTTAAAGGATTCGAGGAGTTTTGTGTTAGAAATTTAAAAAAAGTAACAAATCCTTCAATCGCGGGACAATTTGACCCCCTTAGGAATGAATGGAATGCGAAGAATGCTTCAGTACACATAGAAAAAACTCAAACTAAAAATGCTAAAACCTTACCAAAAAATTTATTTTAAAACGTTTACATGAGTATCTAAATGCATACTGAAGAGAAACTGACTTTAGGACCCAGCGGAACAGCTCATTTGCTGCATATAGAGCTATAAGGCCATCAAGAGTCATGAAATATCATGTTATATTATTTTTTTTCCCACAAAATGTCGGCAAAGACACACAATGTAAGATATTTTGAGCTGAATTAAAAGGCATAATGCATGAAATTGCGAATTATTTTGAATTTAAGTTGAAAGAATGTGAGGAATGTGCTTAAATGACTATTTATCAATTATTTATTGATCAAATTTAGTAATTTAAAGGTACATTTAAAAAAAAAAAAAAAAAAGTAAAAAAATTGAAAGAATATTATCAAAATGAAATAAAAAAAAGTATAATTTTAGGGCTTTGGGTCATTTTGACCCACAAGGGAAAAATGTGTTACAAAGTGCGGTGGGTTAATTATGTACTTCATATCATACATATAAATTATTACATTGTTTAAATTAATACATTTTGTACATTTCTGAAATGCAAAACTCTAAATTGTAATATTACAAGTAGAGCTGCTTTGAAACTATGTGTATTGTGAAAAGTGCTATACAAATAAATGTGAATTGAATTGAATATCATGCCAGATTGAAATCACTCAACGTTTAAATAAACTGAAGTGTAACATCACGCTACCGGTCACCGTCTCGGAGCGTTCTGAACTGTTTTGCGATCAGGCATGCCAGCAGCGACCCCACACGACCCCCGGCCAGAGCGGGCTCTGAGATCGCCCCGACCCACACGTCTATGTTCTCGGCCGATCCATAGAGATGCAGCAGCTTCCTGGCCAGAACTACATTACCCAGAATCCCTGTTAAATCAGACTCGTTCGCTGGGGCAGAGAGGCCGCAGAGCTTTCGCCACGCACTGTAACCTGGGGAGAGAATGACATCACTGCAAGTCTAGCACAGCATCCTCACCCAGATTAAGGTCGTCAATTATAAAGGAAATTAAATTAGCAAACTATTAATAAATATTTCAAATTATAGGGGAGAGATCATGGGAAATTTAATAATGATTGAAAAAAAAAAAAGAGTACATTAAAAGGAAAAGTACAAATCTTCTTATGTCATGCAACTAATTCTTGTATTTTGTCCCTTTTTTCAGAAATTTTTAATCAAATTAAATAGTTTTTTAGATTTGTTATGATTATTAGACTACTGCGTTTTGTAATGCGATTTTTTTTATCCCTTTATTTTTATTTTCATGAAGACAACCCACATGCACAATGCCACCAATTCAGTAACTATACAGGAGTACGACTAAATATACTTTCTAAGCAGTACCATTGTACATGTTACATTGAGCTAAGTACTTACAGCTTTTCAAATTAGAGCATCCCTCCCCCCTCCCCCCACAATATTGCAATGATTGTAGAAGGTGTCTTCAAGTGCTCTACAAACAAAAACATTTTGTAAATGGGCAAAGAATAAACATATAGTCTTTTATCCTAGTGAATGGCAATAACAGAAATTAAAATAATATATAAAGCTTGTTCAGTCCATCTGTAAGAATTTTCTTATTGGTTCCCGAATCTTAATGAAAATGGATAATTTGTCTTTTAATATGAATCTCAGTTCTTCCAAGTACAACATATTTCCCAGTTCCCTAGCCCACATCTCAAAGGTGGGGACAGAATCTGCTTTCCACATTTGTAAAATAAGTATTTTTGCCAACATCATACACAGCAAAATGGCTTGTGTCTGATATTTATTACAAAAAGCATTCTCTGCTCCTAAAAGTCCAGTGCAAGGCCCAGGCTCCAACTCAATAGAATTTGCTTCAGAAATAAATTTAAATATACATTCCCAAAATGGCTGAATTTTACTACATGACCATAAAGAATGAAACAGTGTGCCTTCTGACAATTTACACTTATTACATAGTGGAGAAATCGTGGGATATATTTTATGAAGTTTTGACTTAGAATAATGAAGCCTATGAATTACCTTGAACTGAATCAAATTGTCTCTAGCATTCACAGAACATGTATGTATGTTTCTCAAGCATGCATCCCACACGTTTTCATGAATGTTAAAACCAACTTCCTCCTCCCAGTCATGTTTTATTTTCTCTGTGTTACTGTCCACATTTTCTAGCAGTAATTTGTAAAAGTTAGACACACTACCATTCATACCAGGATGTACATTACCGATTTTCTCTAAGGTGGGATTCAAATTCAAAACTTCAAAGTTTGGAATGTGCTTTCTAACAAAGTCTCTAACTTGCAAATAACGGAAGAAATGTGCAGAAACAAGAGCATAGTTAGACAAGAGCTAAATGTACCTTCTCTATAAAGATCCTGAATTGTTACTATACCCATGTGTTTCCATTGAAAGAAGAGCTTATCATGTAACCCCGGAGGAAAAGCATGATTATTACAAATTGGAGTGTCCAGATATATATCTGGAATTTTCAAATATACCTTAATTTGTTTCCACACTTTAATTAAATTAGAGATAACTATGTTTCCGTTGATACTCTTGACGTCAATTTTAATGGGACTATTAAGCAGAGCCGTTAATGAAGTCTTATTACAACAAGCTTCTTCAATTGCTAACCATTCTGGCTTGTCACCTAACTCCACCAATCCGGATTTCCTCCACCATGCTAAAGTACATAAATTAGCTGCCCAATAATAATATTTAAAATTGGGAAGCCCAAACCCTCCTTGATCCTTAAGTTTATTTAGATGTTTCTTGTTAATCCTAGCAGTCTTGTTGGCCCATATGAAGCTGGTTATAATAGATTCTAGCGGTTTAAAATGATAAAGGGGAATAAAGAAAGGAATAGTAATGCGATTTTGTAATGTTTTAAGTCACATATTCTGTATATATTTATATATAATATGACTTGTTTTCCTTTTCTTATACAATGTTTTGCATTTCAAACAAATGCTGGCACTTCTAGCTAAGAAAGCTTTTTTTTTTCATTTTATTTGCATTGCTGCTCAAAAACGTTGCACTATTAAAAGGCAACAACCAATTTCTATATCAAAAATAATTCTGTAGAGTGCTTATGCAGCCATCAATTTCTTACATGGCATCAGAATCAATAGCAAGCATTAGTTTCAGCATTTTAAATGACTTGAGAGTTTCTAGTTCTGTTAGGATGCTCCCTCAGGGTCTTGTTTACACCTGGCCACATCATGTGTTTTCTGTGATCGGATAGCTATCAGATCGTGAAAAGACCAGGTGTAAATGCCCTCCGAAACGCATTTGAGAAGGATTTAAATCCGATCGCTCAAACCACATCAGGAGGAGGTCTGAGACGCTTTCCAGACGAAACTGGACAAGTCAAAATGCATTGGTATTTGAAACCACATATGTAAATATTCCTCCTCCCAACAATGCTAAAAATAAACGTGTGAGAGCGTGTTATAGGCTATATGACGTTATAGCCAGATATGACGGCATCACTGCAGATGAGCAGCTGAGCATCTCTTTAGCAAGCCAACGTGCAAACTATCGCAAATCGAAGTGAAAGTAAGTCGCAGACGCTTAACACACAATCATCTTCTTTAAAAATAAAGAGACAAAATGATCTTACCATGATGAAAGGTGCATAATATCTTCCGCTGATGCTGCTCTCTCCTATTGCAGTCTTTGATTTTTAAAATTAGCTGATGATCATATCTGTTGCACTGTCTTTTACTGTGCCTATTGTCCTGTTCCTTTAGTAATTTATTGTATTGTACTGTCCCGTATTTTTTGCACACGTTTTTCACGTGCACTTATGGAGGAAATTTTATCTAGTTTGCATAGTCTCATGTGGTTCTGTGATTGTCCTATGTTGTTTTTATGTAGCACCATGGTCCTGGAGGAAAGTTGTCTCGTTTCGCAGTGTACTGTACTAACTATATGATTGAACGACAATAAAAAAACACTTGAACTTGTTGCTTTCGATGACGTGAACTCCATTAAATCTGCATATAGCGCGGGAATTGAAGATCGGATTTATATCCGTTTTACGAAAACACATTTATGTGACCAGTTGTAAATGGAATCGTGTTGATAAATCAGATCAGTAAAAACACATGAAGTGACCAGGTGTAAACAGGCCCTTAGAAGGCAGCTGCCTATATAGGTAGAAGACAGTGAGGCAGTTCACTGCGGTGATCTAATGACAGGCTGTTGACTGGCACCTTGTAAGCCGTGATCTCGTCCCCTCTGCAGGTTTAACGCCGCTAGGTCGAGCGGCAGCCCTCCCTGAGCCTGGAAAAGCCTCTCGGTCAGCTCCTCCACCATCATCTGATCTGCTGTCTGCAGTTTAGCTGGGGACAAGAGTAAACCACGCAGCACAGGATCGATGCCTCCTACACACACACAAATGTTCATTATGCATCATCATAATCTGATATGCATGTTGAGTAAATTAGCATGCAATGATAAATATTGGCCTATTTTGCTTCTATCACATTTTGAGTGTCTGTTTGTCTGGAGCTGCTGGAGACTAACAACCAACTCTTGCTTGTATTTACACTTGAGTATTGTTCCCTTGTCATTTGTTTGTCATTTTCGCTTTATTTTTTGTGAAGCATTATTTTGCTTTGCTTCAGTGATAATAAAGTCACATCCACTCTTGCATTGCATTGTGCATTTTCTCAGAAATCGCTTACTGCACCTTTTAAGTGTTTATTTTATTACACTTTTTAATTTCTTGTGTCTTTAGATTTCATTTACAATACATATCTGTAAAGGCTGTGAGTCAGAAATCTCTACTTCAGCAGCTTTACATACACCAAACTTTATTCCTATCTATATTTTGAAGGTTTTTACTGATGGGTTTTCATATATATTACCATTTACTTTATTTATATAACAATTTATTCCTAAAAACATGGTGAAATGTTTTCCTATTCTGGATGTCAACTTTTTTGGGGATTTATGAAGTGATAAAAAGAAATATCCAAAGCCCCTTCTAAAAAAAGTTAGACTCTAATGTCAACAAAACAAAATAAAACAAGCATTTTGAACCTGGCTTTATACAATGTTTGGATTTCTGTTCTGGAAATTCATGCAAATTAGTGCATATTTAATGAATGCATCAGTAGCATATTAAAACAACATTTAAGAGAACTTGTAATACAAAACAACTGTGATTTCATTGTGAAATAATGGTGATATCTGTTAGTTAAGTCTGTTTGTGAAACGAACCCTCTTGCACCATCCTCCAGGATGCAAACAAAGAGTGGTGTAACGGCAAAGCCGGGTGTTCGGGGCTCAACCGGTAATCAGGTCCGAGGCGGTTCACAACCGGGTGCACGGTCACGTGTGCAAACCGAAAGGCAGCGGTGGAGAAAATGTTGGAGATGCTGGGGTCCGCATCAGGGTCGTAACCTTTGTACGAGGGCATGAGGACCAGGTTAGCACTGCGTCCCAGGACATGTGGCAAGTAGTGATCCCATGTCAAGATCTTCCAAAACAAGATTCAGCAAGTCCGATGCATGAATAAATTAAGTGACCTTTTTTTTTACACTCATTTTATATGTGGACATCTTCTCACCTGGTGGACAGCGCCCAGTATTTTCCTGCCCTCCTGGTACAGCGTGTCCGGGCTCCAGTGAGGATTGAGCTTGTGAAGCTCCTCAGCCAATCGGTTGTGTTCTCTCAGAAAGAGCGTGTGCAGAGCGATCATACCCAAGTGCTCATTGGCCCGAGAGTCACCTGAGACACGCCCACAAAAACAGAACGACAACCGGCCAGTTTGAATCAGAAAGCATTAATGTGAAGACCTAGCTGGGACATTTTTGAATAAAAATATAAGGACAAATATTGACTTATGTTCGGTTTCTTTATAAAATGTTTTAGCTGTAATACCCTTAAAGTCAACATTAAATAAAAATTGAGCTATTAACTTTATTAATACACATTACAAGCCTACACACTACAGTTGGTACTGCATCTCCAGCACCCCACATTGGATAAGTGGAAAATTAATAAATAAAAAAATAAAATATTTTATTTATTTATTACTATTTTAAAATAATAATAAAATAATAATACAATAAAATAGAATAAAAAATAAAAATAAAAATACAAAAATAATAAAATAAATAATAAAATAAAATAAAAAAAATAATAAAAAAAATAAAATAAAAAAAATAAATAAAATAAAATAATATAATTGTTGCTCTAAGATTGTTTTATTTAATATTAATGCCAACAACCTGCTTGGAAACAGAACGATCGATTCCCTATGGATATGTTGGGCCTCTCCGCTGTCTCTGGTAGGGGGATGGTGTTGATGCGCTCTCGTGGGCCGCAGGGATCCAGGTGAGGTTGTGTGCGGGGCAGGTAGGGCATGAAGCCGAGCCCTTGGTCTGAGTGGAACTGATTGACAGCGAGCAGGCCGAGAGGGGACGAGAGGTTCCTCAGGACAGCGGCGAGAGCATCCGAGCTCCCGTAAACCATGCTGGCGTCCACGAATGCGGTGATGGCGTTTAGCTGCTCCCGGTGGCCGAGAGGGACGGAGCCGCCCGTACAGCTGGGAGCCGAGCGGAAGAACGGCATGCAGGTCTGAGTGCCCTTGCGAGGGTCAGAGAGGGGGATCTGAACGTGAAGAAAAAGAGACTGATGTTCAGACTGTGTGTGTACAATCTAGCAGGGTTGCCCTCGATTAAAGATTTCTCTAGTCGACTAGTAGTCGCTCATTTAAGCGATTAGTCGAACTAATCACGCGATTATATTAATAAGCCATAAATCATATTATATGGGTTAATAAGGGTTTGAAATTAACATCCGCCATCCCGCCAAATGCGGGTAAAAATCAACTGTGTCGGGTAACGCTGTCAAATCAATAGCCAATTTGGCGTGTTATTTATTATGTTTACTCACTTTGCTGGGGAAGTTTGTGTAAGTCAAATCTGCGCAGATTTAGCGCAAATACTCAACTCGTAAGTCATCATGATATTAAATACAGCGTATAGCTCAAAATCTGCTCATATCTGGCTTACGTAAACAGAGGTCACTACGTAACAAATAACGAGGCGCTTGTTCATTTGCATTGAAGCTATAATGAAGATTAAATAGCATTGTTATTTTCCAACTTCCTAAAAAAAATGTATGTTGTTTGTACTGTATTGATCTGTCCACCTAAAACACATTTTTGGTGAAGAGGATGATTATGAAAGAGGAAGGGAGGACATGGCAGGATTTTGTTTGAATAAGAAATGCATGTGAATATATATTTATATAAGCTGTGACGTAGTTAATCTGGTTTATTTATTTATTTATTTTTGGCTAGTAGAAGTTCTGAATAGCCGGTAACTTAAAAATGTAGTAGCCGGTGAGTGAACATGTTAGTTTCAAACCCTGATATTGAGCCTTAAATTGTCTGTATTTTACATAGCCTAATCACCTCTCAAACGCACATATAAAGCTTGTCACAGTGCACCGGCAAAAGTAATAATTATGAGTGTGTCGTGAAAAAAACAGGAGACTATTTAAACATTTTAATAATTTATTGATGTTTTGTGTTTTTGGCTGCAGATATTAAATCGATGATGCGGACTCGTCATCTCCGCAGTTGTGGACGCGCATATATATGCTCACATTTCATATGGATTACATAATCTAAGAATATTTGATTTCCACTGGAGTTTGTCTATTTAAAAGCAGACATTTCAAGCTTTCTATAAATATATTTCTCATGTCTGTAAGGCAAGTATACAATAATTCTCAGTTAATTTTTTGTGACGCTCAAGTTTACTGAAACCGAGACGGCAGAAAGCACATCCTGATTGTTTTCATTATTTTACAAAAGCACAACTTTTTGTTGTTATTGTGAGTTTACAGAAATAAAAGCAGACCCTTTACAATTTGAATTACTCTTATCTGTATGACCAAAAATGTATTTTAAGTTAAACTTAAAATACGGCGCCTGTATGTCATGCAGTAAGTGCTCTCCACACAAACACAGTTATGCGCCTAATAATAGCGCACATTTCTCTAAGTTAACATTAGTGCAAACCAACTTGTAAAGTTGCTGCTACTTACATGTTTCAAGTGATAAGCCATATTTGAGGTTGATGAATAATAGGCAAATGTTTGTATTTCACGGACTAAATTTTTCACCACTTCCTGTGGAGTTTATTTTTCTGCGACTAACCGACTAATAAAATTTTGGTCGACCAAGCCTCTTCTAGTTGACTAACTGTTGGTCGATTATTATGGGGCCGCCCTACCATCTAGCATCTGTTTTCAGGGTGTACGTACACACCTGTATTGGGAAACACGGCGTGTCCCTGCTGCAGGTGTGTGTGCAGTCGGCTCCGGTCTTAAAGGCCGCAGTGCTGGGACTCTGAGGGGTCAGAGTCAGGTCATGATCGATCCACTGACCCCACTCCACCAGCAGATGAGACAGAGACGTGTCCAGAGAGATGTTCTCATTATGAGTGTACAAAACCTCCTGCGACACACTGCGGACCTGCAAAGAGAGAAGAAGAGAGACTGGAAGACTCAACTTATGTTCAATACCATTATCGGCTCATTTGGTGTGATTTTCATCTTCGGTTTAGTTAGTTACACTGTGTAGGATAAAATAAAGGTTTTATAGTTCCATTTAGAACCTTTAAACATTACATTCCAATTTTTTTTTTATGTTCTTCAAACTAGGGGGAAAAACAGTTATTTTAAGAATGTTCACTGAAGGGTTTGTGGAACCAAAAATGGTTCTTCTATGGCATCACTGTGAAAATATCACTTGTGAAAAAGTTGTTAACTAAAACTATAGCTATTGAAAAAAACTCACTTTCCTTATTTTAAATAGAGCTGAAATAAAAGAAAATGTAAATATTCTATGAAAAACTCAAACTTAAAAATAACAACATTTGGTTGAGCTAATATTGTAATTTCGTTTGGCACAGAAAATCCACACTTAAACTCTTTAACTTATTCCTTTTCATTCAAAGCAAGTTGCATATAAAAGTTTAATTAAAGTAAATTATATGATTTAAATAAATAATTTCAATTATTCAAAGTCCCCTGTAGTCAATAATTTTATCCCTTAAAACTCATCTTTGATCACCAAAATGAAATACTTAAACGTTTTTTTTTTCCTTGAAAAAAAAAAAACAAAACTCAGCAATGGTGTTTTTTTCCTTCACTATTTCCCATTGCAGTAACTACATGGGTTAAGGTTAGGTTTAGGGGTAGGTTCAACGTAAGTACCTAGTTATTGTAATAACTATAATAAGTATATAGTATGTACATGAGAACATGACTGTAAAATAAAGTGCTACGGTATATAGAACGTATTGTGAAATACAGTTTCTCATTGTATCCAAACACCTTAGCAAAATATAAACCCACCAAATCAGAATCAGAATCAGAAAGAGCTTTATTGCCAAGTGTGCTTGCACACACAAGGAATTTGTTTTGGTGCTGAGGCTTCCAGTGGACATATACAAATACAACAAGAAACATGAAACATAATACTACAAGTTATAAGAATAAAGAATAAAAATATAAATATATGAGAATAAAAGTATCACAGTTGGGTTTAGTCAGAATAGACATTTCCAGATTTACAGATTATGAACATATTTACAGTGTTTTGAATATTATAAATAAATAAATCTAAATATAAGTATAAGTATCACCTGAGTTGTAGGATATTGCACTAAACAGTGGGAGTATTGCACTTAAGGCACATGCCTTGGGAGGTGTGTTAACTGTTCAGGAGGGAAATGCCCTGTGGGAAGAAACTGTTCCTGTGCCGAGATGTTCTTGTGGCCAGTGATCTGAGTCGCCGTCTTGACGGTAACAGTTCAAACAGGAGGTGTCCAGGGTGAGTGGAGTCTGTGATGATTTTACCTGCTCTCTTCCTCACTCTGGAAGAGTACAGGTCCTGGAGGGATGGCAGGGGGGCACCAATGATCCTCTCCGCAGTCCGGACTGTCCGTTGTAGTCTCCTGATGTCTGATTTGGTAGCTGAACCAAACCAGACAGTGATGGATGTGCATAAGACAGACTCAATAACGGCTGAGTAGAACTGAATCAGCAGCTCCTGTGGCAAGTTGAACTTCCCCAGCTGGCGAAGGAAGTACAGTCTCTGCTGGGCCTTTTTCACAATGGAGTCAATGTGATTGTCCCACTTCAGGTCCTGAGAGATGGAAGTGCCCAGGAACCTGAATGACTCCACTGCTTCCACAGTGCTGTTCATGATGGTGAGTGGGGGGAGTGCTGGGCTGTTCCTCCTGAAGTCCACGATCATCTCCACTGTTTTGAGCGTGTTCAGCTCAAGGTTGTTATTACTGCACCAGACAGCCAGCTGTTCAACCTCCAGTCTGTAAGCAGACTCGTCACCGTTTCGGATGAGACCGATGACAGTGGTGTCGTCTGCAAATTTCAGGAGTTTGACAGTGGGGTCTTTAGAAGTGCAGTCATTAGTGTACAGGGAGAAGAGCAGTGGGGAGAGAACGCACCCTTGAGGGGCGCCAGTGCTGGTGGTGAGAGTCCTGGATGTGAGTTTCCCCAGTCTCACTCGCTGCTGCCGGTCCGTCAGGAAGCTGGTGATCCACTGACAGATCGAGGATGGTAAGGAGAGCTGGGTCAGTTTGGCTGTGAGAAGACCAGGCATGATGGTATTGAAGGCCGAACTGAAGTCCACAAAGAGGATCCTTGCATAAGTCCCTGGTCTGTCGAGATGTTGCAGGATATAATGCAGTCCCATGTTGACTGCATCTTCCACAGACCTGTTTGCTCTGTAAGCAAACTGAAAGGGATCCAGCAGGGTTCCAGTGATGTCCTTCAGGTGGGCCAACACCAGTCTTTCAAACGACTTCATGACCACAGACGTGAGAGCAACAGGTCTGTAGTCATTAAGTCCAGTGATTTTGGGTTTTTTGGGGACAGGAATGATAGTGGAGCGTTTGAAGCAGCAGGGAACTTCACACTGCTCCAATGATCTATTGAAGATCCGCGTGAAGACCGGGGCCAGTTGGTCAGCGCAGGCTTTTAAACAAGCAGATGAGATGCCGTCTGGGCCTGAGGCTTTCCTAGTCTTCTGTTTTTTGAAGACTCAGCTCACGTCCTCCACACAGACCTTAAGCTCAGGTTGGATGGCAGGAGGGGGGAGTAATGGGAGTGCAGGAGGTGATGGTGAATGTGTGAAGCGCAGGTCAGAGCCGGTGTGTGGTGTGAATGAGGGCTTTTCAAACCTGCAATAAAATGAATTTAAATCGTCAGCCAGGTGTTGATTGTCCACAGATCGAGGGGATGGTGACTTGTAGTTGGTGATGTTCCTAAGGCCATTCCAGACTGATGATGGGTCGTTGGATGAAAACTGGTTTTTCAGTTTTTCAGAGTAGTTCCTTTTAGCAACTCTGATCTCCTTTGTCAGTCTGTTTCTGGCCTGGTTATACAAGATTTTATCCCCACCTCTTTGGCATGACGAAGGTGTTTGAGTTTCCCAGTAAACCATGGTTTATCATTAGTGAATGATAAGAATGTCCTGGTAGGAATGCATGTATCCTCACAGAAACTTATATATGATGTTACAGTATCTGTGAGCTCATCCAGATCGGTGGTAGCAGCTTAAAAAACAGTCCAATCAGTGCAATCAAAGCAGGCCTGTAGATTCTGCTCTGCTTCATTAGTCCATCTTTTAACAGTCCTTAACACAGGTTTAGCTGATTTCAGTTTCTGCCTGTAGGTCGGAATAAGATTAACCAAACAGTGATCAGAGAGCCCTAAAGCTGCTTGTGAAACGGAGTGATACGCATCTTTTATTGTGGTGTAACAGTGGTCCAGTATATTACTGTCTCTGGTGGGACATGTAACGTGGTGTCTGTATTTTGGTAGTTCACGGGAAAGATTTGCTTTGTTAAAATCCCCAATAATTATTAGAAGAGAGTCCGGGTGCCTTTGTTCCGTTTCAGATATTTGTTCAGCCAGCTGTTGTAGCGCCGCGCTCACGCACGCGTCTGGAGGGATGTAAACATTCACGAGAATGAAAGAGGAAAACTCTTTCTCAAATGGCTAATAAAACAAACTAAATGTAAAATTGCGAAAGTAAAAAATACAAACCAACAACAATTATAGACTAATAATTCTTTGAGAACTTTTTCATGAGTTTTTAGACAGTCTTACAGGTGGTAGTGTGTAGTTGTGGTATGTGTGCTGTGTGTTCCAGCCCCTCGGGGCCCCTCGAGGGTCCTCGTACTCGGGCGAGAGCCAGCGGGCGTAAGGGGTGTTCGCTGCACCCCAGAGAGGGTTTTCTCTGCAAAGACAAAAGATGTTTTCTGTGCTTAATAAAACTCAATGACAAATGGGTAACACTTTAGAATACTGCTCCTTTATCAATTAATAACTACACCGAAACAAACAAGTAACACACTATTAACATTCTAGTAACTACTATTAACTATTTCATTAAATAAAAAAAATATTTTATAAAAAAAAAAAATGTTGTATGTCGTAACTATGTATAACTGTATGCAAACTCAGCTGCCTATCTTGGTCAGGACACTCGTGTAAAAGAGATTTTAATCTCCGTAAGTCTTCTCTCCTGGTTAAATAAATAAAGTAAATAAAGGTTCTAAACTAACAAGAAACTCTGATTAACACATTAGTAAGTAATATTGCTCAGTTGAATGTGGTAGTTCACTATTAGTTAATCAGTAACTACTATTTTTTTTCATTCCTCTCAGAGAACTACAGGTTCATAATTAACATGAATATTGCATAATTTATAATAAAAGGTGACGGTAACCCACTAGTAATGACTCAAGTGTTACTACATCCTGCTAAAGAACTACTAATTATTTGGATCAGTATTCTAAAGTGAAAACTTGATAACTACTTAGTATTGACTGGAGTCATTGTAAGCTTTTGAGATTTTTGTACGATTTTGAATAGTAAGTCCTTCCGATGGATTTGGTAACACTTTAGTCATTACTATTGTGTTCCCATGATCTTCACTTTAGAAAACATATCCAAATAATTAGTGGTTCCTTTAGAAAGATGTAGTAACACTTGAGTCATTACTAATGCGTTACCATTTCCTTATATTACACATTATGCATTATAATATTAATTATGAACCTGTATATAGTAGTTATTAGTAGTCTTCAGTGAGGTATGAAAAATAGTAGTTACTGATTAACCAATTCGCCTTTGGCTAAGCCACACCCTAGAATGTAGATTGACCAATCACAGTGCAGCCAAGAACGAGCTCCCAAAGAGGTCCGACACTTTTTCACAGCGCTCCATTGACTTTCAACACAGGCGTCTCATATTTTTGGTCTCGGCAGACTATTACCGTCGTAGTTTTATCAAAAATATGGTTAAACGTTGTGCCTGGGGCATTTGTAACACAAATACGCGTTTCCCAGAGAGGTTGGAGGGGGGTGTCCGTTTTTTCCCCTTCCCAAAACCGAAGTCAAATCCTGACAAGTAAAGTGTCGTTTTTGGATTAAACTGTGTGGACGTCCTCACAAGACTCACAGTCAGCTAAACCCCTCAAAGATCAACAAGCACACCTTTTTTGCTTTTAACCTCACTGTGAAGTTATACTAGTAGTTAGTTTTATAATGTTTTAGGTTATGATTTCGGTTCTCATACCGGTTGTTGATACGCTAGCACACGCTGCTAATAAATACAACGTTATACTCGTGTAGTCTGGACTCTGTTTGCTTTATAATAACGATTATAGAAGTGAATAGAGACCTACCCAGCTTTGCATGAACAGTGTTGCTCCTTGATATTGTTAGTCCCAGCCTCCGTCTCGCTTAGTAGGATATGCGGTGGTTCATTTTTTGACTGTGACCGGTAACGTTATGCGTTTGCCTCTATTTGGATACCTTGTTGTTCCTTGCGTTTCACCTGTATGTCTTGAATATAGCCTTCGAACGCATATTGCAGCCCTTTTGCCTACTTCTATCGGACATTTATTTGCTGCTTTATAAAAGTTTGATAAAATTTCAGCAGGAAGAGCTGTCACAGCATAAGACATATTGATACCAAACAGAGCCCAGATGAAGTTTGACAGACGTAGCAACAGTAACCAAGGGGGGCGGGGCTTAGCCAAAGGTGAATTCGACTGAGCACTATTATTTACTAATTCGTTAATCAGAGTTTCTTGTTAGTTAATAGAAGTTAATAAAATGTTAATAGTGTATTACTCATTTGTTCCTGTGTAGTTATTCATTAATGATGGAACATTATTCTAAAGTGTTACCAACAAATTATATATTTTGCATCCCATAGAATCCGTGTGTGCACCTGTTGTTGCAGTGTCCTGTGATGGTACGGTAGCGTTTGGAAAGACAGTCAGATTTACACACGGGTCTCTGCGTCTCTGCCGAACAGCCTGTAACCTGCAGTATGGTCTCCATGTCTTCTGCACTTAACAGCTCTAAGATGCACACAACCAAGTTTTTTTCAATTGCGATTTTAGGCATTAAAGGGGTGGTTCAGGATTTTGGACATCGGACCTCATTTCCAAGTTAGCCTGGGTGTTATTTATCAGTGGAGACAGTTTTCAAAAATTTTCTTCCAGTCCTTCCAGTTGCATAGTTCGCCGGTGCTAGGCTAGCGCGAGTCAACGGTA
This sequence comes from Gila orcuttii, assembly GCA_026230005.1. Lineage (NCBI taxonomy): Eukaryota > Metazoa > Chordata > Actinopteri > Cypriniformes > Leuciscidae > Gila > Gila orcuttii. Next base: position 4,444,660 of record JAPDVR010000025.1, read on the forward strand.
TCTGCTGGCCTGCCATTAAAACAGTTTTACCCACTCCACAGTACACCAAAAGCAAATAAATTATAACACCAGACTATCGACGTAAATGTCTGTTGAGAGAATAATGTTAGAAATCAAACTACCCTTTCATCTCAATGATCGCATTACATTTACAGGAACTAGTTTCTCAGCAGCGGCGGGTTAGTAGTACTGCGCCGAAAAGTAAACACAGAACAGAAGCGCACTACAGTCGAGTCGTCTAGCTTGCTAGTAGTAGCCTTGAACAATGATATTGAAACATTGGATTGTAAACGAAGGAATTGGCACATGGTGATATACTCTGCTTCTGTAGTGATGAGTGTCAGCGGCAGGGAAATACACTTGTCATGTGGACCGGCTCTCTCGGTTGCCTGGGTAACTTAATATCACTCAGACGCTGCTGTAGACTGTGCTAATAAATACAGGGAACAAAGTATAACTATTGTAATGCGATGAAAGGGTAGTTTGATTTCTAAAATTATTCTCTCAACAGACATTTACATCGATAGTCTGGTGTTATAATTTATTTGCTTTTGGTGTACTGTGGAGTGGGTAAAACTGTTTTTAATGGCAGGCTAGCAGATTCCCGTTGACTCGCGCTAGCCTAGCACCGGCGCACTATGCAACTGCAAGGACTGCATGAAATTTTTCGAAAACTGTCTCCACTGATAAATAACGCCCAGGCTAACTTGGAAATGAGGTCCGATGTCCAAAATCCTGAAACACCCCTTTAATGGGATTATTCAAAACAGATAAATAGAAAAGATGAAATCACAAGTCAAAATTTATCATCAAAATGTCTCATATGACACAGATGTGTGTGTACCGGTGAGGTCGGGTTTGTCCATGGAGTGTGTGTACACCATCTCTCTTATCAGCTCTACCGTGTTGTCGAGAAACTCGGCGGATCTGATGTGGGTTTTGGTTTCCGGGCCAGTCTGTTTGAACAAGGCCAACAGGTCATTGGGTCGGACAGAACCGTCCGCTACTGACGACTTCACTCTGACAGAAATGAGAGAAAATAAAAACACTTAATGACATCATTTTGTAGCTCTAAACTCTTACTGTATGATAAAAATCAACTAATTTGTGTCTAGTTACATGCTTCTATTTCTGATTCGTTGATACTTCAATTAAATGAGCTATGACAGAGCAGTAAGGTTTTCTTTCTGGGGTATTTTATAAGTCTGTATGCAAATGTCACCTCTCGTTGGTGTGATCGTACGCAGCATCTGTCAGCTCTCTGGCTCGGCGTAAAGCTTCCTGAATGAAACTAGATCCCAAATACACTGGAAAAACACCACACAACATTTCACTACAAAACCTGCCAATTATTTTTTTTGCTATTTGAGTTGACAAAAATCTGCAGTAATGGAATTAAAGTGTCTTATTGTGAACTTTATATGTACTTGTCAGTCTTGTATATGCAGTTGGTAAACGCAAAGAAAGCATTAAGCTACAAACTTTTATTTTTTTACCCAGAAAAAGTACTACTAGACATATATAGTTCAGTACCTGTTGCATTCTGGGAAGGAAAGAGAGATGTGGATGACAGCGGCAGAAGCAATATCATAAATACAGATATAATCATGCATGACAAAGATTCCTGCAATTAGAAAAATATACATATACAAATTTACATTTGTACAAATTTACAAAAAAAAAAAAAAAAAAAATAGAATATGTTTATATGTATGTTAATGTATATATATACACATATACACACACACACACACACACACACACAATCTATAATTATTATACATGAATAAACAATCCGAAAACTACACAAAAATATTTTTTGTGTAGTTTTTTTTCATCTGTAATAATATATTATTATTTTGCACAGTTGTTGCATACTTTTGTAATAATTTGTTTTTATACAATTATTATTTTATATATAATTATTGCACATACATGCAACTATTATACAAAATAATTTAAATATTAAAATAATAATGCATCAAATAACTTTACAAAACAATTATTATACATGAAAAAAAAATGTAATTTTTTGTATGGTTGATTATTTTTCTCCCCATGTTCAATAACTACAGTATAGTTACTACTATTGCAACTATTATACAAAAATAACATAAATATGAAAATAATTAATAAAAACTATCCAAAACATATATATATATATATATATATACACACTATCCAAAACATTGTATATATATATATATATATATATATATATATATATATATATATATATATATATATATATATACACACATACACACACAAACTATAAAAATACACAAATATGCAACTATTGTACAAAATAATATTAATATAAACATTAAAATAATATATTACTGTACTTCTTAGTTGTACTTACCAAGCATGTCGTATCCATCTGTACGGTCTTGTATTCTCACTTTTTTTCTTGTAAAATATATAACATTTTGTTCTTGCTTCAAAATACAACTACGCGTTGCGTGGGCTTGTGTACAGAAGAGTAGTGGTAATGTACAAAAATACAATAAATAAATAGCAATGAACGCAGAAAAATAATGTTATAAATACGCAAAATAATTAGCCCGAGTATTTGTACATCACAATCTGAACAGTTTGATGATGTGCTACTGTATAAATCAGTGTAATTACGTGTATCAGAAGGTTTGTGTCGGCCGTATGTGAGGGGACTGACTTTTATACGCTGGCTTCAGTCTACAGGTATGTGCAGAATTCGGTTATCTGTGTGGCTGGTGACAACAATTCAACATCAAACGATCCCCAACACACAGAGTGAATGTCCTGTCCTGATCCAAACCCATCATCCTCTATCTAATGGAGTAATCGACCCAATCACTCCTCATGCAAGTCATATAGAGCCACAGCGCACGGTTTCACCTTCTGAACAAAACGTGAGCAGTGCTAAAGGCATTGCTAAGGTGTTCTAGGGTGTAATATTATCGGGTATCATAATATTTAACCAGTTTTCTGTCCAGCAGGTGAAAATGATGCATCTGATCACTTGGTAAAGTGACAGCACATCTCTCCTCAACAACACACATGATTTGAGGAATCATTCATGTCTGGAGCTCAAACGGTGAAGGATGTGTATTACTTTTTGTAATGAGTTTGTTGCCGATATTTCCAGTAATGCCCCTTCTTTCTGCCCACCTGCGGATGACACTTCTGCTGGCACGGGTACGATCAGATTTAAGACACACCTGGAAAAGAGGTCAGTGGAGCAACAGAGAAAAACAGACAGTTCTGAAAGTCTGATAAGAGAAATTGGAAAGTGAGGAGAACAGAGTCGGGGATTTCAGTTTGATGACTTTAAAAAGACTGTTGTTCTCGCCGAACACGAGTTTGACGCACAGAAGCGAATAACTTTACACGTCTGATTGGACCATATGTGCCACATACAGAGGAAACCAGTGCCAAGCTGGTGTTTTTGTAACACAGCATGACCATTACCATCCAAATCTAGTGTCACTGTGAAAAAATCTATTTAATTAATTGCTAGTAGACTATATAAATTATATTAATTTGCATGAACAGCGAAAGAGATATTGATTTGTGCATTTAAAGAGACACTTTCTACACGATTATAAATTAACATGATACTCATATTTATTGTGCTTTTCATTAAGAGCAGCCTGATAAACCAGATGGCATTAGTTACAAAAAGCTATAGTTCATACATTCACATGTATTAATAATTATCTCTGTTAAAAGAACACAAGTCTGTTAGTTTTTCTTTGTTTGATAAGGCCCATGTTTGTTCTCAAATACTTACAATGAAAATCACATTAAGACAGTTAAATAGATAAACATGCATTTATTTATTTTCCATATATATTTAAGGAATATTGTATATATTCCTCATATAATTATGGAAAACACTTATGTAGATCGGATATAGAATCTAAAGCATCTTTACATAAATTAATGTATTAATTCAATAGGATAATTTATGTACAAATGGATTTTTTAATGATATTTCATTAAAAAGGCCCATTGTTAATACTGTCAACACCTTATTAAATAGCTAAATTGAAAACAGGAGATGAAATACCGAAGAACAGTTTAGAGTCATGTGACAGCAACGCAGCACTGCCACCATTTACAGCACAATACAGTCATATAAGTGCTGGTGCGAAAAAGCAATCTGTGTTAGATTGTGACTGAAAAGGTCCAGTGACCTGAGATGATCTGATCTAGAAACAGCCATACAGAGCTGATCCCAGAGCAGTTGTTTAATGACCACAGAGAGCACAGTGTGTCCATACTGAGAGCAGCACGGGCTTCTGGAGGCATACGCAGAGATCAGGTGGACACGGGGGTCTTAAGCGTGCTGAGACCACAGAAACCGGTCACAGCGCTCCAACATGGTCTGAATCAGTGCTCTAAAAGGACAGAGAGACCGAATGCATGAGAACAAAAACTGTTAAACATTACCCATGTTCAGGATGTAATACAAGCATACTGCGCAGTATATACTATACTATACCTACTGTTTTCAAATGGCATTCCAAATGGAAAACTAGCGTACAGCACACTGCAGTATATACTGTATGTTGCCTAATATAAGTTTGCTGCTTGCTATATACTGTACGCTGCCTACTATTTCCAAAAAACAATTTGTTTGAAATGGAATATAAGCATACTATGCAATATATACGCTGTACACTGTCTATTATTTTCCTAAAACAATATGTTTGGAATGGAATACTAACGTTCTGCTATATAATGCACACTTATACTAATGCAGGGTTTCTGCAGGTTTCAGTAAGTCAAATTTAAGACCTTTTTAAGACATTTTAAGACCATTAAGATTGAAATTTAAGACCTACACGACGCATTATCCAAGTTAGATAGATAGTTACCTCGGGATCATTAGAGTATCTATCTATCTATCTATCTATCTATCTATCTATCTATCTATCTATCTATCTATCTATCTATCTATCTATCTATGTGTGTGTGTGAGAGAAGGAGAGGTAGATATTTTTTTAATATAAAATTGTACTTTTGCATATTATACTGTAAAAACACAATTATTGTTGATTTTAGTTAATCATAGTTGATCATAACTAGAGAGGAAATGATGAGATGATTAAAGTGACCAAAATTATCAAGGTTATCACAGAATCCTGTTCAAAAAGTACTAATACTACAGAATGAAGTCAATTCAACTAGTTTTATGTCGAAAAACAGCAAATAAATTGATTAGCATCAATATGCACTTTTTGTTTACATAAACATTAAAATACCATTAAAAATGATGGCTAGATTTTAAAAGCGTGTCTTGCAACATGTCATCTACTACATGTACAAGTTCAAATAAAGTTTTGACAAAAAAGGTTTTATACAAAGATAAACCTCATATTTCAGCTTTTAAATATTTTTTTTATAAAAAGAATGAGTCAAAAAGATAAATTACTGACATTTACACATTAGCTTATATTTATTAGTAGTGTTTGGGTGAACCCCCCATCCTTCATGTTGACGGAACTTTCAATGTTGTTATGGAAAGGGGTGATTGGTTGGTTCCTGTCACATGACCTGCGGTGCGTGCATTTGCGGCATTCTGAAAAGTTTAGATTTTTTCCATCTCGTTGCGCCTGGTAAAAAAATTAACGCGTCCCTTCAATTTAAGGGCCGTTTCACACCACAAGCGTGAGCAGCGCGTATTTTTTTCGGCGTGCATGTTAATCAATGAGTGCGTTCACACCGCGAGCAGGAGCAGCGCTTGAGCGTCAAGCAGCAGCGTCGCGTGAGCAGCAGTGAAGCGGGGGTTTCGGCATCGAGTCTATTTTTGCTGCGCTGCTCACGCTCAATTAAAGTGAAAGCACACTTTTGATGGACAAAATTAATATGATTTCACACAAAAAGTGCCCAAAACGCATAGAATTTGCATGTCTAGTGTGTTTTAACAAGAACTGCAGTATGTCAGAAAAGGAAATGAAGACTAACATAAAGAAAATAAAATTTTATAGAAAATGTACCCATTAAACTTGTTTTTAATTATTCAGTTTGGGCTTTGAACAAACTTCAAATATGTTTATGACCAACTTCTAAAAACAAATTTTACAAAAGTCTTTGTAAAGAAATGCTTGCTTATACAGCCTGGGAGCCGCTGTTGTGACGCTGTACAAACGCTTCCAGTGTGAATACTCGTGCGCGTCTGCAGCTGCAGTGACGATGTAGTTGCGCCTACACTTGAACAAACTTGAGCGCGGAAAAGACGCGATATGTGAACGGCCTTTGGCTAGCTAGCTCATATCAAGCCACGAGCTACTGGAGCACGCGAGGGACGTGTTGGAGACCCCTGCTCTAGAGCTCCGCTTTGTAGGCTACAACTCGATACTTTTTTGCTACTTTGTAATAACTTTCTGCGGCCACCGTTTCTGGAAATGAACGAGGGTAAACACTTTTTTTAGACCTGACTAAATGAAATTTAAGACCTAGGATGAAAATCTGGCCGTTTTTAAGACTTTTTAAGGCCTTAAATTTAAAGTCCAGAATTTTAGACTTTTTAAGACTCCGCGGAAACCCTGTAATGTACACATGTGCACGTAAACAATGTCTAAATTTGAAATAGCATACTATTTCTTACTACTCTTACTATTTCTCCTATATCCTTATATGCCAGAAATAGTACTATGCTAGTAAGCTATTCCGATTCCGAATACAACCAATATGTTCATAATGGAATATTAGCATATTGTGCAATATATACTGTACACAATCTACTATTTTTTTAATGGAATAGTAGCGTACTGCTTGCTATATGCAGTACACAGCCTAAAATTTTCCAAAAACAGCATACTACTATACCACTCTTACTATTTCTGCTAAATCCTTATTGGGAAGAAATAGTAAGAGTAGTATGCAATTCAAAATATAGACTATATATTTGGAATAGATTTTTAGCACAATGCGCGCAGTATATACTGTAAGACTGCCTTTTTTTTTTAATGACATATAATGAAATACTACCATTCTGCTTGCTATATACACTACCTACTATTTTTCAAAAATGGAAGGGTATATTATCATACTACGCTGTCTATTATTTTCCAAAACCAATTACATGGGAATGGATTATTGGCATAATGCAGAGTATAACTGTAGACTGCCTACTATTTTCCAAACCAATGTTTAAATTAGAAATAGCATACAACCATACTACTCTTACTATTTTTTACATATCTTTATCTGGTAGAAATAGTAAGAGTACAATGCTAGTATGTTATTCCGAATTCAACAAATATGTTCAGAATGGAAGAATAGCAGTATATACTGCACACAAACTACTATTTTTTATAATCAGTGTGTTCTGCATGGAATACTAGCGAACTGCTTACTCAAAACTACAGTGATCAACATTTGAAGAGGATCAAAAAAGTTGTCCTAAGACAAGAACGGGTTTTGTTCAAAATTCATGCATGACTATGATGAAAGGTTTTGATCCACTTTAAATGTTGACTACTGTATATACTGCACTTTACTGTTTTTCATGCTCTCACCTTTGCCGCTTCTCAGCCATACGCAGCAGATCACAGACCAGCGTGGAGCGTGAACTGAGATCCACCTGTATCCCGCGTTCCTGGAGGGCCGTCAGGGCCTGGTCCGGCCCGAAGACTTTGACCAAACGCAGGATGATGTTCTCTGGGCTGACCCCAATGCTCCAGTCAGTTGAACTGTTTGATAGGTCAGAGGAACCGTCACTCGTGCCATTACTGTTAGTGTCGTCTGAACAGGATCCATTGGTGCTGCTGGGCGGAGATGAAGTGGGCGGCACTTCGTCGACTGAACTGATTTGCTGTGAGAGCTTGAGTAGCAAAACCCACTCATCAAGAGACTGAGGAACAATACCTACAGAAAGAGAAAAAGCGATATTTTAGGGTGTTTACACGACAACGATATGCTTAAAACTGTGAAGTTTTTTACAGACGACACCATTGTCAAAACGATCCCCATTCACACGGATCCACGAAAACGACTAAAAACAGTGTATTCTGTTGCCAGGCCATTAGATGGCGATAAACACTATAAACTGAACACGTAATACACGTGCAGGCCGGTTTAAAAAACGTGCGTTTTCAGCAGTGATGGGAATAACGGCGTTATAAATAAACGGCGTTATCTTTTTCAGTAACGAGTAATCAAACGAATTACTGTTTCCCCCGTTACAACGCAGTTACCGTTACTGACAAAACAATGTGGCGTTACTATAATTGAACTCTCTGAAGCGGTTTTCATCCGAGTATGCTCTCTCTCCGCCATAGGACCTGCAAAGTTTTTTTCTGGTGTGTGTGTGTGTGTTTATGAGGCGCCGGCGTAGACAAAAGCGAAGCGAACGCGGCGAGCGCGCTCAACAATGCGCGAGAGAGACCAAGTGTGTCCGAGAGCGCGCTCAACAGTTGCGCAAGGGAGACCGAGGGTGTCCGAGCATTAGAATAATCTCTATAGCCTATTGGAAAACATCTTTGTTTGACCGGTTGTAAACACGTGCGGCAAACATGCCTAGAATTTGGCTTAAATAACCTCTGATGATGACGTCCTCTGTAGGTTATAAAAATAAACCCCAAAAATATTATACTTTATTATTATTATATATTTTTTGTTAAATTGTTCAGTATTATATTGAGAGAGCACTTCATGTTAAACTGTTTACATTTGTGTAGAAGAAAATACTTAGGCTACAGTATGTCTACTAGTTGTGAAGTTGTGTAACAGTTTTATCGTTTTAATATACACTACAAAGAGTATGTATATATTTTTTTATTATTTATTCATTTTTGGTACATTTCTTAAGAAGCATAATTTATTTTTAAACGTATTTGTTGGCCAGTTGTGGTCTGTGCGATATTAAGTATAAACCATCTATTATGTTTTATTGTTCTACTACAGTATTTAGAATAATATATTGAATTTAATAGGTGTCTCTCACATTGTCCCACCGCAACATTAAAATAGTGTAGATTAGTGTTCAATGTTTTATAATAATAATTTATTCTATTAAGTTTCCATTTCATTCATTTAACATATTTAATACTGGGGGCATCCAAGTTATTTGACATAGGCCTATTTGAACATTCTTTTAAAAAGTAACGCAATAGTTACTTTCTCTGGTTATTAGCTACTTTTATAATGATGTAACTCAGTTACTAACTCAGTTACTATTTGTGAGAAGTAACTAGTAACTATAACTAATTACTTTTTTTAAGTAACATGCCCAACACTGGTTTTCAGGCACCCAAAAACGCTGTTGTCGTGTAAACGACCCCTTAGATATCGCATAAAAAGTTTTACGATTTAGTTGAAAATGGTGTCGTGTAAACAGCCCCTTAGATATGGAATAAATGCTGCAGAACTGATTCATGGGTTATTTAAGACCTAGTCCACACGTACACAGGTATTTTTATAAACAGTTTTTCCTCCATTTAAAAAAAAAAAAAAATTGCGTCCACATGAAAACGTAAAAACACGCAATTAAGCTCTGTCAAGAGCATTACAAAGCAACAGGTGGCGATATAACCCTAACCGTAAAGCCATGTTGGTCAATCAGAAACCTGGAAAAAAATGTTATTACTGACGTCACAAGCCAAAATCTCCGGTTTTACCGTCTACAGTCCAATGGTTCTCAATCCTGGTCCTGGGGACCCACAGCTCTGCACAGTTTGTATGTCTCCCTCATTTAACACACCTGATTCAGATCATCAGCTCGTTAGGAAAGAGCTCTATTAACTGAACTGGCTGTGTCAGATAAAGGAGACATATAAAATGTGCAGAGCAGTGGGTCCTCAGGACCAGGATTGAGAACCACTGGTCTACACGGCACCCTGGCAGGAGTTTTCAAAAAAGTTTGGTTTCAGTGACCGGATACTGCGTTTGCGTGTGGACCAACGGCCAGACTGCGTAGAATGAAAGCTGTGGTTTTGAAAATACCCGTGTTAGTGTGGACAGGGCCTAAGTGTCAGACAGACAGTTCTTGGTTAGCGAATTAGACTTCATATTGACAGTCTCGTCTGTTCATCTAGAAGACAGTTTTGAGTATCTAGAAGACAGTTTTGAGTATCTGTGATTGTTTTACCATCATCCTCCTCTAGAAGCGTCATGTCATCCAGTCTGCAGATGGCGCTGAAAGCCTCTGCTCGCCGCTGCAACTCTCTGCACAGGTACAGGTAACCCATCCAATACCTGAGAGACAAATAACAGTCACAGTTTATACAGCTACTCATTCTGATTAAATTCTATCCATTCTAATTCTACACTCACCCTCGAGTTCTACACATCTCCAGCATCTTCTGTTTGGAGGTCAGATCAGCAGGCAAGCGGATCAGCAGAGACAGCAGACGCCCATAACCCCAGCTGAAGAAATGAGAGCGCCACCTACAGCACAGGAGACAATATAATCAGCGAAATAGGAATACAGTATTTTTACCCGCCGTTTCACAGACGAGGCTTAAGTCTAGTCCCAGACTAAAATGCATGTTTGAGCTGTTTTAACTGAAAGCAACTTAAAATATGACAGTGTTATTGTTTTGTCTCAAGATATACACTAGTAATGTTTTTTTCTAAGACCCGTTTATAAAAGCTACTAAGAAGTCTAAGCCCTGTCTGTGAAACCAGGCCATAGAATATATATATATATATATATATATATATATATACATATACATATATATACATATATATACATACATACAAATATAAACTTTCAGTGCATAATTTTTTTGGGACATTTGTTTTACAGACAAAAATCGTTTTGTACCTGGGCTGTCCGTCAGGAGTGAGTGTGTCATCCCTTAGTGGGGCATCATGGGATAACGCCAGTTCCAGCCAATCCTGTCGCAGAGTTTCTGGCTGGAGAAGAGAACCCAAGAAAGACAACCTAGGAGATGACAAAAAAATATATAAATAGATTATTTTATATGTTCAAAAACAAGAATACAATATCAGAGTGTAAAAATGACACATACACAACCTTAACAATCATGATTAACACACATTGTAAAACATTGTATAATGTAACACGGCCGTACCGCTGCTGCTCGGCTCGTGATTGGACCAGATTGTCCAGATAAGGCAGAAAGTGGCTGGGTAAAGCCATAGCTATGATGTCAGAGGGGAGGATTGTGGGATAGAACTGCGGGTAGGCACGAACGGCCACCTCCCCGTGCTTCTCATAGAGTCTACAGAAAGAAAGCAAACATTATATTCAATATAAATAGTTTAGAGCTCTATTAATCCCCATGGGGCAGTTCATTTAAACTGTCATGTTGCTTCACATATAACACTTAACACATACATTCAAATACTCAAAACTACACAAAATACTAGGGCTGGGAGAGAAAAAAATCGATTCACTGAGCTATCGCGATTAAAAAGAAATTAAAATATAAAGATATTAATTCAAATTCATTTGCTTTATTTTTGTCCTTGCTTGTAGATGAGGTTGACAGAAGTTAGCCACTTTCGTTCCAAGAGAGGATGAAATGTGTCGTTATCTTTGAGTGTTGAGTGACGTAATATCCCAAGTGGACGCATGAAAGAGACGTGAGACTGAAACCACTGAAAAGCCCTCGCGCTACTCATTTGCTGAGAGAGAGATAAGACAATAGAGCTGGATGATTCATCTTTAAAAGACTGATCTCGATTCAGACACCCACTTGATCTTTCAATTCGTCTGTCTATTAAACTTCGACAAAAACATATCACAACATTCAAAGCTGCTGCCGCTGACCCGGAGAGAGTTGTCGAAACAGCTTCACAGTCTTTTCAACCTCATGGTATCATTATTTCTGTGATCCAATAGTTAAAATTATCATAGAAGTACTTGGATAAAAGTTTAAAGTTCAAATATGAACACTGATGTCTACGATAGCAATCAAAATCAGCTATTGATAGAAACTTGGTGCTTAAAATAACGCATTTATCGATTACATTGTTTCACCACTAAGTGGCGACAAGTGACTGTTAAAAAATGTGTTTGTTATTGAATCATTCAAGAGAATGTAGTACTGTATGATGCTTCTGAAATAAAAGTCAGAAAGATGTGATGATTTGTTTTTGTAAATATGCTTTTCCTGATGGTCTAAAAAAATGGTGTTCAAAAAATTGCATTATTGAGTCGCAATACTTGTAGAATCGCAATTCTTAAAAAAAAAACTAAAAAAAACCCCAATACATATCGTATCGGCACCCAAGTATCGTGATAGTATCGAATCGGGAGATAGGTGTATCGTCCCATCCCTACAAAATACATAAAATAAATAAATAATAAGTGAGTATAAAATGATGTATTCACACCTCTGCAGTTTTATTATCTACAATATTGATAATATATAGATACTAAGTGTATGTTTTGCTGTAAGTGATGTAAACTCACCTGTACAGGTGTGAGAGGAGCAGAGGTGTGTTCCAGGGCTGAAGTTCTCTCAGACTGCGCAGAGACTTTAGCAGGTCGCCCTTCTGAATCACTTCCACCACCTTGCTGGCCTGAGTGAACTCTACCACCCGCCACAGATTGTTAATAGTATTAATATTAAGGCATGCATGACACCGCAGATGAAAAGGGTGAAAATATACAGTACAATAATGATATCACCATAATTTCAAGTTCAAGTTGATTAAGAATTGGAAAAAAAAAATGTATTACAAGTTGCCTGAAATTATGTTTAAATATGCAAATTAGGCATTCCCTAATTAAACATGCAATAATTATATATATATATTTCTAGACCATAAATCTTAACACTGGATAAAGCCACCTTTTTCATTTTGTTAACATATTATACTGACATATTTTGGATTTCTCTTTTTATCACTCATAAATCATAAAATACTGTCAACTGCCAGAAACAAAACAATTTCACCATGTTTTTAGGAATAAAACGTTGTATAAAATCAGGCGATTTATATATGAATAAACCCTTTCGTTAAAACCTTTAGAATATAGATAGGAATTAAACTGTAAAGTTTGGTGTATGTAAAGCTGCTAAAGTGGAGATTTCTGAGAATAAACTCATTGCCTTTTAAAATAGGTATTGTGATTGAAATCTACAGGTGCAAATAGATGCAATACAATAAACACTTAAAGGTGCATTTTAGATGTATTATTTCCACTATTTTGAAAAAACATGTTATAAAAAGCCAAATAGGATGTGTCTTTCCCTTGCCTTAGCAGAATTGCAGAATTTATTATAACAGTTACTATTCATTTTTGTGAAAACGTACCCAGCATGCCAGCGATGTACGCCTTCAGCACCACTCGGTGCTCTCTGTATCTCAGCATACACATCTTCCTCACTCTCTCCTGGTCCAACAGGAAGAAGAACCTCCTCAGGAACACACACACACTTTCGACCCCTCCTCTACCGGGGCAACCCATCTCCAGATAAAGACAGGCCAGCTGTGAGAGGTCAGCCTGGAGGTCAGGGGGCAGAGGTTTGGGGGAAAACAGCTGGATTAATTCAACATGGTTAGCAAGAGGAGGGAATGACGCTCTGACTGGGGCGGTGGAACAAGGAATGGTCTCTCCAAGGTCCTCTTCTTCAGTGAGGGTTGCGGATTCATCCAGGTTAGTAGACGGCGGTGTTAAGATCTCTGGCTGAACCACGACGCAACAGGACATTGATGAGACAAGCTCTTCCTCCTCCAGGTTTTTCTCCTCTAGATGAGTTATTTCTCCAGGTACGCTGTGATCCTCTGGACCCAGAACCCTCTCCAGAACCGGGGCCCAGTCTTGGAGCACATCGCTGAGACAGACGGGGTCCAGTAAAACCATGGGGTTCTGGATCTGAGAGCTACAACAGAACACATATCAACTCGAATAGCAGTTCAGAGTCCAGTAAAAGGATCAGCAACTACAGTGATTGTCTAGTAATTTCTGGAGTAATCTGGAGTATGACAAGCTACAATTTATCTAAAAATATTTGAAAGAACTTGCAAAATGTTTATTTTAATTATTATAGATGCAATTTATGGTTTCACATTAATTGAGAGACTACATATATATATATATATATATTAATCTGAATAAAAATCCTTTGTCACAACACAGGTCTATTAAAAATGAACAGCAAAAGGCTAAAAAGCACAGTGAAAAACGTGAAAAAATTGTGCATATAAAAATACATAATTTCCCTTATGCATTATATATTCTAAACAAAAATCTTGAGAAAGAACTTACAAAAGAACATTAATTATTGACTGCAAAGTTTTGGGTAAGTAATTTTTTTTATGTATTTGAAAGAAGACTCATGCAAAAATACAGTAAAAACTGTTTACATTTTTATAATAACATTGTGAAATGTTATTATATTTTGTAAATGTTACAATTTAAAACAACTGTTTTCTATGTGAATATATGTTAAAATGTAATTTATCCTGTGATGCAAAGCTGACATGATCAGCGATCCTTCAGAAACCATTCTAATATGATGATTTGATGCTCAAGAAACATTATTATTATAGTGTTATGCTGCTTCATATTTGTCTGGAAACCGTGACGCATTTTTTCAGGATTCTTTGATGAATAGAATTAAAAAAAAAAGATTTGAAACGGAAATCTTTTTTAACAATATAATTCATCATTGCTGATCTTACATAATTCCATTAATAATTCTCATTAATATGTAAACATTCATTAGCTTATAGTTTAATTGTCTGGAGCAGTAGGAAGCAACTCACGTGGCTTTCTTTGTGGCGGCTCTCAACTCCTGCAGCTCAGACTCCGAGCTGGACTGCTCAGCGTTCATTCTTATAGAGAGAGACAATCACAAACCACAATACAAACAATGTAACTATATGAAACCATCAATAGCAGCAGTCAGACAACATTAACAGACTCACTCATGCTCGCCTTCCTCTGGAAGAGGAGTCGATGTGGCCGTGACCTCTCCTTGAACGCCTTCCCTGAGGTCAGGTCGAGGCCATAGGTCTGAGTTCATCTGAAGCGTGTTGATCTTCTCCGTTGTCTTTTTCACAAAGCTAGAGACACTGACATACACACATTTACAATTATAAATCGCTACGATCATAACCAAGATCAGCAATGACAGTCCAAAACATAAGCAGCTGGTTTTCAATAAACAACGGCTGCATACATAAAAAACAAAGAGAAGGAGAAATAATTGGTAACCTTGCCAATCATGCGCATCAGCGTAAAATGAGACAATGTGTCAAGGACATATGTGAAAACGACAAAACAGGAAGTCACAGTTTTAAAAATAACCTGGGTATCAGCAGCTGCATTTTAATGAGCATTAGAGCTTCCTTATGACCCAGCCAATCAGACTGTGTCTGGTGTGAAATTTAAGAGGAAATGAAATTACAATGAAAAAAGGGGGAATTTATGTGGTCAGATGCGCGCGTGTGTGTGTGTGTGTGTGTACCTGTCTCGAACAGCCTGCAGGGCGACTCGTGGGGGTTTTGAGCGGAAAGACAGAGGCAGAAACTGCAAGCCGAGGTCTGACCTGTCGCCCTCTCCACGCACAGACTGAGAGTCTTCAGGAGAGCGAAAGGAGGAGTTGAAATGATAGAGGGATGAATGAAGAGAATGAGAATTAAGTCAGAAGATGTGGAAACAATTAGGTGAAAGCACGGAATAAAGCAAATAATAACTGATTCATACATGACGAGTGTTCAAAACACCGGATAAATGATTAAACTGCTGCTCACTGATGTTTTTAGTGTATTTTATTGCAAAATATTTGACATACAACACACTGACATACAATTACTACTATAAAACCATTTACGTCGATGGCTCTGCACGCAGTTCAATCACATTGGTTCCCTTTATTGAAAATCAAAATTGTTATTAAAGATCAATTCTGATTGGCTGAGTTTGTTGCATAATGTAGATTTTTTTGCTTTCAGTGAAGATGCAAAAATGTATTTACTTATATCTTAATACATGTTCTTGGTGTTATTATTCTCCATGATTGATCCATGCATGTTATTCCAAATGCAAAATAAGAGTATTCTCTGCCTCTAAAATGGCTTTCCTTTTTGACTGATGTCACATTAAATAAAATTAAGTGCCACTTTACATTTTTTTTTCTTGTTGAATATCCTTGTTCACTCTGAAATATGTCAAATTACTAAAAATGGGTTGCTTTAAGACAGTGTTACAGTTTCTGTGTAATTTTACAAGCTAAATAGTTATGTGTTGAAGAAAGTCCCTATCTGGTCATTACTGAAATTTGAGTGGATTACTTCTTGGTTTCAGACAAGGAATTCCCACTGAGAGAGCCGAAGTCTTACTACTTCCCTTTTAGGTTTGAAATCGATCTCTCTCTGTCTCACCGTTGTCCACCTGCTCTTCCTCAGTGAAATTGAACTCCTTCAGCCGCTCCTCCTCAAGCATCGATTGGTTGGCGAGGGAGTTGGCGTCATCATCTGATTGGCTGCCTCTTCGGCTGATGACGCGGTAGATGCCGCAGTCCAGAACGTTAAAGCTCTCCTGCGCATGAAGAGTCATTTAGCATTTTAAAAATGTGTCTCTATACATATGTGACCCTGGACCACAAAACCAGTCACATGGGTCAATTTTATGAAATTGAGCTGTATACATCATACGAAAGCTAAATAAATAAGCTTTCCATTGATGTATGGTTTGTTAGGATAGGACAATATTTGGCCGAGATACAATTATTTGAAAATCTGGAATCTGAGGGTGCAAAAAAATCGAAACATTGAGAAAATCGCCTTTAAAGTTGTCCATTTATGTTTGCGATTGTGCTGCATTCACTCACAAAAATAACTGTGTTTTTTTTTTTATATTTACAGTAGGAAATGATCTTTACTTAATATCCTAATGATTTTTGGCATAAAAGATAAAAATCGATAATTTTGACCCATACAATGTATTGTTGGCTATTGCCACAAATATACCCGTGCGACTTGTGACTGGTTTTGTGGTCCAGGGTCACATATGTCTGTGTGGTTTTGCACTCACGTGCGAGGAAATGCTGCTTCTGCGGCTGCTGCAGGCCGAGTCCAGTGGCTCCAGTTTGCTGATCACTTCCTCCAGCTGACCAATCAGCTGCTGCTGGGAGGCGGAGTTTAGCTGAGCCTTGAGATGCTCAAGTCGATCAATGGGGAGGGACTTCCTGGCCTGAAGAAATACAAAAGAGATGTAATAAATTGAGATGAAAAATGCATCTCAATTCGCCTACTAATACTATGCCCTAAAAGTATGTACTCTTTTTGTGAAGAAAAAGTAAATAATTTTGAGTGTGTAGCAAAAGAGTAGACAAGCTTTGGGACATACTATCACATCATACAATTGCGTCTTTAACGGTGGCTCTCTGTCGCATCCTGTCACAGTAAACTGGCCTGTCAATCATCTTGTCACAGTTAAAATCCTCCACATTTAATTTAATTTCCTACTGTATCAGAGAGAAATGCAGAAGCACGTTGATCTGCAGTCGCGTGTCTTTCATGCGGAGACTCTCCTCATATTAAAGGGATAGTTCACCCAAAAATGAAAATTCAGTCAGTATTTACTCTCCCTCATGTTGTTCAACCCCGTAAGACCTTTGTTCATCTTCGGAACACGAATTAAGATATTTTTGATTAAATCTGAGAGCTGGATAACTCCTTCATAGGCTTCTAAGGGATTGAAACTTGTTCCCCGAAAAGTTATTAAAGACATTGTTAAAATAGTCCAAGTGACTACAGTGGCTCAATCTTAAGTTTATCAAGCGACGAGAATACTTTTTGTGCGCAAAAAAAACAAAAATAACGACTTTATTTCAACTTTTGATTTCCTTCTCTGTGGGCCTCGAGTGAGTTCACTAGTGTAACAGCGCAGCGCTCCTGTGTTGTACGTCACACGCATCATCACACATGACCAGCGTCGGCCAATAGTGAGCCTACGTGCGACGTAGCTCTACGCTATCACACTACGTTAACTGACTCGAGGCCCACAGAGAAGGAAATGAATAGTTGAAATAAAGTCATTATTTTTGTTTGTTTTTGCGCACAAAAAGTATTCTCGTCGTTTGATAAACTTAAGATTGAGCCACTGTAGTCACTTGGACTATTTTAACGATGTCTTTAATAACTTTTCAGGGCCGGCAAGTTTCAATCCCTTAGAAGTCTATGGAGGAGTGATCCAGCTCTCAGATTTAATCAAAAATATCTTAATTCGTGTTCCGAAGATGAACGAAGGTCTTACGGGGTTGAACAACATGAGGGAGAGTAATTACTGACAGAATTTTCATTTTTGGGTGAACTATCCCTTTAATGTATAATGATGCATTTAAAAGTTAATGGCCGAACGGATCTATATAAAAGTCCACATTGTTATTGCAGATGGAATATAACAAATTAAATAAATATTTTTTTTATCAGGTTAAACTTTGATTAGTCACTCAAACCTTTATCTGAACCTCTCACCATCGGTCGGGGATATCCTATGTTTTGTAGTTTTTAAACACTTTTTACTCTTTGCAGTTCCTCCTCCAAAGCGCAATGGTTTATGGGTAATATTAGCTGTTATAATGAGCACGGATCCACACTTCGAAAATCCACCGGAAATAGTAGACCCTCGGGATTTCTGGCATCCTCTTTTTAACATACTATGCTTTGGGACACACTTATTTTAATCTCACATACTGTTTAAGATAGATAGTATATGGACACTGAGACGCAGGGTGAGACTATTTTTGGAATGGAGAACTAGCGTAATATTTAATGCACACTGAACAGTATATACTACCTCTTTCTTAAACTAGTGTGTAAAACAGTAAAATGCGTGCTAAATGTGTTCTTCTTTGTGCGTACCCTGGATGTAATAACGGTATGCTGAAACATGCAGCAGACGGTGGCGGAGAGCCTCCAGTTCTCCCTCTTCATCAGCCGCTCCACACAGCGCTCAGGTGACACCAGCAACAGGTGAGACAAACGTCCGTCACCATGGAGACAAAATACCTCGTTACGGAAAACTGAAATCTCCACCACATCTATAGAGGGAGGAAGACAGATATGGATCGAAGTGCCGTAAAATTATCAAAATGGTCATGTTATATATATTTTTTAAATATGTAAAAAATTTTTTTTTAAATTACGGTGTATATATATATATATATATATATATATATATTAAATATTTAGTAAACAAATATAAAAATAATACATATATAAAAAATAAAATTGTAAAAATTAAAAACAATAAATTACTTTTTCCCATACATTTTTAAATATATTTTTATGTTTTATGTCAATTGGGTGATTTTATATTATTTATAATTATTTATTACCATAATTACATAACTATTAATTTTATAATAAATGTTACATTTATATATATTAAATACAAATATTTTTAGGAAGACAGATAAAGACCCATGAGCTAAAATATTATAAAAGAGGTCATACAATGTATTTTTTTTTAAATATGTGATTAAGTATATTTTGGAGTGAATATACTTTAGTGCATGCGTCACTCTCATGACCTCTCACCTTTGACCTCTGTCCACAGCAGAACCTGACCACTGTGAGGGGTGAAGATGTAGATGGCAGAATCCGTCCAGGTGAGCAGATTTTGATCACTAAGAAACACAAAAAGTCAAATATTAACACCAAAACCCTTTCAAACCTGAGATGTTATCTTTGTAATCATAATACACACAGCAGATATGAAATACTGTGTCTTTACCAAAGAGGTCATGTGTTATTTTAATACAAGAAGTGGTTACCCAAACTGAAGGAGTCTTGGAAAAGCCAGAGACTGTGGACTCGTCTGTGCGGGATTGAAATGAGGCTCATTCCTGAACACAAGACAAAAATGTAATGAGAGAAAAATATTGGAGATACAGAACTAAGGGCCAAAATAATGTCACAAGTAAGTGTTAAACACACAAACACACACTTGTAAGAGACGAGGGGCAGCGGTGGGCAGGCCAGCAGCTGTTTGAACTGGTGTGTGCTCAGGACTTCTCCACTGAAGCTGGACTCCCATATGCGTGAGCCTGGCCGGGCGCAGTACAGCAGGGCAGGAGGACCCCCCCCCTGACCCCGCAGGAGAAAACATGCCCCAAACTCTCCATCTCGCTCTTTATTACCCACACGCCAGAACTTCTCCCTGAGAGAAAGAGAGACAGGAACAGAATGAATTTATTTCTTAAAAGTATATGTATGCATTAAAAGGGTCCTATTGTGCTTTTTTACATTTTCATCTCTCTTTAATGTGTAATGTTGGTGTTTGAGCATGAAAAAGGTCTGCAAAGTTACAAAGCACAAAGTCCCTCCAGCGGGAGTTATTCTCTATATCAATCAGTGGCGATTTCTTTAAGACTGCAAGGGAAGCTCAGCTTCCCCTATAATGTCAAAAAATTAATGGTCAAATGTGTACTATTGTGTTAACATTTTATTGACTAAAAATGCGTTAGAACAGGTTAATCTCGAAGACGAGTTCGTTTAGAATCAGCAACATAACAGGTCGGCTGACTCGATTTCCATCTCATACATTCATGAAGCGTCACAGTGCATTTCCCTGTTGAAGCCGAGCGTCCATTGACTTCAATGGGGCTGCTTTAAACAGTTTTTTTCAGTGCTTCGAAACTAGACGGTCATTGGATAAATGCTCCGATTAAGTCCCGCCCACGGACACTCAGCGTCTCTGCGGGTGAATGAGAAGTGGGCTGGCCCGGACTCCGGGCTTCCGCGTGATGATTGGAGGGTCTTTTGATTGACAGCGATTTAGTACTATAAAAAGTCAGTCAGTCCGGTCGCGGATTTTTCAAGTGTAGTCGAAAGACAAACTGCAGCAGCCTATTTCTTGGTATTTGCTTCGCGGAATTGCTTGCCAATTTTCATCATACATTTCACACAATTATACACCACGTTCCTTGTTTCAGTTTAACCTAATACCCACATTTCCTCCGTCGAGTTTAATACCTTTTTTTTTAGATAGTTTGTTCATTAATTTATATGGAACTAGCCAGCTAGCAAACTGCACGACAGACAGTGCTAATATTGTCGACCTGATTTCAATTTATTTATCTATTAGCAACCAAAAAAAAAACAACCAAAAACAACAATAAAATATATTATTTATAAATGAATTAAGAAAACGGTTTATGCACACACACACACATTATATAATATATATACTATTACTAACATGTATGGGTGTACATATAAAAAATAAATAATGATGTATATTATTTATAAATGAAATAATGAAAATGAGCTTCCCCTCTTTGAAATACCAGTAGCCGCCACTGATATCAATGTAAGTGTTTCTGAACTCCCTGAAACGCCTGCATTGTAGTCTTGAGTTTCTTCTGGGAATGAACACGTCACAATATTCCTCATTTAAATAATTCATACGCAGAATAAAGGGGCGGAGCCTGGTTGAGTTAGTTAGTAGTGTGTTGAAACTGGCGGTTATGGTAAGGGGCAAATCACAACACACCAGCCGACCACTCAAAGAACACTGTGCTTTTCAGAAGAAGGGGCTGGGAAGAGAGGAGCAGCAATAATGGAGAATTTGGGAAAAAGAATGTTTCTTGAACATTCAAGTATGAAAACCTATTTTAGCAGACCCCGAAAACTAATCAAGAAATTTTTTCAGATTCTTTTTTCTTTTTCTTTTTTAACATTTGATATAAAATATCAAACTTATTTGATTAAATATCAAACTTATGGTCTGAGGACATGGGGAAAATGTGATATCAATGTTAGATATGATAAATTTGATAAAAAGCAATCAAATAAAAAGCCCAATTCATAAATTTCATACATTTGCGTCAAGAATTCAAAGTGAACAAATAGTTTTTTAAACTAATTGCGGGTAAAGGGACGTGTTGTCCTATGTTTCCTGCCAACAAACACACCTCTCTGTGTCACACAGGTAGCAGCGGCTGAGAGACGAGACCATCAAGTGTCCGTCTGTGTAACCCAGCTGAACGACACGTGAATCCACAGTGGTGATGGTCTGAACTGGGAAGATCACAAACGCAGAGCCCTGTTTGGAAGCAAAACCAAACCACAAACAAACACACAAGCTCTGATTAGTAAAACAAATCGATTTAAAAAATCATTTAAATAAGGTAAATTCTCTTTTAGGATTAATTTCTTTTGTTTTTTTTGTGTAGAGTGTGTGTGTATGACTTTGTCTTATGTGTATGCTTTTATGCTGTAACCAAATTGCCTTCGTGAAATGAATAAAGATGAACTGAACAAGCATAGATTCAAAATTTATTTAAATAAAATACACTACCGTTCAAAAGTTTGGGATCAGTATGAATGAACACGTGAAAAAGTTTTCTTATACCTTCCCGAGTTTGGATGACCCAGCCCGGACGCAGGACACTTTTCCCCCGACATCTCCAGCAAACACTCGGAGCGCTACGGTGTCCCAGCACAGAGATGTTACCGTCTGTCCGCGATGCTCCCAGGACACACACACACGCTCAGGACGGCCACGCGTCTCCAAGTGCAGCTCCCACACCGCCACCAGCCCCTGACTGAGGTACACACACAACACAAGCATCCAGATTGTCAACTACAAACACCAGGAGCACATATAAATGCAGATGTGGCGAAGATGAATACCTTGTTGCTACAGCAATAAAGTCCTCATCATGGGGGCAGCATGAGACCTGCGTGACTGAGCCTTCCTAAATAAAGACAAAGAAAATACACACTTAGCCACGTTTCCATTACAGATTTGCGCAAAAAATTTGCGATACTTTCTAAATGTCGATAAAAGACCATTGCGAAATGACGGCGTTTCCATTAAACAATGTTATGCGACTAAAACGTCATTTTTCCTCTCGCGATAAATCGTACCAAAAATCATGGCAATGAATGTCGGTAGGTTTACGTATATAGCAGCCACTGCACTGGCCATTATTATTAATCGAAGGAGATGTGTGTATTATCCAAGGATTAATGGCAAGGAAAACCCCTTTTACTTATGAGTGGCACGTATGAGGTGTCTCATATCTGCTTCAAGGTCTTGATAAATTGTTGCATTTCTTTTTTGTTTAGAATCCAGTATTGTATTCCCATATTACTTTTGTCTTTTGTGAGTTTAATAAAGAACTCGGTCTCGTCTTCTTTCTAAACACACCGCATCATCTTTAAAGAATGATCAACTTTTACGTACACAGGTGACCTGTAAATGCGAAAAAAATGTTTTCTTTGCAGCTTTGCGAAAAATTCCTTTTTCGAATTGCCTGAAAAACCACCTCATGCGAGCGTAAAAACTTATTTGCGAAATATGGGAGGTTTTGCGAAATTGACGTGTTTCCATTTGGCGTATTTTCAAATCGCAATTTGAATGATAATGGATTCATTTTCACTCAGAAAATTGTTATGGCCGAAAATTTTTTTTTTTTTTTTTTTTAAAGAGCATCCGGAGACATTAACATTTCACGATGTGATGCATCACAGAAATCAGCAGGACTTTTTTTACATTCCGTCCCTATTTTCACTCGTCTGTAAACACTTCCTGCTTCCTTGCTACTTAGCAACCTTGAAAAACACTTTTAGTGAGTCAAAGCAGAGCATGATGTAAGTGAAAGATGATACCAATATAGACGACAGTAAATAGTGCATCACTACTCCGACTATGACTGTGTGATCAATAACTACTTCACAGTGCCAATAAAACACAGGAAGAAGCAAACACATCATGCATATACCATTGCAGACTGCACAAAGATTAAACACACAATTGATAACATTGGACAACAGCATTTCAACACTGCTGATAGTTCTATGCATCAACTCAGTCACTAACTGTGTTAAAGGGGAACTTGTGAAATGGGTTGGTTGTGTGTACTTTGTGTGTGAGGATGAGTTTCTGCTTCCAGCCTTCTCTCTGAATGAGGTGAAGTCCTCCGGAAGACGTGCCCAGAGCGAGCCACTTTCTGGACACTGAGAGGCATGTGCACTGCGGGACACAGACAGAGAGAGAAGGATATTAGAGTGAATCTCACAAAATCTACAGGTCATATTTCATCCTGTATTTTGAAATAATTAAATATAACATTATTGATTGCTTAAAGGGAAAATTTGGACTAAACCGCTCAATTCATATAGAAATGTTTTACAATCTCTTCATGAACTATTTGAAGCGTCAAAGTGGTAGTTGCGTAGCTGTCAATGGAGGGACAGAAATCATATAGATTTCATCAAAAATATCTTCATTTGTGTTCCGAAGATGAGCGAAAGTCTTATGGGTTTGTAACGACATGAAGGTGAGTAATTACTGACAGAATTTTCAGAAAATAGCTATGAAGATAATTTCCATGCCACCCAGTTGTCATTAGCGTAATGAAACAATAAAATAATCCTCATTATTGATATTCAAAAATATTACATGCAACATTTAAATCACAATTATATACAAGTAGTGATTTTTTCAGGATTCTTTAACGGCATTTATATGAAATTGAAATCTTTTGTAACATTGAAAAATTTCTTCACGATGACATTTGATCAATTTAATGCTTTTTGATGAATAAAAGTATTAATTTCTTTAATTTCTAATAATCTAATACTATTATGTCACAATGCAAAAAAAAAAAAAAATTATTGCAATGTTCTTAATGAAAAACATTTGTTTTCTCTTTTTTCTTTTCTTTTGGTTTCGGTGAAACTACTTGACCCGAACATGTTTTGTTTGATTAATCTACTAAATTATTCCCCTTTATTATTCTTATGGCATGAAATCAAATAAATTGAATAGTTTCTGAAAGACGTTTAATTAAGCTCCCTCAAAAGTATACACCACCAACCGCAATTCAGGTCAGCTTGGATAACAGTTGCCATAAAATCTGCACCAATAAACACTTTACTCTTTCACAATAGATGAGTAGGTAAGTGCGTATTACTTTGATACGTCCCGAGTCCAGTCGCAGGGCGGAAAGGAGGGGGTCCAGACAGTCAAACTCTGCCAGGACATGAGTGCAGGACTCCACAGGAACCACAGGAATCATCCTGCACCGGCCTGAGAGGAAACAACCATAACATTGGCTTTTTAGTGGGAATCATTACTGAAATTTGTTTAACTACACAGCATTTTGATGTCATAGATGCATTTTTAGGCATCATATGTGTATTCCAAACAACAACTTTGGGCAGATTATGCATGCATGGCATTTTTTAACAAGCAACCAATCACAAAAATATATGCAAATATTGTTACCAGGTACACAAACATGTGACATCACAAAAGGTGATTTAAGAGCCCTTTTCAGCAGCACTTTTGGTCATCATAAGTGGGTTCTGAGTTTGATTATGACCAAAAATGAGCCCTCAATAGGCAGCAGCAGCACAGTGAGCTCACTAGGTTGAGACACAGCCTTCTTCAGAGTCATATGATTCCAGGGAAATTCAATTGAAAAAGCATGACTACCACGCATCTCTCCTCTATTTTTTAGTGATTATCCTTTGCTTTTCCACACAAAAATAGTTCCATTGAAGGACAATATATACATACATAAACTGTATAAACTAAATGATATAAAGCAATGCTTAAACTAACCAAATATACAACAAAAACGTAATATATAATCTATTTTGGGGAACTTTTATTCTCTTTATTTGTTTTTCACACATTTGAAAGTCAGCAGAAAAGACAAAACGCTTAACTCTCTCACACATATACACATATTTTATCACTTCCGCTTAGTTTTGAACACATATTTACAAGAGTTCATTTTATGAAACACTATAAGTTATAACGTTAAAGGTGAATCTCAAAGTTAGAAGTTATAAATCAAACCGCCGCGTTAGCCGATTAGCATGACTGTCAATCACGAGATCCGAGTTTAAAACTCGCCAAAACAGCATAAAACATCGAATAAATCTATTTTTGTTTGAGTTTTTGTTTAAAAAAAAAAGTTTATTTAAGGTCAAAGTTGACCCTGAGCTGGAAATTTAGGTACTTTCACAATCAACGTTTTAGTTTCTACTTCTCCTCGTCATTCTTTCCTTAAATCATTAGTTATATCATTTAAACGTTAAAGGCAATATAAAAAAAAACGTTTTTTTTAAACGTTATTTATTTTATAAATAAGTTCAACTTATTTGAGTTGCTAAATGTCACCTCAAGCATTTCAATAACGTATTAAACATGAATTAAGATGTATAAACTCGTCTTTTACCTCCTCTTGAGTTCCAGACGCATTTAAATCTGCGAAACCTCCAGAAATGTAGTAAAATGAATCATTTAATGTGTAAAGTGACGATCATGTCTTTTCCCCACTGTAATTCCTGCACTGTTTGACAGCTGACTGAAAACTGACCGGCGCTACTTCTCCATAGCGATCCACTCATTGTGTCGCGCAGTTATTTAAACTCGCCCGGGAACTATTTCTGGCGCCTTTGCACCTCACTTACTATCAAATCCTTGGGGAACTTTACTTACTCAAAGCAAAACTTAATATCTTCTAATCATACATGAAAAAACATTCAAGTATTATTTGAACATATCTGCTTTACAAACAAATGATTCTCTCACAGACGCGTAGGTGTTCAAGCAGTAGTTTGGGGTCCATTGGTCCATTAAAATCTCTGGTTGGTATTGATTGATATTTGAGACGCCCAGGAGAATAAAGCCTGTTCCATCACCAGAAAGCAAAAATAGCCAAGACTTGACCCTCAAACATCTTACGCCCTTGTAAAAAATGTGTTTAAGCACCATATTCAGATATATATGTAGGAATTGTATTATAAAGATAGCCATCACCAATTGCAAGCACATAGGATGTCTTAACTGAACTGTATGGTGGATCATGAGAAGATAATATAACCTACAACAGTATTGATTACTGCATACAGTCTGAGACCAATACAAAAAGAGTGGTTTACATTTGATTAGTGACTTACTGTAGAAACGGTGCAGAATCTTAATTTTATTTGCTCAAAATCTCTTTGTTTAACATTAAGCTGCTCAATTTGGTTTGAGCAGACATTATTCATTATAAACCATGTCAGGTCTAAGTGTGTGGCAGTTGTTCTATGTTTACATAGATGTACTGGTCTAACAAAGGGTTTTCAAACCAAGTACCACAAGGAAGTAGTGGTTGTTTAGAGAAAACAGTGCAAAATGCAATTCCTTTCTCTGAAAACACTGAAATAGTGTTTCCTCTTCAGGAGTTTTATAGTGTAATATACCAGCTTCCTCTGTGTTGGTTAACCAAGTACTTTGAGGAAGCTCTTTTAATTAAACACACCAGTGTAACGGTTTAAATACTGACTTTATTTGAAATAACATACACAACTCAGTGCAGCTAGAGAAGACACATTATGAAGCAGTGCAGATGAGCATGTACACGTGTTTGTGGCACACAGATCAGTAATTGCACTACATAGAAATTATTATTACTATTATTTTTACAGTATTGCTATACCCCTCCCCTTGGCATGTCTTGAGCGACTGATTTCCAATCAGCCTCAAGTCTTGGGAGATTTGAACTGGATTGCAATATCCGATTTGTAAAGAGTCCTTCTTATCCTTGACTTAAAAGCTTTTCCGTCAAACCGAGTCCTTTGCATTAAACGTTAGAAGTTCCTGAGATCTTTCCATGGTATTATTGAGCCAAGTTTGGTCATTGTAGAAATACAACTCTGTTAAAATTTCACATCTCACCTAGGAAATGAAATTATCCACTGAAAAAAAAAAAACGGGAAAGGCAAAAAACGGAACGGAACGAACAAAGTAAAAGAGAGAAATACAAAATTACAGTTATTTCTGACTGGCGCAGCCCATCTCCAAGTGGACCAATAAGATGACAGAATTTGCTCTCTTCAAGCCCCTCCCCCAGGCAGACACGCTCACTAGCACCTCCAGCTCTGATTGGCTGGAAAATCCGCCCATCAGGCCCCAGTCGGCCCAAGCTGGGAGAGTGTGTCTTTGTTCCTCTCCCTTTTCTTTAAATTCACCCATAGTCTTTTCTATCTTTCATCTTTTTCTCACAGTCTCCTCAGGTTTTTCTCATCATTCTGCGTGTTTGCCAGGCTTGGAACTTGTTGTACGCAGCCTGAAGCATTTCCTCCAGGTGGCCCGTTAGCTTTTGCAATCAGAAAACACAGAAAATTACTATGTAGTTCCACTGTAAATGCATCAGAATATTTATAAATGCCCTTAAAACCTCTTAAAATTTCACATAATATGAACAAAAATATAAAAAACACTTTATATATGGAAAAATCCAAATACAGGAATCACACTGGAAATTATAGACACCGTAAACCTCAAATAACATGCATTTAAGCACGGAATAATTCAATTATGTAGTTTAACAAAAGTATTGTACACAACTGTGTGCAACATATCGCATCTTTGCTTTTAAGAGCTGCTTTAAAGCAGAATTGAACTGTTTGCATCAATAAATCATAATTTTCCCGTTTATGCCTGTAAAGCTGCTTTGAGTTTGAAACAATCTGTATTGTATAAAGCGTTATAGGAATAAAGGTGACTTGACTAAACCCTCCAAAATATCTTGCCACATTGAATTTTGTTGTAGGTGCTTTACTGTAACTTATTTGAATTATAAACTTTACTTTTCTTAATGAAAGGAATGTACTATATTTTGTTGCAAAAATATTAATTATTGAAGATTTTATATTTTGAGGGGATTTCATGGACCTCACCTACAGTGTTCACTTTAAATTATGCACCATTTATTTCTATATATTGTAATAAAATATATAGTCTTTATGCATTAAAAATATATAGCTGGGTTTTAAAATTTCCAATTCATTTCCTATGGCGGTCATTGACGGTCAAAGATCACAAGTGTGACTATTTTTTCAAGACCATTTAGCATGGTCTAAGCATGTCCACATTTTTTGTGTTCATATAAGAGGGTTAAACAACACTCTATCCTGAACCAGTTTTTCCACACAATTATGGAAATGGTAAATTCTGAAAAGCATTAATTATTCATGTGTACTCTAAGCAGTATTCAGAGAACCCATTACAGTAAATGGAGGGGGTGTGGTCAGGGGCGTGGCCTTACATTAGTGCTTAAATACTGCCGTTGGATCTTCTCTTGAAAGGGGCGGAGCTTCGTCAACTGGAATCTCTCCAGGTTAGATTTCATCTTTACCACCTGTATGCAGAGGGGATGGACAGATAAAACAAATCATGTTGCAAAAAATCAATACAAGTATAAAAATAAACTAAGGCACTCGAATAATTCATTTTTAGAAAAATATAAAAAGCATTTATTTTTTCATGGCTTAGATTTTAAAAACAGGTGACAAGCTTGACACTTGTCGAATTAATCAAGTGCCTTGGATTGTTTTTCTTATGAGTGGAACCGTCCCTACACCCAAAGAGCACAGAGATACTGAGGTTACACCCTGTACAGCACGTTTTGCATTCCTTTTATTTATAAAAAATATGCTACTTGCTTATTTTTATTTGGAAATATTAAATTGAAGTTATTGCAGGTGTACTCCTTGACCTTTTCCTCCAGGAAAGGAGTGCTGACGGGGAAACAGGACCAGAAGTGTCGGAGCAGCTCTCCAGCGGCTGTGTATAAGTGCTTCAGCTCGCCCTGAACATCAGTGGGCACTAATTCTATAGAAATAAACACAAAGAAAGAATAGATCAAGTTATTGGACAGTAAAATGCCTTAATGAGACTTAAAATGCCTGGTTTAAACTCCTCGCAATAGCAGATTCAGATTATGTTATTTGATGCCATGTCAGCATTCAAAGCTATTTTCATGGCAAAAATTCAATTACAAAAATACAAATATCATTTAAATACAATAAAAACATATACAAAAACTATGGGAACTTGTTTCTGCCACTAAATAAATAAATAATAATAATAGCGACAGGGTCCGAAATTAACTTTATTGCTCACCTGCCATGGGGACTGGTAGATGAAAAAATCCACCAGCCAAGCATATTTTTTACCGGCCAAAATAATAAACAGATTTTTTGTGTCACATATATACATTAATTTCAGTACATTTAATTGAGATAAGGTATTATGTTGAATGAATAAGAGTACATAGAAGTCAAAACAGAGCAACAAATAGTAAGACATGGAAGATGTGAGCATGGAACTAGTGCTCATAACAGTACATTTGAAGGTTTTGTAAAACTATCAGATACTTTACCGAAAGTAAAACATTTTACCTATTAATACTATCAGTTAAACGGTTTAAAAGTAAAAAAAGTTTTATATATATATATATATATATATATATATATAGCTTTTTTGTTTGTTTGCTGCATGGTTAAAAAAAAAACAGTATAGGCCTATAGCCTATATTTGTTAAATCACGGGGCGTGTCGACACGCGCAACCACACGCGCCTAAAGACATATTTCACTGAGCAAGCACAATGAAGCGAGTGAAAAGAAGTAGCTACTGTGGGACCATTTCACCAGAAAGAGCGACGAAGTTACTTGCTAAATATGCTACGCGGTATTAAAATGAAGCAGTAGGCCTAGTGCAAGTACAATGCAATATCATTAGCGTCCACAAGCAAATTAAAGGCGCTTCCCGAAGTTGGCCACTCTAGTTATCTCTGTATTCACGGGACATCTGTGCCATCGGAGACCCAGACTCACCCCACATCATGTAGACATGTTACTTTTTTTAAAGTAAAAACTAGACAAGCTGTGGATTGAGGTAGGCCTGCTATTTTTATTTGACGAAAAAAAGGTAGTCTGATGAAAAAAAAGCTGTTTTTTAAAAGCTTCAAACTGATTCAGTGTTTTCTTTTTGTCATCTTAATTTAATTATTTAAGTTAAAAAATATATTTAGTGTTGGTCTATTTTAGGTGTGAAGGTTCACACACGCTTCATGAGGCTTCATGAGGTCTCTCGCTCTCTCCCTCTCTGGCGCGCGCGCACGCTACACGGTTTGAAGCTCAGTATGTGCGCGCTCTTTCTCGCTCGCTCTAGATTAGACTAATTTGCTGGCATCAGGGAGCCGCTATCAATATGCGGGAGACTTGGGATATCCGGAAAATTCACCCGCCAGTGTGGCGGATAGCCTTTTGAGATTTACTCGCCAAACGTAAAATCTACCCGCATTTGGCGCTTGGCGGGTGTTAATTTCGGACCCTGAATAGCGACTTTTTATCTCACAATTCTGACTTTTTTTCTCACAATTGCGAGTTTACATCTCAGATATAAAGTCAGAATTGCGTGATATAAAGTTGCAATTGCGTGTTATAAAGTCAGAATTGTGAGATATAAAGTCGCAATTGCGTGTTATAAAGTCAGAATTGCGAGAGAGAAAATTAAGAATTTACTTTTTTTCTCGCAATTCCGACTTTATATCACGCAATTCTGACTTTATAACACATAATTGCGAGTTTATATCTCGCAATTCTGACATATTTTCTCAGAATTGTGAGATATAAACTCGCAATTGCGAGTTATAAAGTCCAATTCTATGGGGAAAAAAAAGACTGACTTTTTTCCACTCAGAATAGTTTATATCTCACAATTCTGTTTTTATAACACGCAATTGCGACTTTATATCATGCAATTCTTACTTTATATCTCGCAATTCTGACTTTATAACACGCAATTGCGACTTTATATCACGCAATTCTGACTTTATATCTCGCAATTCTGACTTTATATCACGCAATTCTGACTTTATATCTCGCAATTCTGACTTTATAGCACGCAATTGCGACTTTATATCTCACAATTCTGACTTTATAACACGCAATTGCGACTTTATATCACGCAATTGTGACTTTATAACACGCATTTGCGACTTTATATCTCACAATTCTGACTTTATAACACGCAATTCTGACTTTATAGCACGCAATTGCGACTTTATATCTCACAATTCTGACTTTATAACACGCAATTGCGATTTTATATCACGCAATTCTGACTTTTTATCTCGCAATTCTGAGAAATAAAGTCAGAATTGCGAGATGTATACTCGCAATTGTGAGAAATAAAGTCAGAATTTTGAGATAAAAAGTCGCAATTACCTTTTTTATTTTTCATTCTGTGGCGGAAAAAAGCTTCCATAAAAACTGCGAGTCACATTATACAAGATTCTTTAAATTAACATATGATAAAGAAATCCAAAACTGTTTCAGGCATAATCTTATTAAATAAGTAACTTCATAAAAGAGCATTCTGCTTGTATTAAGTCCAGGACTCGCAATAGCAGAGTGCATTAAAGTCACAGCTGAGGCGAGTATATTTGATATTATTATTATATCAGTGTGAGGTCAAACACTGACGGTTAATGGTCTGTTGGCCTCCGCCCAGCATCAGAACTCCTCCAGGTGACAGCGCTGTGATGGCGGAGCTCGCTGCACTGCTTGACATCACCTAAAACAGGCCAGAAAATAAAACAGTCTTGAATGCAAGTTTCAAACTTTAACCCACAGATCCACATCGACCTCTCACTGGTGTACCTGCGTCAAGCGGGGTTTATAGTTCCTCATCTCCTGCTGGATAATGCTGATGGAGTTGATCATGTCCTGACTGGTGGTGTAATGCTGCGACTGCAGTGGAGTCGGGCCGTGAGAATATCTTACAGGAACAAACAAATAAAAAAAAAGACTTAATATAAAGATCTGTAGATTACCCAAACATCTACACGGTGTCTGGCAGATTCACGAAATAGGCGCTGGGTGTTTACCTGTCTGATTTCTTCAGGTTCAGAGTGATGGTCTTACGCACAGTCTCACCCTGAAGGTCATCATATTCTATGGCTTCCTGTAATTTCACCTGAAGAGCCACAAAAAAACATGAGAATCTAGAGTTATTCATGTTAAAAAAAAAAAAGACAGATAAAAGACTAATATGTCCTTAACAATTGATACTTATAAGATTTATTATAAATTATTTTTTTGTAATAAATTTGTATTATATATATATATATATATATATTTTTTTTTTTTTTTTTACTGGATTGTTCCAAAATGTGGATAATTATCAAAAGTCATAATTGTTAGATACAATTTTTTAATTATGGCTTAAAAGTTAGGGGTCGAAACCATAAATTGAGACTATGAGATAAAAAAGTCAATGACAAAGATGAAATTATGACAAAATTACGGAATTATGAGATTAAAATACTATTTTTTATATATATTATGAGAAAGTAATAATTATAATAAAAAATTGAAAATTTGACAAAAAGTTGCAATTATGTCAAAAACTCTTCATGTAGAAATATTGACTTATCTGATAATTATGATTTACCTAAGCATGATTTCGAAAAATATGGATAATTGTTTACATTTAAAATGTATATAATAATTGTATTTATAAAGCTAAATTTTTGCTACATCTAGAGGGGTCTGCTTTGTGTCGTGCCTAACAACATCCATTAACCCAGATAAAATCCTGGGTTAATGCACAACCTCGAGTGGTGCTTCACCTTTTTGAGTGGCGGCTGAAATAAATCTGAATCTCTGGAGTTCCCATCAGTGCTGCTGGTCTCACTGGCTTGATCACTGGGAGCGTCCCTATATAACACATACACACAGAATATTAGACACATGCAAACTAACACAAACACCCACACTCGCTGTCGAGTCGCTTACGCTCTGCGAAGGCCGGCTGCCAGCACCATGGCACTGTGGTGGTTAAAGCGTTTGATTATGGCGGAGTTGCTGTTTTCTCTCAGTGATTTGTTTGAGGGATTTGATGTAGTGGGAACTTTAGCTGTGCCGTAACCCTTCAGAGAAACACAGAGAGAACCAGTGTCACCAAACAATCCTACGTGGAGAGGAACTGTCATTTAAAGTCTAACATCACTCACCTCATCTAATGTCTTATCCTCGAGTGAAAGCAGATCCACCATTGGGTTCTTCACTCCTTGGTTCACCATAGATTTCTGACCTGAAAAATTTGAATAAACAAACTCCATCAAAATACAACTCACACATACAGTAGACACAGAAGAGCCATTTAACACGCTCAGATGAAGTCAACAGTCCAAGGGAGATTCCTGCAGAGTATATAAGATCTCAAAACTACATAAAGACTTCACAGGTACAGTACCCTTCTCGTCCTGTTTGGCACACTCAGAGAAGATGTCCTGCTGGCCCGTGTTGATCCGGTCCCTGTGGAAGTAATGAGACTGAAAGAACCGCGTCCAGAACTCCTTCTCCGTCATGTTGTGAGGAACGTTCTCAGCGTATTTCTGCTTGACTGCAATCAAAGACAAACAGAGACAGAAAAGGGTCATATTCGACACTTTCATAGCATTTTATTTGTCCCTAAAGTCTCAAAACAGTTATAAATTCTAAATCTTTGACTACTTTTTTGAGACCTTAAACAGGGCACTATACCTTTAAGACTACTATATGTAAACAACATTTGTTATGATTGATTTGACCATCTTTTTGTCAAATTTTAACATCATTAGATATATCCGACGAAAAAAAAATCTGTCATAATTGACATTTTATGTAGAACTTTTTTCTAATAATTATGATTTACTTAAGACAAAAAGATGGAATTATAAGGAAAAATGCCATAATTACGAGAATATGAGAAAGTAATAATTATGACATAAAAAGTTGAAACTTTGACAAAAAGCCATAACTATGACAAATTTTATGTAGAAATTATGACTTCTCTCATAATTATGTTTTACCTAGGCATGACTTTTTTCTTTCTTAAAGACCTTATGTAGCCCCGCCCCTTTTCAGCGCTGCGCTCGTTGTCTTTTGTCTTCCGGTCTGTAATTTCACAGCGATCCTGTGTTTTTATGAATGAACGGCTCATTTTAAAATCTTCCCGGTCTTCTGACATTTGTTAAGACATCTGCTTTAAACATTACAATCCTCATAACTTTTGTTAACTTTACATTAAGTAAATCCACTTCAATAGCTAATTACTCTTGGACAGCAATGCCATAGAAATATACAGAGCCACCACAAAAACGGAAGTTCAAAGACAATATTCTAAAGTTCGCCCTCGTTTCTCTGGCGCATAAAGTCTATATGTGGCACAAAAAGGCTTCCATTCATAATGCATTGTGACGAGCTCAATAATAAAACATGGAGAGAAACAATTCATTCAATACCAAAAGGTATCAATAAAAAGCATTATGTATTTGTATGCTTATTAGTGTAACACACTGTTATTGTGGCAAAACATACTGGGATAAATTGTGAGTCTATTAGTTTATAAATGATTTGTGTTCTAAATCAGTCACTTATGAGGATCCATATCAGTTCAGATGTCGCATGTCGACTTAGAAGGAGTCGCAAGTAGACAGCTAGGCAGCTCACTAGGGTTTAAAAACAGACACATTGTTTGCAATGATAGAGATAGTTTGAGGAAGATCTTAATCACATGTCACCTGTAGGGTAAGTTCGGAAGATCGACTCGATGATGTCAGAGGTCAGATTGTACCGCAGGCCGTTGCATCCGTCTGTCTGTGGTCTGATGTCAGCCTGTAACCATGATGACATGATCATGAGGTGAATTTACATTATCAATGCTCTTGTTAAATCACGATGATTATTAAAAATTATTTATCCGTGCACATCATTATGTATTGATTTTAATTCATGTGCACACATCATTATTTATTGATTTTAATTCATGTGCACTCGTAATCTTTAATCAAAAACTCAAAAAATCAGCTTTCCTGTAGCTCAAACACTAGAGAGTTGGCGCTTGCAACACCAAGGTTATAGGTTCATTCCCAGGGAAAGCAAGAACTGATAAGAATGTAAATGTTGTCCCTTGAAATGCAAGGTTACGTCTGCCAAATGCATAATGCTATTGCAAATGCAATTACTTCTGCCAAATGCATAAATGTAAATGTAAAACGTTAACCTCCAAAAGACTTCTGTTCTCTTCATGATGTGCGTCACGGTGGAGCGTGGGACTAAATATTGTCCACAATCTGACATTCAGATCTGCGTCAATATAGTTAGCAACACAAAACCTCCTACAATCCAATCAATTCCAGAGTCCCTACATTTTTTTTCTCGTTCCAGATGCCATTTACCTTGGATGTATATCACAATAGGGAAGAAAAGACTATTGCAAATTTAGTTTCATGCCGATTTTAAACTGTTAGCCTTGTGATACGTTTAAACTCACCAGGAAGGCAGCAGAGATGCCCACTTCCTGTTGTTTGTTGTTGGCGAGGGAGTGCTCCACAGAATTCAGGCTCATCCGATTGGCCCAGAACTCCTCAGCGCTGATCACCTGACTCACCACTAAGTCCTTATAGAGCTGGAACAGAACAGGGTCTTCCTGCAACATCCTGAAACATAAAGCATCAGCTGGAGGTCAACCAACACCAATTAAGTGGCCAATTTGCTGATGTTATAGT
Organism: Gila orcuttii; assembly: GCA_026230005.1. Classification (NCBI taxonomy): domain Eukaryota; kingdom Metazoa; phylum Chordata; class Actinopteri; order Cypriniformes; family Leuciscidae; genus Gila; species Gila orcuttii. The sequence goes on from JAPDVR010000025.1 coordinate 4,480,940, forward strand.
GACACAATAACAGGGTTCCTACAGGTTTCTTCAAGTTAAATTCAAGTCTTTTTAAGACCTTTTTAAGACCATTTATATAAAAAAAATTAATACCTATTTCACGTCCCTACCAGCAAAGAAAAACAAAATCCTTCAACTTGTGTTAATTTATTTTTCAAATATGGAATGGGTAAAAGATGATAAGCCAAGCAGGTGTGAAAAATAAAAACATTTCAGTAGGCCACAAGAAAGTTTGCCGAACAATGTTAAGTTGTGTTTTAACATTAGCTAGCTACTTATTCTATGCTGGGAATATGGGGAACTGAGAGACCCCTGAACAATAAACATCGAAAATAATAATAATAATTGTGGTTGACATGAAACTTTTGAGGAAAAATACAATACGGAGAAGTTACATACAGCAGTGTTAATTTTGACAGCAAATTTTGATTTAGTTTTAGTCTCAGTCTTTTGACTAAAAATATGAACTAATTTTAGTCATATTTTAGTCATCTGAATTGTTTTAGTTTTAGTCTAGTTTTAGTTGACGAAATACAATAAGATTTTAGTGATTTTAGTTTTTTTAGATTTTCGAAATCTACTGTAAACTAAATCTACAGTAGATTTAGTCGACTAAAATATAATGGGTTTAGGTAAATTGTAATGTGTCAATTTAGAATTTCTCTAAAATTTCCAAACCCATATACTCCCGGAGAAAACATATATTAACCTATTAATATGAATGATTTTTAAGTTTCAACAAGCAATACAGATACAGATTTAACTACTGTGACTTAAAAAAAAATATCTTAAAATTAAATAAAAACCACTTTTCCTAAACTGCCCTACAAAGCAAAAAGGCAGTAACTACGCAGAGTGCAGAACTGAGAAAAATGACTTTAAAGTTATCCTGTCATAGATTATTGGACATGTGGCTGTTTTGTTACTTTATATTAGCTTATTCTTTGTACATATCAATCAGTAACAACAGGATAACAGATTAACTTTAAAATAATTTTTCTCAGTTCTGCACTCTGCGTAGTTACTGCCTTTTTGCTTTGTAGGGCAGTAAAGTAAAAGACAGTCTTCTTTTCAATGAATGATATATGCATTCTTTATAACAACTTTCAATTTTCAAGCAGACAACTATTTGGATGAATTAAATATAATTAATCCTTATTAAAGCTATTAACAAACAGTAAATGCTTTTCTCTTTTTTGTTTTGTTGCCTGATCAAAATTAATGACACAGACCGCATGAATATGTGCATGGCTCCACGCTTCGGGTTGGTGCGTGGTTGGTTTACATTTTTAACATTTTATGAGACCGTGGGGTAGATCAGCACGTTACTGTACAAATGTGTGCATCTACCACACACGCAGGACATCAGTTCTGACTGGATCGCTTCCCAGATCGACACTATCTAACATTTTCATCTAGTTTTTATTCGTTGACGAAAATGTAAATAGATTTTCGTCATAGTTTTTGTCATTCAAAACTAGGTTTTATTTAGGTAGCGTCTCGTTTTCGTCAGTGAAAAATGTCGTTGAAGAAAAGTTATTATTTTAGTCAATGAAATGAACACTGACATACAACACAATTTTTAAGACCCAGACATCAAAATTCAAGACTTTTTAAAGACTTTTTAAGGTATTATTTCCAAATTCATAAATTCAATGCTTTTAAGGCTTTTTAAGACCCCGCGGGAACCCTGAATAATCTAATGATGGCAAATGAGATGCAAGCAAAACTTTACCTGTTCTTCTCCTCCAGCTCTTTATTGGCTTTCTTCTTGAACTTGGGCAGGAGCTGCTGTAGCAGTTCTTTAATGGCGTCTCTGTCCTTCAGTGCTGTGCTCTCATTGGCGAAATGAAAGGTGGTGCTTTCTCCAGTGTGCAGAACCAGCTGGAGCTGGATCTTTGCCTTACCATCAGGACTGATCTTCTGACCTGCACAGGTATAGAAAAAAAAGTCAACAAATAAATGTAAATTGTGGTAGATTTTTCCCTAAACCTAACTACGTCCTATAATATTTAAACTCCAGCGCATCTACATATCGCCGTCGGCTGAGCCTACTAACCCTAACTTTCTGCGCAGCAATAATAACCGACAGACTTCAGCAAATGTCCTTTAAATGCTTTAATCACGGCCGGGAGATCTTCCCGAGCGGTTCTCCGAGAATCTCTCCCAAGAAGAAGCTTTAAGCACAGCCGGAGGATCTCAGACAAATTTCAGAGAGACTCCCACCAGTAAACACGAATACAACAGTTTTTAAGAATTGGGGTATGGTAAAATGACATGAAACATTACATAATTTCCCCACAGTTTGATTGGTTCTTCATACACAAGCCCTCTTGTTACTAGGTAACCAAAAGGTTTCAAGGTTAGACATCGGTCCAGTTTTATTTCCCATTCCCATTTTTACACTCACACGACCAAAGTCATGAGTTTTCACTAGTTTCGAACAGTATATTTTGTTCAAAAGTTAAAATGGTAAAATGCCTAAAAGGGGAAGTCAGGTAAAAGTTTAGATAATCTAAAGGTCAGATTTTTAGAGTCAAAAACATGATTAGTTCTAAAAGACAGTTTACTATCTTATCTATTCAAAATCCATCACAATATACACTGATGAGCAAAAACATTATGACCAGTCACAGGTGAAGAGAATATCATTGCTCATCTCCTAACAAGGCCAAATATTAAGATGCAGGAATAAAAATCTGAGGGACTCTGACAAGGGCCAGATTGTTATGGCAAGGCGACTGGGTCAGAGTATCTCTGAAACGGCAAGGATTACGTGTTGCTTCCGGTCAGCAGTGCTGAGGATTTACCAACAGTGGTTCGAGGAGGGTAAAACACAGGCGACAGGGTGCTGGACACCCAAAACTCATAGATGTACGAGGGCAACAATCCAGTCCGATCCAAGCCAGCAGAAAGTCACAAAATTTTAATGATGGTTATGGGAGGAATGTGTCACAACCAAGCGTGCTGCACAAGTCCTGAAAAGTGAAGCCAAAGCGTCTCGATCGCCCCCAGGTGGCTGGTCCCAGTATAGGTCTTAAACCCCGCCCTCTTCATGTGATTTAATGGACGTGAGGCAAACTAAATAAAATTACACTTCAAATAAGTTTTTCCCAAAGATGTTTTATGTCATTTAAGGTCGTTTTTATCACACTGATGTAAGTTTAAGAGTTCTTTTTAGTTATGGAGTGTCTTAGTTAGTTATTTGATGCTATAAAAACGGGAGTGTGATGTCATGATTGAAAGCTGTGATTGACAGCTTCTCTAAACGAAGTAGTCACTGAGGCACCAACTGACTTTTTGGGGGATTTTTGGAAGGAGATTGGAGCTTCAACTGTAATTTCTACATTTCCAAAACTGTTTATTTCACACCGACATGAGTTGTTCTGCAGTAAACTGCACTAACGGTTTCTGCAGGAGTGTGGACGGGACATTGATATCGCGGCTCCACTTCACACTCACTGCTGCGCAGAATCAAGTCCCAAATCAGAGCAAGATGTCAGCGCCATATTGGGACATTGGCGGCTTCACTTTTCTACAATAGAAGAGAGTGTAGGTGCGTTGTCCATAAGGTGACCAGATGTGATCGGCTGAAATTCGGGACTGGGGGGGGGTTTATGGGTAGGCCTACTATGATATTAGACTACATAGCCTATAATAAAAGATACTGAATTTCAAACTTGAACCAAACATATTTTTATTCAAAGATCAACAGTCTGTCATTAGTCTTTAGTCTGCCACAAAAAAGCAGTGTGTTGGTGTTCTGGTACACCAGCCACGTCAACAAAACGAATGAATAAAAATGAGCTTATCAATGCATATCTAAATTCGCGTCTACGGTATCTTTGTAGAACTTCAAAAAAAGAAACAAAAAAGATGCTGCAGCCAATGAGCAGCCGGCGGGGCCCGACTCAACCTCTATGAACAGTTTTTAATGTTTTATCAGACAATAACTACTCAAGATTTTGCTTTAGTATAATTTTCGGAACAATTTGGGATTCGGGACAACAGCTTAGATTTCGGGACATCTGGTCACCCTAGTTGTCCATCTTTTTTTTTACAGTCTATGGTCACAACACACACTGCTTCTCACTCTGCTGCGTCACTGCAGATCAAGCGTCAGAACTGGACTTCGGACCTGTAGAAGGTCGTCTGGTCCGATGAGTCCAGTTTTCTTTTACATCACATGGACGGCCGTGTGCATGTGTGGTGTTGAACTGGGGAAGTGATGGCACCAGGATCACTGAGGGACGACAACGAGCCAGTGGAGGGAGTGTGAGGGCAATGTTCTGCTGAGAAACCCTTGGTCCGACCATTCATGTGGACGTCAATTTGACACGTGCCACCAACTTAAACATTGTTGCAGACCAGGTGCAGTCCATGACAATGGTGGAAGAGGCTTTTTCAGCAGGATAATGCACTCTGCAACACTGCACACATTGTTGAGGAATGGTTTGAGGAACATGATGAAGAGTTCAAGGTGTTCAATGCCTCCAAATACCCCAGCTCTCAATCCAACCGAGCATCTGTGGGATGTGCTGGACCGACAGTTCGATCCACGACGGCTTCACCTCGCAACCTTCAGGACTTGAAGGATCTGAGACCACATGACACCTTCAGGACTTTTGACAGTCCATGCCTCAGCGGGACGGTGCCGTTTTGGCAGCACATGGAGGACCAACAGCATATTAGGCAGGTGGTCATCATTTTTTGTCTCATCGGTGTGTACACACACACACACACACTTTAGATTGCAAATATAACATATTTGGAGTGAGCAGAAACTGCTGAGCTCTTTTACCACAAATTTCATTTCCATGCTAACAGTGACTACTAAACATGATTTTTAGTTTCTACATTACCATATTTCATGACTGAACTTGAAAGGTTTATACACTATTAAAAATCGATTTCACTGCAAAGAAAAATCTCAAATGGATTTCTATTAATCCATGCATAATGTTGGGTTTTTAAGGCATTGCTATGGGTATTTTAACACGGTTGCACCCATGCCATTCGTCTACACCAGGGGTCACCAAACTCGGTCCTGGAGGGCCAGCGTCCTGCAGAGTTTACCTCCAAGCCCAATTAAACACACCTAAACCAGCTAATCAAGGTCTCACTAGGCATACTAGAACCTTTCAAGCAGATGTGTTGGAGCTAAACTCTGCAGGACAGCGGCCCTCCAGGACCGAGTTTGGTGACCCCACATCAAACAAACCCAAATGAGGCTGAAATGTGGGTGTAACTCACAGCGGATGTCGGCATAAAGGTGGCTGACCGAAAAGCGGTCCTTCCCTTCTGGACCCCAGGCGATCCGCTCGGCCATCAGGTACAGAGTCCCGTCCTGCTTTCTCTGACGGACCCTCTTCACCACCAACAACACCTCCTCGGACAGAGACGCCATGACTACACAAACACAGGGACCAAACCTCATTATTAATGCAGGACATTCAGATTAAAGATTTATTATGTGAACATAAATTGAACCTCCTTATTAAAGATGGCTCAACACATAGTTTGTGGTTTGTGAAGGAAATAATGGACTCAAACCCATTAAAAACATTTTAAGGGTTGTGAAGAAGGGTGTGCATTTAGCAGCTTTCAATGAACATTAAAACATGCAGAAATAAGATATTAGCCTACATCAGAAACAAAACAGCCAATAATCAGATTCAAAACAGATCTATATAAGATATTAAGTCAGATATGACAACAGATTCAGATCAGACTCCGAATAGAAATCGAATTAGATCAGATATGACAGATTCAGATTAATCCGATATTAAATCAGATTCATATCAGATGGAGCTAACAGTACTAGCACATATCACTTATTCTTCAAAAAAACCTTTGTTAAAGTCAATTAATTAAGACTCAATCTCAGTATATATAGACATAGAAATTATAAAATACTGTTTTTTTAATGCCAAAGACATTTTAAACATAACAAAACACATTTTAAACACATAAAGGTGAAGAATCTGAAACTGCAACTGAAAGCTGAACTCACGCTCACAGCCGGTGACTTTAATTAACTGTTTTATTTCAATTAAATAAACCCTCACCTGGCGCTCCAAAGCAGCTGAAGCTGAAGCCTCAATATTGATCTTGTGTTAAGCGACGTGAAATCAGTGTTAATGTTAGTATTTGTGTTTTATTTACAGTCGTTACGGACGCCGTGAGTGACAGCAGCCCTCAGATCCGCCTTAGAAACAGAGTGAAGCCAGAAACAGTGACGCGCTTCCTCATAATGGCTGCCAAACTGAACATTTTTCAAAATTAAAGTTCTGTCTCAATGGATTCCATTTTAATAATATAATATAATATTATATAATACAATACAATATAACGGTAATATAATATAATATAATCATAGACTGTAAAAAAGATATCATATAGAACGCTCTGTATTACAATCATAAAACATATCGATTGTGTTTTTATTTAGAACGCAACATAACTTTTATTTTGACAGCAGACATCGCTCGTGTTCCGACTTTAGACTTTCCTTATTGCTGCTGATGGAACGAAAATGCAACTTCCATACATGAAAGCAAGTGACAGTTCGTTGTGTTCATCACCAGGATAAGTCAATGAATTGGTTTGGTTTTGGTTTCAATGGATTTGGTCAGATACGGCCTGTAGATGTAACCTGTAAAGTGAACACACCTGTCCTGATTTCAGATGTGTGTAGATCATGTGTGATCAGATCAGACAGCAGAGTCAGAGCCAGCTGGAGCTCCAGAGCTCATGTGCATCACACAGACTGTAAGTGAGCAAACATATTTTCTTAAATAGATGATTTTACTTTGCTTGGGTTTTCTACAATATTAGTCACATTTACTATAGCCTACCTAAGCTATGATAAAATAAAATAACTGATAACACTTTACAATAAGGTCCTTAGTTACCATGAACAATAATTCTTCAGCATTTATAAATATAAGCTAATATTAATTTCAACATTTACTAATACATTATTAAAATCAAAGGTTGTATTTGTTAATATAAGTTAATGCACTCTGAACTAACATGGACAAACAATGAACAGCTGTATTTGTATTACTAACATTAACAAAGATTAATAAATACTGTAACAAATGTATTGCTCATTGTTAGTTAATACATGAACTAATTTTAACTAATAAACCTTATTGTAAAGTGTTACCAAATAACTTTATTATTTTGTATTAATATTTTAATATGATTCATATTTTGTGCATATCATTTACTTACATTTTATGCATATCCTTTGCTCACATTATATACTGTATTATACAGTATATCTAACTTATTATCTTCTATCTATAATCGGTTTTGTTGCAGGTGGCAGTCATGTTTGTGTGTCAGGGTTCGGGTTCGGGTCCGGTTCCTCAGAACAGGTGTGCGGAGACACTTTTCCAGAGAGTCAGGGGTGCACAGACGCTCTCATCAGTGAAAGACACCTGACGCTCAACTTCACAGACAGAGTGGAATGCTGGGAAATACAGGAGCCACAAAACAAGCTTCTGTGGAAGAGGGAGCATGACCTCTCTGTCAATACCGGTAATATACAGATGTGCAGTCAATACTGGTAATATACAGATGTGCACAGTCAATACTGGTAATATACAGATGTGCACATGCAATACCGGTTATATACAGATGTGCACATGCAATACCGGTTATATACAGATGTGCACATGCAATACCGGTTATATACAGATGTGCACAGTCAATACCGGTAATATACAGATGTGCACAGTCAATACCGGTAATATACAGATGAGCACAGTCAATACCGGTAATATACAGATGTGCACATGCAATACCGGTTATATACAGATGTGCACAGTCAATACCGGTAATATACAGATGTGCACAGTCAATACCGGTAATATACAGATGAGCACAATCAATACCGGTAAAATACAGATGTGCACATGCAATACCGGTAATATACAGATGTGCACAGTCAATACCGGTAATATACAGATGTGCACAGTCAATACCGGTAATATACAGATGAGCACAGTCAATACCGGTAATATACAGATGTGCACAGTCAATACCGGTAATATACAGATGAGCACAGTCAATACCGGTAATATACAGATGTGCACAGTCATTTACCGGTGATATACAGATGTGCACAGTCAATACCGGTTATATACAGATGTGCACAGTCAATACCGGTTATATACAGATGTGCACAGTCAATACCGGTAATATACAGATGTGCACAGTCAATACCGGTAATATACAGATGTGCACAGTCAATACCGGTAATATACAGATGTGCACAGTCAATACCGGTAATATACAGATGTGCATAGTCAATACCGGTAATATACAGATGTGCACAGTCAATACCGGTTATATACAGATGTGCACAGTCAATACTGGTAATATACAGATGTGCATAGTCAATACCGGTTATATACAGATGTGCACAGTCAATACCGGTTATATACAGATGTGCACAGTCAATACCGGTTATATACAGATGTGCACAGTCAATACCGGTAATATACAGATGTGCACAGTCAATACCGGTAATATACAGATGTGCACAGTCAATACTGGTAATATACAGATGTGCACAGTCAATACCGGTAATATACAGATGTGCACAGTCAATACCGGTAATATACAGATGTGCACAGTCAATACTGGTAATATACAGATGTGCACAGTCAATACTGGTAATATACAGATGTGCACAGTCAATACCGGTTATATACAGATGTGCATAGTCAATACCGGTTATATACAGATGTGCATAGTCAATACCGGTTATATACAGATGTGCACAGTCAATACCGGTAATATACAGATGTGCACAGTCAATACTGGTAATATACAGATGTGCACAGTCAATACCGGTAATATACAGATGTGCACAGTCAATACCGGTAATATACAGATGTGCACAGTCAATACTGGTAATATACAGATGTGCACAGTCAATACTGGTAATATACAGATGTGCACAGTCAATACTGGTAATATACAGATGTGCATAGTCAATACCGGTTATATACAGATGTGCATAGTCAATACCGGTTATATACAGATGTGCACAGTCAATACCGGTAATATACAGATGTGCACAGTCAATACTGGTAATATACAGATGTGCACAGTCAATACCGGTAATATACAGATGTGCACAGTCAATACCGGTTATATACAGATGTGCACAGTCAATACCGGTAATATACAGATGTGCATAGTCAATACCGGTTATATACAGATGTGCACAGTCAATACCGGTTATATACAGATGTGCACAGTCAATACTGGTAATATACAGATGTGCACAGTCAATACTGGTAATATACAGATGTGCATAGTCAATACCGGTTATATACAGATGTGCACAGTCAATACCGGTTATATACAGATGTGCAGAGTCAATACTGGTAATATACAGATGTGCACAGTCAATACCGGTTATATACAGATGTGCACAGTCAATACTGGTAATATACAGATGTGCACAGTCAATACTGGTAATATACAGATGTGCATAGTCAATACTGGTAATATACAGATGTGCACAGTCCTTATTTGCTGAAGTAATCAGTACTGATATGATGCATTTAAACAGGACAAACCGTCGCGCTGCCGTTGGTGCCAGGCGGGTACGTCATGCCCAGATCTCCTTTTTACCGTGCGCTCTGCTCTGATCTGTGTGCCGTGAGCCTGGCGTTGGGCCCCGAACACGCTGTGCTGCTGACTTCCGTCGGGACTGTGTATTCCTGGGGATCTGGAAGGTACGAGGAAGATTGCCAGTAACACTTTACAATAAGGTTCCTACATTAGTTAAAGGTCCCATATTGTATAACTTTCTGAAGATTTATTTTAGGTTTTGATGTCCTTAAGAATATATATTTGCGGCATAAGTGCCAAAAACCATCTCAATATATTTTTACAGCTCCTTTCTCAGGAGCTTGGCCAAGAGCAGGTCGATTTTGGCCTGTCTACTAAATATTCATGAGCCTCTCTTCTGATTGGCCTGTTGTTTTCTGAGTGACCCACCATTGGTTACTGAGTAGTTCTGACATCACATTTATACGGAACGGCTCGTGAAAAGGCACAGCTACTTCATGCAGACTGTGTGCATTTGTCTGTGGATCGACTGTTTTGAAACTTAGGCTATATGGTAGTTTAATAGCCTCGAGACCTCTGTTATCATGAGAAAAAGCCAGGAAATTTCAGTTTTGACAATATGGGACCTTTAACATAAACTATCAATGCAAAATACTTCTAAAGCATTTATTAATCTTAGTTCATGTTAATTTCAGTTTTTACTAATAATATTTAATATTAATAGTATTTTATATTATTTAATAGACCCTGAGCTAACATGAACAGTTGAATTTTTATTTACTTATACTGTAACAAATGTATTGCTCATTATTCGTTAATGTTAGTTTATGCATTAAGGAATGACTATTTTGCCAAAAATTATATATTGTAGAACTAATCTGCATTTATGAGTGAGCCTCACAAAACCTGTCAAGAACATACCTGTGTCATTTTTCAATTTATAAATAAGAAAATTAAGCATATTTTTAAAAAATATTCATGGCAATTAACCCACTGGTGCTGTTTTTTTTACTTTATCGGAATGGTAGTAAACTTGGTAAAGGATTTGGCACTTGCTGTGTGAACAAGCTCATTTTTGAGATATCAACCTCAAATTTGGAAACCAGTTTGTTTAGATTTATTTATATATTTAGATTATATATTTATTAGCTTTGGTTTCCTCACAGTTTCAGAGTAAAATATGGTTTGAAAATATAATTTCAAATTAAATTTTTCATAAACTTAAACTTCTGTCTTTTTTAAGTGCACTTTTTTAGCTTTTTGCCAAGTGTCTTTATTACTGTTAGTTTATGACAGTTTATGTTGGAAATTTCATTTATTTACAGGTAATAAATGGATTATAACTATTGCATAAATATAATTTGGCACCATAAAATACCCTAAAAATACAAAATATTGAATTAAAAACATTATCGAACTAAAATATAGTACGTTTATTTCATTGGAGAGGGGCGAAATAGGTTATTTTTGCATTCATGTGAGCAGCACCAACATATTCCCCACAAATTCTCATTACTGTAACAGCATTTCTATTGTTTTAATTTTAAAATTAAAATTATTAAAAAATAAAGCTAAAATAAATATAAATATTAGATGAAAAACTTAAATTGTAAAATTGCCATTGCAACTAACTGATTAGATAAGTTTAGATTGAAGTAATACAATTGCGAAAAATATAAATAAATTAAAGCTAAACAGAAAAAAACTAATAAAGGTGAGAAAAGCACATGACAAAATTTAAATAAAAAATACTAAAATTAAAATAACTGAAATTCTAAAAATATAAGCTAATTCTAAATTTTAATAGATACTATAATATTGCTAAACTAGCACAAAAAGCATTATTTTAACAGTAAATTATTTATATTTTATATATTATATTATTTAGTATTTGTTGTACCACCTCTAATTTATACTTATTGTGAAAAATCATTGTATTGCAGTAATGTTTAATGTAAAATAAAATGGCCTTATTGAGGCTACATCATTTTAAATAGATTTATTTAAAGCCTTATTCATTTCTTTTGGTGTAAAACTGGTGAAAAAATTTGTCTTTAAACTACTCAGTTCCCATGATGAGTGTTTTTAAGATGGTGTGTTGTTTTGGCAGTCACGGTCAGCTGGGTCACGGCGCTCTGACGTCGCAGGACGAGCCTCAGGTCGTGGAGGCGCTGTGGGGCGTCCCAATCCGAGCAGTGTCCGCTGGGAGCTGGCACTCCGCTTCTGTCAGCAGTGAGATTATCCCACTAACATTCCCCAGCAAATTCAGCTCTTTGTGAGCATACTGTAAACACACTGCAAAAAATGTTTCCGGTCCAAATATCAAAAAATTCTTAAATCGAGATGCATTTACTAAAGTAGTAATATGCCATAAGATATTATGTCTTGTTTTCTGGGGGAAAAATCAAAATGAAGTGAGTTTTTTCTTAAAACAAGCTAAATTATCTGCCAATGGGGTAAGAAAAATAATCCTGTTTCCGTTTGAATTAAGATCATTTTTCTTACCCCACTGGCAAATAATTTAGCTTGTTTTAGACTACTTTAGTAAATGCATCTTGATTTAAGAATTTATAGATATTTAGACTGGAAACAAGACAAAAATACTAAGAAAGAATATAATTTTTTGCAGTGGCAACAGCCACTTCAAGGCTTGTTTGATTGTTTTATGGTAAAAACGGCAATTGCGCTATTGAATTGCTCACATCTGGTCGTAGACTCAAAATTCCTTTGGCCAGAAGAAACGTGTATAAAAAATCATTTGTCCCAATGGCATTGATTATCTTAAATCGTACAATTTTCTAAAGGGATACAATAGTGTGTTTTTTTGTTGTTTGTAATGATGGAAACTTGTATAATTGTACAATTTTGTTAATTATGTGTTTGTGTTTTTAATGTGTGATGTGTTTTTAAGCATTAATGTGAATGTATCGATGTCATCAGGGTTCAAAGACAAATTTCCGCTCTGTGACAAACAGCATCAACAGTTCAACTCAACTGACTGTTCATCTGAAATGTGTTGTTTATTGTGTTTAGTTGGCGGGGACCTGTATATGTGGGGCTGGAATGAAACCGGGCAGCTCGGTCTGCCATCTAGAGGCCTGGAGGAAGAAAAATACAGAGCAAAAAGTGGCGGTAAAAGGACTAAAATATATGACTTTACTGAATGTATTCTCATGCATCGCTCTCACGCCACACATCCATTTTCTCACGCAGTGAAAAAACATTGCAGAGCAACGGATTAGACAGAGCAGTAAACAAACTTTCAAAATCTGTCAATGTTATTCAAACAATAAATACCGTTTTGACGCTCTTTAATGTGCCTCAGTTCAACTGGCACATGAACCGATCATCTTTTCGTCTTTACATCTAGTTATAGCATGAAATAAATAAGGATACATGATATATCGGCCACCATATCGGTATCGGCCGATATATGTTAATTTTTTATGTTATCGTTATCGGCACGATAAGAAAATGTGTGCGATATATTAAAGCTGATAAATAATGTATTATTTCCTTCAGCTGAGACACTTCAGATGTGACTGTTCACCATGATGGATTTAAATTGCTTGAAATATGATTGAAATCTGTTTCTGTTTAGGAAACACTGACCGGACCATAAATAAAGATGAGAAGAACCAAGTCGACATGTTCATCTCAATCCAAGCGTTCCCTGCTCTAGTGGACGTCCCGAATGTGTCAGAGATCAGCAGGATCAGCTGTGGATCCCGCCATACAGCCGCCGTCACAGGTGACATCACCGTTTTATTATTGGAGCATAAACTGGACTCAAGAATCCCTGATGAAACCTAATACTGCTGGTGGACATGAAAAATCATTACCGTATTCTTTTCTTATTTCTTTGTAGATAAAGGGGATCTGTACACCTGGGGATGGGGTAAGAGTTTGCTTTGTTTTATTTTTTTGTTAAATAAATCACAGAAAATGTACTGTAGATACACTACATTAACTGGAAAGAAGTCTCATGCTCACCAAGGCTGCATTTGCTACAAAAATACAGTAATTAAATATTTTCACACATCAAATCTGAATTTTGAGCATCATTACTCCAGTCTACAGTGTCACATGATCATTCAGAAATCATTCTAATATGATGATTTGCTGCTCAAGAAATGTTCTGATTATTTATTATCAATGTTGAAAACAGTTTGTGACGATGTCATCATGAAATTAAAGTATTTAAAAAAAAAAATGTATCTAACCAAAAAAAAGCCAATTTTGAAATACTTTAAATTGCGCATCTTGTGAATATACATATTTGAATGCAATTATATGTGTCCTGTCGTATTGAATGGTTTGTGTTCTATTTAAGAGTGATTATATGGGTATTATTATTACATATATTATGTATTGATTACTGGTGTAAATCCTTATCTTATTAAGTGACGGGTTTTGTGAAAGAGAAATCCGACCACACAAGATCTTTGTATGTTTTCTTTAACTGGAACTTAAATTAATGACAGAAATCCTGTCTGGCAACCCAGCATATAACGAGTGTGGGAAAACGTTACAAGTTGTGCTACTTCATAAGTTTGTGGAAACCGTGATGTACTACAGTAGTGGCCAAAAGTGATGTCCGGAGGGGATATTTGTTTTTATGACCCTTCAAGTTTGATTAAACAAACAAAATATGAGGAATTTATATATATATATTATTATTATTTTATTTTTTTAATGTAAAGAAAAAACAAAACATTAAACTTGTTTAATGTATTCATCTTTGGCAATTATTTTGGCAAATTATTTGGCAAAAAAAGCAAGTTACAGTTTTATGTTACTATGTAAAAACTGCATAAAAACCCCCAAAAAGCTCTCATAGACCACAACATAATCAGTTATTAATATTTTTTGGTTCTCTCTTGTTTTTGATATGTTCATAATTTCTTTGCATGACATGCTGGTCAAAAATTATGTCCGCACATTTTGGCATGTTTTATTGCCTTATATACAATTACAAATAAAACAATTCACTCCAGGCACAACTACACAATATGCTTACAAAATCACATTTTTTTATATAATATTTAAATAAAGGGTGAAGATTTCAATTTTCCTAGGCTGGACATCACTTTCGGCCACTATTTTTACAGGATTCTTTGATGAACAGAAAGATCTTCAGAACAGCATAGAATCTTTTGTAACATTATAAATGTGTTTACTGTCACTTTTGATTAATTCAGTGAGTCCTTGCTGAATAAAAGTATTAATTGAAAATTGCTAAAGGTTGCCTTTCCTTCATCTGTCACATTATTAGGTCATTATGGACAGCTGGGACATTGCAGTGAAAAGAGCACAGATGAGCCGACGCTGGTGGATTATTTCCCTACTCACAGCATGTGTGTTCAGGATGTTGTCTGTGGGTTATGGAACACGTTTGTGTCCGCTGTGCCTAAACAACAACCTCCATCCTGACAGAAACACCCATTTCAGAGTGCCTTATGAATTCAAGGATGTCAAAGTTGCAGTATTAAGAGTTTATTAAATTAGGTACAAATATATGATCTAAAATACAGGATAGAAATTAGATTTTTTTAAACAGTGAGTAAAAAATGTTTCAAACATATAAACAGTAGAAACATTAAACGAGAGAATACATTCACATGCTACATTATCGACAGATTAAAGGCACAGGTGAAAAATCTGGACCGGAGAGCAGCTTCCATTCTCTGTAAACTTCACAACACAATCTTGAATGAACTGCAAAAGAGCATCGTCAGTCAGTGAGGATCAGGAGAAATGCTGTCTTGTGAGTTCAGAAGTCATAATTATCATGTCATTTTGTGAGGGCAATTTCATATTTCTTTCTCACTTTTTTGCTTCAATACAAACAGGATCCCCTTTTTTTTACACTAAAACAAAATGTAATCGATGTAAATTAGGTGTGTAACTGACGCTTTATGTATTTGATCATTCTCATGCTGCAACGGAAAATGATGGGAAATGTAATTTTGTCATGCAAGCCAAATATAATGTTAGATAAAAATGAGAATGTTTCAAATGTACAAACTAAAACTGAATTTTAAAATAAATGAATAAAACTATATAGAAATGTTTTGTAAAAACTATTAAAAGTGATAAAAGCACATAATTAATCAAATAAAACTGAAAATATAAAAATAATCAAATCAAAATATTAATAAATGCTATATAGTATATAATTCATACTAAAATAAAAATGCATAAATCAGCTAAATGAGTGTCAAGCTTTATCGCTATTCCTCAGCTATTCACTAAATAATACAAACTAAACTGGGTTGCGTTTCCCAAAATCATAGTAAGCCGACAATAATTTACAAAACAACATTGTGCTAACAATGTTTCCTTTGCGTTTTTCGCGCACAGACGACAGTACTGTCAAAACGATCCCACGGATCCGCAAAAATTACTAAAATCCCTCTATTCTGCTGCCAGGCCAGTAGATGGCGATGTCACTGTAAAGAAACACTACGCGCCTATAGACTAAACACATATTATAAAACGGATAGTTCTGCGTCGTGCCTAACAACGCCCCTTAGCTGTTGTAAAATACAGCTTCGCAGGGCTTATTGCTTTAATACGCATGTACACAAATTCACGTTTTTTGTAGTTTACAAGGAGCCAATAACGGTATGATGTAAATGAACGGCCAAAATGTATAAAAAGTTTTACATTTTTAGTTTTAAACTGTGTCGTGTAAATGGCCCCTAAGTAGATCGTAGAAGTATCGCCACCAATGATCTCACAATGCTTTTGGGAAACGCAGCCCTGTACAATAAACATTCGTAATTAAAACTTAATTAAACTAAAGGCAGCAAAATATGTCAGCTGACCAATTTGTAAATAAAAATAAAATACTTTAAGCAGAATTCTCTCACCTGACAAAATCTGGAGATCTGGAGATGACGTGCTGAAATTCGGAGAGGTTCACTGTTCCATCTTTATCGATGTCCGACTCCTCCAGGATCTGCACAATTACATTTGTTCACATTGGTTAAGTTCATCTGACAGATGTCTCTCGTTTGTCATGCGTGTATCCAGCGGACTCACATTGCCTATGAGCTGCCTCATCTCCTCTACAGTGAGACGAGTGTCGTCTGTCTCGCCGGTCAGGCAGTTCACCAGCTTCTCCAGATCTCTAGCATCAAGTGTACCGTCATCGTCAAAGTCTGCAGCGGAACAGAGTAATGTTCAACAACTGCTGTTTAATGGTGGGCTTTTGACCTACTTTTTGCCCTCAAACTTGAAAAGATTAAATTTGGAGTTAGAATGAAACCCGATCTTTTCTTGAAATCTTGGAGCCCATTTTTAGATTATTTTAAGGAGACGAGCTCTGGATAAACCCTTTTTTTTCTGGTTTATTTAGTTGTTTATATGTATATGCATTTGTTACTGTGATTATATGTTAATTCGTATGTGAGCATTTACTACGCTTGTTTAATTTTTTATTTTTTCCCTTTATTTAATTATGTAAAAATCTGATGCTTGTACTGTGCTTGAGATGCTTTTCGTAATATATATATATTTTTTAAAAAGACCTGCTGTTTGATGGTGTTTGCTAAACTGTGAAAACTCAATTCAGAGTGTGTTCACACTTATAGTTCGGTTCGCTTGGTTCAGACCAATAAAAAAATAAAAAAACATTTAGTCCTGGTCCGCTTAGCGTTCACATTGGCATCAAATCTAAAGACATAGGGATGTGTTCACAATCTGATTGGTCGGCTTTTATTACGTATAAGGAACTTACTGTACATCCATAACAATGCTGTGTTCTGGGCTAAATGCGCTCGTTGTGTGTGTGTAGCTACATATGATGGTATTTTGACCAGCTGAGAACTCGTGAAGAGCTTATAAAATGTGTAAACGAGTCAAAACAATGTCAGGAATCCCTCCATCACACACAAACCCAGATCTGCTGTGAGGAGACGCGGTTCTGATGCCCGTACCAAACTGAGATGGGAAACATCACGACAATGAAGAGAAAAACAGGTATCCAGGTCTCTATTCTGTCCTTTTTACTGTTGCATCTTGTGACATCATGTCCTGTTTTTGGTTCGTTTACAAATCTTTGGTCCGTGTTGTGTTCATATTTCAGGCGAACCGCACCAGAGTTGGTTTGGAAGTGGAGTGAGACTCATCTTTTCAGCGTCTCGGACTCTCTGTCCATGTGTTTTGATGCACAAGTGTTCAGATTGGAAGCACTGACACTTATTCAGATGAACCGCACTAACAGAGCAAGCGCGATTCGTTTTGATCTAACCAAACATGGCGAGTGTGAACACACCTTAAACCTCAATATTAACCATCTATATTACCAAAGATCCGAAAGGCGTAATGGGACTTGATTTCCAGGGTTGCCGAATCACTGAAGGCACTCAAGAGGTCCAGGAAATCCTCAAAGCTCAGGCTGCCATCCCTCAAGTCCGAGGTCGAGAAGACGTGACAAATCCTTTTCCGGAAGGGGTTCGACTGTGAAGGATCGAAACACAGAATTTCCAACAATAACAGCATATATACAGTTGAATATGTGAATTTCGAAGGATTATAAGAAATTATATTTTGCTTGAAGAAAATGACCCCTATTTTAAGAAACATTATGGTTTCTAAATTGTGACCAGAGTACAGACTTTATCTTTTACCTTCAGTTCAGGAAGTGTAAGGATCTTCTCCATGGACACCCTGGAGCTGTACGGCCCATTTTCCCTGCCCTGGAGTTCAGAGAATCTTTTGTGTGCCCTAAACAAAGACATCGACGATGAGCCCAAAAGTATCAAATGATAGTCAATGACAAAAGTATCATTATAATGATGTAATGACATTCAAACACTTTTAAGTGTTAGTTAGGCATCCAAATAAACTTCAGAGTTCAGAGTCCACTTTCAATAACTTTACTGTATGTTTATGTAGTTTAGCTATTGTCACAACAAGTAAATTGATACCTTGCTGTTACAAATTCACTTTACAAGGAATGCCAAGGCAAAATGTACCATGAGTTACATGTTACTACATGTACTTACTATAGTAATAGTAAATTTTGCAAAATTACAAGTAACTAACCCTAAACCAAACCCTAACCTTAATCGTAACTCTATAGTACGTACATAGTTAGTTAATATTAATTGTTATGTATTTGAGTAAGTACAATGTAACTACGTCACCTTAAAATAATGTGTAACCAAAATCAGTTTTGATTTTCAGTGACTGACATAAAGTTAAAATATAAATATTAGGTGAAAAACTTCAATGAAAATTAGAATGGTCTTGGCAGATCACTGAAATAAAATTACTAAAAGTAAAACTGATATAAAAATGTAATTATAGTTAAATATAAATATAAAATTAAAAAATAAAGGCTAATTTAAAATAAATACTATAACAATAATAGCTTACTAAATAATATAAAACCATTAAATTCTACAGTCAACATTCACAATTAAAACTTAAGCAGACAGAAGGCAGCAAAATATAACAAATATAAAACGAGTTTAAGTAACTGTTAACGTTACATTATGACTTTACTTACAGTAAGATTTCTTGCTTAGTGAGAAATGTAAGCTCCTGTGTTACACAAAAAGGAAAAAATATAAACAAATAAAAGCAACTCCACTCTATAAAGAATACATTTATGCTCATAAATAATACATATATTAAATGTGTCTGTCTCACCTGATACTCTGATAGAAGATCTTTCGGCAACTTACTCGCGGTTCCCCCCATTACCGCCTTCTTTTGTTCTGCACGAATAGTACTTTAACTCTAAACTACAAAAAAGTCGATTAAAGTTACTTTTGTTTCATAAAAACCAAGGCAACTGGCTGAAGTTTTGCTGCTTTTAGCTAACAGGCTAAACAAACTTTGGTCGAAAGGCTCTGCGCTTCCGCTTCCTGGATGACATATCAGTTGCTATGGGAACAGATTTGTAGCGTTCAAAGACCACAATGGATTTTTCTCTTATTTTCTTGACTTATTTACCCTAATTAGTATATTTTTAACGTTACAGTGTTATTATTACAAGTAGTGAATAATACTGATAATCAACGTGTATTTAATAATCAATAATTTACAGTTGGACTTATTTACCCTAATTAGTATATTTTTAACGTTACAGTGTTATTATTACAAGTAGTGAATAATACTGATAATCAACGTGTATTTAATAATCAATAATTTCCTGGAGCATCTTATTACACAATATTGTTTAGTTCTAATGTCATTGGTTTATGATTATGTCATATATTATTCTGACCAAATATTTGAAAGGAAAGACGTTAAATTATTCATATCATGTTGCTCTGTCTTGGTTCTGCAATTGTCCAATGATTTCAGAAGGTGGCATCATATCACAAATAATGAATTATCATGCCAACTATGATGTATTTATTTATTTATGAAATAAACAAACAATTTACTTACAATTTATAAAATGTTATAGCTATGTATCTTCTTCATTTATTGGCAGTACGATAGGTGATCAAAATTTATTTTGAGGTTTTAAATCTTATATTATGCTTTTAAGAAATATGTAAGAAATTAGTAAGAAATATGAGCTATTGTATTAAAGAAAATATTACAACACTAAAAATTACTGGGTTGTTTTAGTCTGTTTGGGTCAAATATGGACAAACCCAACCGCTGAGTTCAAAAACGTTTGACCAACGGTTAAAAATGTAAACCAACACATTTTAGTTTTTTAATCTGGAGCTCAAAACATACATTTTTGTTTTTCGTGTTTGACATATGCTGTCAAAACATGTAATAACAAATATAAATAGAGGATCAAAGAAGTTTTTATAAAGTTTTGCGGGATCAGGATGGGTTTAGCGCGTTGGACCTTTTCTCGAGTAAAAAAAGTCCATCCAGCTCTACGGTTACCCGGCCCCCACATGACGTAGACTTCTCCCACAATCCCCCGCGCTGTCACATCATGGCGGACGAGCTGGCGCAAGAGCTGCTGTCCGTAGCTGCAAAAATGCAGATTTTACCGAACGGAGACTCTCACCTTCCCAAAGTAGACGCGGATCCCGTTGACGAGACCGGGAAGAAGAAGAAAAAGAAGAAGAAGAAGGGAAAAGCGGCAGCCGTAGGTAATAAAGACGGAGGAAAGTGTCGCGTGGCCCTGTCAGTTACTGCCCTTTCTGATTAACCCATTAGAGCTCGCTATTTTTATATTTAATTAAGAGGACATTCTTTTACTAGGGACTAAATGTGTTTTTACGGACCTTAATTTTTATTAATCTCCATGCCGTGGAGTGTTAAGTTAAAGGCTGGTTGGAGGGTTAAACTAGCTGATGAACTCATGGAAGTTGTGTAATGTTGTTATGAGAGGGCACAGACTCCACGTGCGTTATATGTCTATGTGCTTTAAGTCTGGCAAATGTATGTTGCATTACAATATCTACATCGAATTCTCTTGACTATTCTGCAGAAGTGTAAAGAGTCCTTAAAACCATACTTGAGTAAAAGTACAGATGCCTTACAGTAAAAATGACCCGTTACCTATACTACTTAAGTTGAAGTCTTGAGTATTTGATTTTAACAGTAATTCAGTATTTTGTACTCATTATGAACAATATAACAAGAAACAGTTGATTTGGGAGGAGGGCAATCATGTTTTTTTATGAAATCAAAATAAAACTGAACGTCTCAATATTGCAACTGACAGAACTAACAGTTGCCGAAATAAACTGCTGCAGAACAAGTTTAACTGCATTACTCATTACAGATGTATTGGAGTAAAGAGTACATATACTTAATCAAAAATACAGTCAAGTAGAGAGTTAAATCTGCCATTATTTTTGATACTCAGTAAAGCTACAAATTAGCCAAAAAGATACTTAAATAAAGTAATTACATTTACTCAAATACTTTACTCCACTGCTATTCTGCATAGGGAACCATGAGGGCGAAGGAGAGTCAGACATCAACAAAGTGGCCAAACAAATGGAGCAACAAACTTTAGAAGACCAAGAGAAAGAGGACGAACCAGAGGAAGGTTTGTCTAAAGTTAATTAAAGATACCATTGCAAATCCATGTGCATATGCGACAAGCGCAGTTTTGAGCACGAATCATGTTTTTTATTTTATATTGGCAGAGGGTGAGGAGGGAGATTCAACTGGAAAGAAGAAAAAGAAGAAGAAGAAAAAGAAAGGCCGTGAGTGATTATTCAAATACTTCATACTTTATAAAATGCCCTTGTTACTCGCCATATGAATGGATGTTTATGTTGTTCATATTCCTTGTTCTCTTTCAGCAAAAGTTCAAACAGATCCTCCATCTGTTCCCATCTGTGAGCTTTATACCAGTGGAGTTTACGCCAAGGGCCAGGAATGTGAATATCCACCTGTGCAAGATGGGTACAGACAACAGCCGCTCACTGACGGTCTAAAACCTGTAGTCAACCAGTCTAAAGAAACATCATAGTGGATGTGTTTATCTCCTTTGCAGACGGTCTGCTGCGTGGAGGACGACCAATGAGGAGAAGAAGTTTTTGGATCAGGCTAATGAGGACATCTGGAATGACTTCAGACAGGCTGCCGAGGCCCACCGGCAGGTCAGGAAGTACGTCATGAGCTGGATCAAGCCGGGCATGACCATGATCGAGATCTGGTGAGCAAAACCATCATGAGCTTTACTTTATAGGCTGTTTTTGCACTGATGATGTGGAAACTCATTAAATGTGATATAAAACCTGTTGGGCTGTTTTAGTAAATGCAAAATTTCTAATATCTTTTAGAAATATATATATATATATATATATATATATAGGCAATTAGAACACCCCCCCCCCCTTCCAAAACCGTGCAGCTGCTGCAAGACATTATATATATATTATTTTATTTATTTATATTGTTGTTGTTTTTTGTAATTTAAAAAAAATGTGGGTTTTTAGGGCTGCAAAATTTGGCCAAATTTGTGTGATTATTAATATGGCTATAACATATAATTATTATTTAATATTACATTATTAATATTGTACATGACTTTTATTATTATTATTGCTAAATTAAAAATGTAAAACTTACTAAAAATGTATAGTATTACTATTGTTGTATTGCTGGTGTCTTAATTTCTTTTCCTCCAAACTTTAAACCATCAAACTTTTTATTTTGACAGAGAACTTAAAGCTTATTTTATTAAGGACTTCTCATTTAATAATTTTTATTCCTTTAAAAAAAAAAAAAAAACATATATATATATATATATAAATTTTTTTTTTTTTAAGTCTAACCAGGTACTAGGGCTCCAAATTAGCCTTTGGCTAGAAGCCTGTATGTAGAGCATTGGCTGCTTGAAATTGTAGCAGTGTTATTCTGCATTTGCCGTGTTAAATAAACAAATAAATAAATTACAAGTATGGGAAGATGTTGCGTTAATAAAATGCATGTGAAAGCGACCCAAATTTGTTGTAAAAGAACACAGTACCGGACTTCACTCTGAAACACGCAGCGTATATTTACTATATTAAATCGCATTGAGGTTTTATTGTCGAGAAATATTACAGCCATAATTGCAGTAGTTCCATATTGACACTCATCCACTATTCACATCTTGTTTTTTCCCTGACAGTGAGAAACTGGAGGATTGTTCTAGAAAGTTGATCAAGGAAAATGGTCTGAATGCCGGCTTGGCTTTTCCGACCGGCTGCTCGCTGAACCACTGCGCGGCTCACTACACTCCTAACGCCGGTGACCCCACCGTTCTCCAGTACGACGATGTCTGCAAGATTGACTTCGGCACGCACATTAATGGTGCGTCTTTAATCATTCCTTATCTGTCTTGATTCCTTCCTGGTGCTTTTCTTGCTGATCTTCAGAGATATTTGATTATTATGGCATTCCAGGTCGAATCATTGACTGTGCCTTTACCGTCACCTTCAACCCAAAGTACGACAAACTGCTGGAAGCTGTGAAAGATGCCACAAATACTGGAATTAAGGTAGAGTCTCATCTTTTTGCATTGTGATGTTATTTTTGTGACACCACACATTTTCATCTTTGTCAGTGTTGTTACTCTTTGCTATATTACAGTTAAATACAGTAAAAAGTACAAGAATACTGTAAAAACAGTAACATTGTGAAATATTACTTTTTAAAATGTTATTCTTGTGATGGCAAAGCTGAATTTTCTCATTTCATCATTACTCCTAAATCTTACTGACCCCAAACTTTTGAACAGTAGTGCAAGTTAAATGTATAAAAAGACTAGCAACATTTTTTTATTGGCATTTCAGTGATTGTTGTAAAGGTTATTGTTTGATTTAAGTGCGCAGGTATTGATGTTCGCTTGTGTGACATTGGAGAATCAATTCAAGAGGTTATGGAGTCTTACGAAGTGGATCTTGATGGAAAAACATATCAAGGTAAAAATAATGCTACTTTTAACATCAAAGACTTATAAATAACACAAGATGTGATGTTGCAGATGACATTATTTTTCTTTCCAGTGAAACCAATCAGAAATCTCAATGGCCACTCTATTGGACAGTACCGAATACATGCAGGCAAGACGGTGCCGATAGTGAAAGGAGGTGAAGCCACCAGGATGGAGGTGTGTCCTGACTTTCTACTGACGTTTTTGTTTTACAGATTTGAACATAGCTTTAACCCTTTATATTTGGGTTGTTGCATGTATATTTAGAGTTTACCATAAGGAAAATGAAGGCTGTGTTTTTGTCTCTCAGGAGACAGACTTTATCTTAGGAAAAGGGACAGACAGTCTTGAGAGTCTCATTCTGAGGGTTTAAGGCTAAGTTTGGGTGTGCCAGAATTATCAACACAACACAACCTCTATCAGTCACGCCACAGGGCTTAAAGAGAGGTGTAGTCAAGTACACTTGCACTCAAAAGTTTGGGGTCGGTAAGATTTATTAATGTTTTTGAAACGGGTCTCTCATGATCACCAAGGCTGCATTTATTTTATTAAAAAAAAAAACAGTAAAAACAGCAATATTGTGAAATATCATTACAATTTAAAATAACTGTTTTATATTTGAATATATGTTAAAATGTAATTTAGTCCTGTGATCAAAGCTGAATTTTCAGCATTACGCCAGTCTTCAGTGTCACATGATCCTTTAGAAATAATTCTAATATGCTGATTTGCTGCTCAAAAAGCATTTCTAATTATTATCAATGTTAAAAACAGTTGTGCTGCTTTATATTTTTGTGAAACCATAATACAATATTTTCAGGATTCTTTGATGAACAGAAAGTTCAAAATGACAGCATTTATTTGAAATAGATATCTTTATAACATTGTAAATGTCGTTACTGTCACTTTTGATCAGTTTAATGTGTTTTTGCTGAAGTAAAATTATTAATTACTTGACAAAAATAATTTTAACTGACCACAAACTGTCACTTTGTCAAGTCGACATTTTACTCTGAAAGTGTAAATCTGATCCTCCATTTTGAAAGTGATTATGTAGTGTTGTTAATCTCATTGTTAAGGGTTTAGTTCTGTCATTTTGACAGTGTTGTCTTGCTGGATTTCCTCTTTTACAGGAAGGAGAGGTTTATGCCATCGAGACCTTTGGCAGCACTGGGAAAGGCATGGTGCATGATGACATGGAGTGTTCCCATTACATGAAAAACTTTGAAGTTGGTCATGTGCCAATAAGGTGAGAAACATGCTAATCTTGCCACCATGTCCTAACTAAGTTTCCAGCAACAAACAATTTGTCAATCACAGCCAATCAGAAGATATTTAACATTTAAAGGGATAGTTCACCCAAAAATGAAAATTCTGTAATTTACTCACCCTCAAGTTCCAAACCTGTATGAGTTTATTTCTTCTCCGAAACACGAAAGATATTTTGAAGAATGTCAGCAATCAAACAGTTGATGAGCCCCATTGACTTCCATAGACATTTTTTTTTTCTTCCATACAATGGAAGTTAGCTCATCGACTGTTTGGTTAGTGTTTTGGTCGACATTCTTCAAAATAATTTTTGAGTTCAGCAGAATAAAGAAATTCATACAGGTTCAGAACAACTTGAGGGCAAGATGACAGAATTTTTATGTGAATATTCTAGGGCTGTAACGATATGCGATATGAAACCGAAATCGCGACACTCAGATCCACAAACCTGTCGCGGTGTGAGAAGGCAGAATCGCGACACACACCTTCCAACTCCCAGAGTTATCCTTCCCGTCCAGATCCAGTGCTACCACATCTTTAAATTACTATATTAATATTATTTGAAGTTAACATAATAAAATACGTAGACTTACACCACAAAACTAGTTATAAATGCTGGATAAATTCTTTAATTTTACCTGTAATGGCTGTTTCAAACCGCAAGCATCAGCAGCGCATATTTTTTCTGCCGTGCATGTTAATCAACGAGTGCATTCACACCGGGAGAAACGTTGTGTGAGCAGATGTGAAGCTAGAGAGTCTATTTTTGCTGCGCTGCTCACGCTCAATTAAAGTGAAAGCACGCTTATGATGGACGAAATAAATATGATTTCACACAAAAATGGTGAAACCCCCCACCCCTCCTAAAAAAAGAATCGCGGTTTGTATCGAATCGTGGGTCGAAAATCGGGATACGAACCGAATCGTGGGTTTGGTGTATCGTTACAGCCCTAGAATAATCCCTTTAATGTACTGGGAGCTCGCATATAGTTCCCTAAATAGGCAACTCACAAGATTTTAGAACAGAATTATGTAATGTTCATGTTCATCTTTCCCAGACTCCCCAGAGCCAAGCACTTGTTGAACGTGGTCAACGATAACTTCGGGACTCTCGCCTTCTGCCGCCGTTGGTTGGATCGCCTCGGTGAAAGCAAATATTTAATGGCGCTGAAGAACCTCTGCGACTTGGGCATCATCGACCCTTACCCGCCTCTGTGCGACACCAAAGGCTGCTACACGGCCCAGTTTGAACACACCATCCTGCTGAGACCCACGTGCAAGGAGGTGGTCAGCCGAGGAGACGATTACTAGGCCTCCACGTCACCAGTTTTTCTAAATCTGTGTCTCTGCTTTCTTATCACTTGAGTATTTGATGGGTAACGGCCTGAGTAAGTTAATAAGCTGTGCCTTCTCGTTTTTAACATGCTAGTATTTGTTTGTATAACGGATGGTTGGAGGTAAAGATGTCCCCTTGTTTAACTGTGGTGTAACTCACTGGCACAGATGTGTACTAACAGATGTGCCCACCCGTAAAGTGCTCTAGAACCATTTTGTAAATGCAGACAACAATATGGTAAGTTTCTTTTGACCAATGAGCAACCCAGGAAAATGTGAAGTCAAAACCACATTTTTAATGTCATCTGGATTAGGCTGTTGCGCATTTAATATTGCACTTTTTTTTTTGTACACAAATCTTGGCCTAAGAGAGATTAGGAAATGTTCTAGTTTTGATTTATTTTCTTTATCAAGTGCTGTTTGTTTCTCCTTTTCAGTTTGATTCAATTGCTCATTTAGGCTGAAAAAGAGGACAAGATATTATTAAAGGTGGGGATTTGGCTTTATTCCTTAGTGCAAGAACAGACTTTAATGTATCATAGACCCTAAGATACTAAAATACTCATTGAAACATGCTTTCCTCTTAGAGCGGGCACTCATAACAAAAGTGGCGGTGATGATGTGTAAACATCTTTATTTTGGCTATGCTTGATTTCAGGTGAAGCCTGTTTGAAATCACCTTTCTCGGAATAAAGCACATGTGGTGTTTTATTTTGAAGTACAAATAAAATTTATAAGAAATTGTGATCTCCAAGTTATTTCATGGTTTCTTTCTTTCAAGGCTTCATGTGTAACCAAGTCTGATGTTAAATTTATGAAATGTAGAATTTAACCATAAATTAATATATCTCCTGAAAATGTGTATTTTGTCACCACTTCTAGACAAAATTATATGAAATGAGATTGGGTCACACTTTACGAAAATATTGTTAAAAATTGCCTCGCAAAATTTTCCATTCAGGAAAAACAAAAACAGGAGTTTTAACCAACTGCTCGAACGCTTTCCGTTAGCCTGGGATCTTACATTGACGAAACGTAAGTACTGTTGTTATTTATACACATTAGCACATCAGAAGAACATATTTTAGTGTTTTGTTTAAACGGTCTTAAAAATAGTTGACGTTTCGTTTGGCTATTTGAGTTGCGTGAGTCAAACCTCAACTGACGAGCCTGGATAATTTATTTTAAAAACTCGACCCCTTTGTCCTTTTTTTGTACACACAAGTAGTAATGCATTAAGTTATTTAGAGTTAGTTGGATAATGTTACACAGAAAATGGCACTATTTCTCATAAAAGTGCTAATTTTTTGTTAGTATTTGGACCAAACTCAAGTACATTAAGCTGTTAAGGTGGGTCACTGTTCACTGAAATATTTCTTAAAGGGATAGTTCCCCCAAATTGAAAATTCTGTCATTAATTACTCACCCTCATGTCGTTCCTTCCAACCAAACCCGTTAGACTTTCGTTCATCTTCGCAACACAAATGAAGATATTTTTGATGAAAAGAGATTTCTGTTCCTCCATTGCCAGCTACACTACCAGGTTGACGCTTCAAAATGTTCATAAAGAGATCATAAAACTAATCCATATGATTCAAGCGGTTTAGAATTGACACGATCGCTCGCTTTAGGCCTATGATGAACAGATTGAATTTAGGCTTTTATTCACATATAATTCACATTGATCAGCTTTCAAGTTGGTCATTAAGATTGGCCGTATTTACAAACAGAGCTTTTTTGGTTTGAAAGTGCCTTCTGTGTGAGCTGTGCTTCATACATCGCCACAATGAACGATAGACTGGACCTTTTTTGCCTGCGAAATTTTGCTAATGTGATGCGACCACACCTTTAGAGATTGGTAGATCTTTAGGCTACCAGTAGATGCCGTTAACTACACCAAATTTCTCCAAGTATTTTAGATCTCTTTGAACCAAACAAACCAAGCTCTCATTCAGTTTTACACTCAACATGTTTTAAATGGATCCTCAGAAACTCTCCATAACGCTGATAATCTGGGGGTGCACCCGTTTCCTGTTGCATTTGAACAGCCAGTCTTTCTTCCGCCCGTAGCGTTTGGACAGCAGAACGTAGAGGACGGGATTCACGCAGGGGTGCAGATACTGGAGAACCGTGCAGGTGAAATGAAACATCTCCCATGAGCGCCCATGCCGGTAAAGTCCCAAATACACACACAGCTCTAGAACATACCCTGGCAACCAGCACAAGGAGAACGTCCCAGCCGCCAAAAACACCATGAGAGATGCCCGCCGTGTGTTGCGGGTGCTGGCGAGGGACATAACGGGCCTCTTGTGCAAGAAAAAAGCCATACGGCCCGAGCTGACTGCGATAACCAGCATTGGTATGAGATAGTACAGCACAAATTGGCTGAGAACAACCTGGTAATGATGTTCCTGGGTAGTTGGCAGACAAACAGTGCTGTTACTCAAACCTGGGCCTAAGCTTTCCTTACTGGCGAAAATACGCAACAGCAGACTTATAAAGAAACTCAGGCCCCAGACTAGAATAAACATGAGTAGCACCAGGTCCATGGTTGGGGGGCGGTAGGGGTTGGTGATGATCATGGCACGAACCATTGATACAGTGCACAGGGAGTATGTGCTGGCGGCCAGGGAGAATGCTAGCAGAAACTGATAGACCTTGCAGGACGTGTTGCCCAGAGGCCAGGAGAAACTGATGGCGGAGTGGATGGTGAAGGGGATGAGGAGAAGCGTGAGGACGTCGGCCAGAGCCATGCTGAGGAGAAGAACGTCCAGGCGGTTTTTATGAAGGTTCTTGTGTTTGGCGAAGAGGGAGAAGGCCAGGAGGTTGGCACAGAAACCAATGCCCACTATGATGCCACAAGTGCAAGCAAAGATCACTCCGTAGGTGTTTGTGGCTGCCTATTAGAGACAATGGGAAAAAAGTATGTTTTAAGTTGCATTTAAATCGTTGTATTGAATTATAAGAAAAAAAATAACATTATTATCATACCTAAATATTTTAAAATGTATTAAATTATATAAATACAGTATAATATTAAATATTTTGAAATACATTAATACAGTAGTCAACACTTGAAGTGGTTTAAAAAAGTTTAAATCAAAGTTGTCCTAAGACAAGAACGGGTATTGTTCAAAATTCATGTATAACTTTGATAAAAGGTTTTGATCCACTTCAAATGTTGACTATTATATATAACAAAACATTATTATCTCTCAGTGTAAAAACATAAAAATTAGGATGACTACATACATTTTTCACTGTGCTTCTGAAAGTATGTGCAATGATAAATTATATTATAAAATAACTAAGTAAAATGATTTTTTTTTTTTTGTTAATAAAATACTAATTCATCTTGCATATTACCAGAGGAAATTATTTACTCACCATCTGAGACGTTCAGTTAGATATCCGTGTATTTGCAAAGATGATACATCTGTGCGTTCAGATAAGATTCAAAAATCATTTTTATTTTGGAGATGAGTCTAAATGTGTGAAGATATAATCCTGCTTTAAGAATAGACAAAATATGGACTAAGCTTCCCTAATACCTCCATTAGAATAGTGCCATTTACAGAAACAAAAAAAAGGATATGAAAAATATCCATTTATCAATGAAGTCTTCTATTGGATTTGATTCAAAAAGCGACTTCTTGCACAAGATTTTATGTAGCGAATACACCAAATAACATCTTTCGAATGAATGTCAGTCGTTCCCTGCTGGTTTTCCATCTCTCATCCTCTGATTGGAGGCTTATTGATTTGTGATTGATCTCTGGGCTTCTGCCTTGTGGTTAATGAGTCTTTAAGGCTTGGCATGTGATCCTAAAGCACTCACAGGAAGTTGACAGAAGCTTGCATTTACCTCTCCATCCATTAGCATGTGCAGTGAAAGGTGTATAATTGTTGTTAGAGCCATTTTTGTGTCTTTATTTGCTCGGTATTTGCACACGAGCACACATTGATTGATTATTCCACCATCCTCAGTCACTAATAACGGCTACTTAACCCATATTGATGAAGGGATAAAGTGACGCTTTGTGTGCACAGACAGAAAATAATAGTAAAAACTGCACCTATAGTGGTGCAAATTATGAGAATGAATATGGTGTTCTCTCTTTTTCAGTTTTATTGTGTATTGCTTATCAATTTATTTATTGAAAATAGCAGAACATTAACTAAAAGAAAAGAAAAGCTGTGTAATAAAATGTAAAAGATAGAAAAATACATAATGTAGACCAGCATAACTATCTAAAGTGCATTTGAAAATCTCATCAAAATCAGCAGCATTGAGATACATTCAGGAAATAAATATTCCAATCAAATAAATTAAATATTACACGAAAAGTCTGACTGAATGAATACATTTAAAACAGGCTACTCTAATTGTAACATATGCAAATTAGTTTGTAAATGAAGCATATTCTACGCATCAATTAAGGCTTTAAAATAAAGAATTGTTTGGAGAGTTTATAATAAAGGCAAAGGCCTTTATTGCGAATAAAAAAAAAAACAAGTGGGTTCTCAAAAGAGTCCTGGTATCCCATGCCATGTTGAAAGTCACTGAAGTCTCGACTGCAGCAGATCATGTGACCACATTGTATCACTGTTCATTTGCATAAAGTCTGCTCAGTCATTAATGTTGCTGTCAGTGTGATCGTCCCTTCAGTCTTGTCATGTCCAGGCTCTTTTAATGGTCTCTTTGCATATGTAAGGCTTTCCTCCTATCTGGGTCTCTCAATCTGCCCAACCCCATCTTCCTCTTCCTCTTCGTCACAGCTTTCAATGGCTGTTGCTCATATCTCAGGGTCTTGCTGGTCTCTTGCGGTAGGTTGTCTCTCATCCCTATAGTCTCTATTTGAAAGCTCAAGGGGAAGTTTTTGTTGCTGCCGACGTGTTTGGGACAGTGGACGGTGGCCCACAGCGGGGCCTGGACGCTCCCTTCGCTCTGATACGGGGATATGGCCGTGTGCACCTGCTCAAGAAGCTCTTGTATTGACTTGCGCCTCTTCCAGTCATGCAGTGATCGGCCCCGGTCGTGCATCATCTGTGCATGACCTACTGAACGCCGCCTGCAGAGGAAATATATTTCAAACTGACTTTAACCTCAAGTCACATGCAGAGATTTTGGCATTTGACTAGTAGACAAGAAAAACATGATGCTTTATTATAACAATTTGACCTTGACTGCATGCAAAACTGCATTTATTCTGCATTGGCTTCTTAGAGCTCCTGTTTCTTCTGTTGCCAGCAGATGGCAATCTCAACTACTCTGAATAAGCATTATGTTTAGAGATCTTGCAGAAATCACTCAAGTTCAAATAGTAAGAGGAGATCATGACTTACTGTCTGTTGTTGAGAGTGTTAGTGGGTCTGGATTGGACCGGTATCAGGACAGTTAACAGGAACACGGCAAACCCCCAATTCTTCAACATACTGGACAACTGAACACAGCAGACAGTCACAAAGTTATCAAACATATATATATATATATATAATATTATTATATTATAATATTTTAATATATTACTAGGCATATTAGTCTAAAAATAATATATATACTATTAGGTTTATTAGGCAAAAGATAAAATACAAATGATAATATAAAATATATATATATATATATTTTTTAAATTACTACATATTTTTATATATAATATAACATAAAATATTTGCCTTATATAATTTGAAAATCTGAATGATTTTAGTTTCAATATAATAGTATAATATTCTTTTCACCTTCTACATGCATTTTAACATTATATATATATATATATATATATATATATATATATTATATTATATTATATATACACATTAACTTGAATTATTAATTGCTGGTACTTAGAACATAGTTAATGTCCAGTACACAAGTGGAAATAGTAATAGAATTATATCATAATTCATCAATTAACATGAGTTGTAATAGCTTACATTAAATTGCTGTTGTAAGGCTTCAACATTGATAATATACTCACATGTAATGCCACTGCTCAGTAGATGTTACTGCCACCCGGCTGGACGTGTTACAGATGTTGAAGCCCAACATGTGACTGTACATTCAATAAACCAGGAGCATCATCTGCTGCCTAAATGAAGCATGTTAATATGTCCAAACTCCACTAGTCCAGAAGACAAACTCTTCCTATGTCTCCTTCCAGAGTGTTTGAAGGAATGAACGCATAGAGAGAGAGAGGACCAGAGCGATGGGCGTTAGATTTATTGCACCGGTGAGTCTTGTAAGTCCCCTTTGCTGTTCACTGCAAACTGGAATAGACAGCAGGCGTTACAGCAGAGAAAATTAGTGCGCACTGCACACTTGTCTGTGTGTGTGTGTGTGTGTGTGTGTGTGTCTGCTGCACATGACTGCCAAAGTGTATACCAGACTGACAAACCACACACACACACTTCTAGAAACGCACAGGCAGACACCTTCATTGGAAAGAGGCTGGTATGCAGGTCTCTCTCTCTCTCTCTCTCAACACTCATGAAGGGCTCAGGTTTGGCCAGGAGGGGGAGCATTTAACGAATAATCGCCCATTGATCTCTAATCTGGACTTTTGATTAAAATTGTACGTATTTGATATGCTGTTTGTGCATGTTAACAATCTGCAAAGTTACAAAGCACAAAGTCAGCCCAAAAGGTTCTCCAATAGAAAACACTTGCTTTAAACGCCTCGTACGCCACCTTGTAACACATTACCTTGACCCGCCTTAACAAAGTTTTAAGGGTTTGAACCTGATGCTCGCCACTTATGGTAAGGGTTGTTACTTTTCTGATACACGCTCTAAGTGATTGACCAATCAGAGCAGACTGCATTTTTCAGAAGGCAGAAACTAGTATTCAGACAGAGGGTGAAAACAGGTGCTGCAACTATGTATATGAAAAATAATGTGTTTTTGAACGTTTAATCATGTAGACCTGTTCTAGTAGACTCCCTGCTCAAAATTATGAACCTGTAAATGAGTATATTATGGTCTCTTTAATTTTTCTGTCTTTACTGTGTTTATTACTTAAGAGCTTATCCATACACTGGGTCTTTTTTACTGATGAAGCAAATCCCGAAAACTCCTGAAAGCCATTACAATGGACAACTGATACTGATACAACACCAAAAAAATATGCTGCATTATGTTGAACGCCTAACATTGGTCTTTTACTCTGCATTGAAATTCTGTGTGAGTTCGGATGAACATTATACAGTAGCTTATAACGGAGACCATGAGACCCTCCCCTCCTAAAACATGGGTGAAGCTGGGTGAAGAAAGTAAACAGCTTTGGCTGACCACTGTCCCAAGAGATTATGACCATAACCTCAGTGAAATCAAGCCTGTGGGTGGGTCTGCTCGCCTCCTAAGCAAACGTAATGGTCAAGGTGGTTTTCGGGGAGCCCACAAAATAGTACCGCTTCATTTATAGTCCTCGGGGCAAGAGGTTCACAACATAACTAATGCTCATCAACTACAAATTAGTTCTGTGCGACACTAAAATATTCCATATATTTCCATGTTCATGAGGCAGTGCGTACATTGGAAAATAAACTGACTTGCACAACCATTCAAAAGTTTGAGGTTTTTGAAAGAAATTAATACTTTTATTCAGCAAGGATTCATTAAATTGATCAAAAGTGACAGTAAAGACATTTATAATGTTACACAAATGTTCTATTTCAAATAAATGCTGTTCTTTTTTAGCTTTCTATTCATCTAAGAATCCTGAAAAAAAGTTTTCCACCAAAAAATTAAGCAAAACAACTGTTTTCAACATTGAGCATAATCAGAAATGTTTCTTGAGCAGCAAATCAGGATATTAGAATGATTTCTGAAGGATCATGTAACAAATGTGAATAAAGTACTTTTTAAAATAAATTCAAATAGAAAACAGTTTTTTATATATTGTAATAATATTTCACAATATTACAATTTTTGCTGTGTTTTTTATCAAATAAATGCAGTTTTGGAGAGCATGAGAGACTTCTTCTCATTGACCCCAAACATATAGTGTTCCTTACACAAATGGCTTAACAAAACTTAAAATATGTGCAGTTTCATGGACTACTTTTATGATTTGAGTCTATACACTGTCATGAATAGTAACAACAAAAGCAACAAAAACTTTGTAAAGATTCTTCAGAAATTTCTGCTTGTCCTACAGGAAAAATAACAGCATAAAAGTTTGGAAAATGCATGAAACAACGACAGAATTAGCATTTTCAGTTTTTTGTAGACTGAACAATTGACACCTTTGAACACACTATAATTCTATAATTTGTATGTAATTCTCATTTGTCATATAAAATATGATGAAATATGAAATAAATCCAGACTCAAAAACTAATCAACCTGGATACACAAAAAATGGGTCTTGATTAGAAGAACCTTTAGTGCTGTAAAAGATCCTGCAGTGAAACGTGCATTTCGTCCCATGAATCCTTCATGTTCATTCTTTCTTCTTAGTGGCCTTAAACTACTGAGAAATGTTTTGTTCTTTATTTCTAGTCAGTGACAGCATCGTCTAGCAATGTTCAAAAGGGTTTGACTCATCCGCACTAATGTCAAAAGCCCTGCGTTTTTTTTATAAGAAATTGTTTAACTGTCATGGCTTGAGTTTCCTTTCCGCTTCCAGCGTACTCCTGTTTTGTTCTCGTGTTTATTTGTTTTGTCATGTAACCTTGCGGGAACACATGACACGATTTCTTCCATTCGACCAGCAAATAATAATAATAATAATAATAATTCCAGCGGGCCGCGGCACAGCAGCGCTCTAGATTTAATCACGAGGCGTAAGTGAATTCTGCTACCGGGGAAAGTCTCAGATTTTTTGCGGTCTTCTCCGTGAAATTATTAAATGAAGAAAACATGTCATTTAACACCTTGTCAGTTCCCCCATCGACCACTGGCACTTGACCTTCTCAGCACTTTGACAAACTTTGATATGACACCTGTAGTCAAACGCCACTCTGAGTGAATCGTGGGACATTGGAGAAACATGCGAGCCAGCCACCCAGAGTATGCCATCTAACTGTGAGATTATTAAGACTGATGTCCCCAGCGAGGCCAATATTTTTTGTTCTACTGCAGAGCGTCGGCAATTTATCATCCAAACATCCCACAGGTTTGTGTTGTGTAGGTACTTTTGGATCTAGTCCGGCGGGTTTGATTCGGTGCCAGAGAAAACATGGCCGCCTTGCCAACAGGCCGTTTAGAGCTCGAGTTGTGAAAGCTTGTCTGAGGGTTCCAGTAAATCCTTCTTCTAGCAGGTAAGAAGTTTTGGAAAGCGACGAGGCAGCTCCCAAAACCCCAACACACCTCCCACCGCTGATCTCCACAAGCACAGCTTCATTTAGGTCACTATTGTTCGACGAACGGACTTGCGTGTTATTTCATTCATTTATGCTCACATTGCGTCGATATACGAAGGCACCTAGAGGACTTCTTCATGAAAAGAGTATTCACAGAAACTGTATTTAAATATTCAGCACTAGGGGCCGCAGAAAGGACACGCGTGTGTTCTCAATAAAAACTCTAGGTGAAACTTGTCAAAGTCAAACCTGATGTGTTCCTGAGCTCACAAAGCATACAAAGGACCTTTCACTTGCAAAACGCTTTGTATCAGCTTTTATTGCATGATATATTTCAATTTAATTTTGAATAATGTATATTCAAAGTATAGAACTATACATTGGTACCATTTTACAGTCTCAAACTATATTTAGTGTATGTAAAGTGTTCAATATAATTTAACTTTGTTTTAAAAATAACGAAAAAATATTTATAAATACAGCAAAAAAAAAAAACAATTCATTAATTAGACAAAGACTAAAATATATATTATTTAATATGTGAGTATATATATATTTCTCTTACAGCTTTTTATAAGTAAACAAAGTGGCCTTTATAAATATATATTATTTAATATGTGTGTATGTATGTGTGTATATGTATGTAAAAGTTATAATTCTGATGATTATGGCTTACAGCTTATGAAAACCCCAAATTAAAAATCTCTGAAAATTTGAATATTACATGAAATCAATAAAAAAAAGGATTTTAAATACAGAAATGTCAGCCCTCTGAAAAGTATAATCATGCATATGTATATAGTTATATATATCCTAAATATATTAGTTTCACCTTTTAATTTGAATTACTGGAACACATGAAGTTTTGCACGATATTCAAATTTTTCGAGTTTCACCTGTGTGTATATATATATATATATATATATATATATAGTTTATTTCTTCTCAAAGGCAATTCAAAACTCTACTATATACACATATATACTATATACATTCATATGTACATACCAAGCTCTGCATAATAGACAATAAAGGCAATCTCAGAGATGAAGGTGAATGCTTTCATGTTGTCGAGCAGGTGCCATCCCATGTGGTCTGTCAACATTTCAGCGGTCAGCAAACCGCCTACAAAAACATGTTTCGATTTTATCTAATCGTCTGGAGGGAAAGCCCTTCCAGTAAATGCTTGGTTAGTTTAGCCCTCCACCATCCAGCCATACATAAAATATACAAATATTTACTGCATAATGGAGGTGAATGGGAGGTGTCCTTCTAAAGACCCACACGTATCCCAGAATCCCATGCGGCGGGACAGATGAGTGATACGCCACGGTCAAATTGCATGCATGAAAAAGTGCTGTGTTCGCGCTGGAACAACGGGGACCGGAAGGTGAACTGCTGAGGGGCTTCTTCAGATTTTGGGGATCATACATCATGGGTCTCAATGCCTGTTGACCTCAGTCCACTGAGCTGAAGGTGTGTTGGGGGGGGGTTAGGAGAAGGCACACCAAGGCTGTGTGTGCTGCCACACAGTAAGGCCTTTTGCTGGCTGCCATGGCGATGGCGACCGCAGAATTGCCATGTTTATTTAAAAGCTAGTGCATAAGAGAACAGCAGACCACCGGCAGACGCCACCCGCCGGCACTGGGCAAGGGCTACGGCTCATCTTTGTTGAAAATGGCTCGGGAACCTGCTGCCTGCACAGGGCCAACCTAAATTTAGCAACAAACTGAAAAACCCTCCTCATTCTTAAAAAGCTGTTTAAGTTTCCAGAGCGAGAGGGTTCAGTGAGGGACAGGAATGGTCTGAGAGACTCGTTCTGTCTCGTTGCAGGTGGCGATCGAGCGCTTCGGTCCATCGGCTCGGTCAAGACTTGTAATTGTGCTTCCTGCGATGTATTTTCACATAAAACATGTCAACGCGAGGTTAAACATGCAGCAGGTTCAGAATCTGACTGGCCCACTGGTTAAATTTAAAAGTGATATAAAAATAGCACCTGTTTTTTTTGCCAATATTTTTGGTGTAGGCAAATTGATTTAGAGCAGTGTGTGAATTATATAATAAGTTTCTGAGTTGTTGAAAGTCATTTTCGTTCAGCATCAACCATAATTTTAGTATCCCTAGTATAGTTACCTACCTTTTTCACCCTATAGACACCACATGCACATGTGCCCTAGTGAGAAATACTGGTAAATCTATTCTGGCAATGAGAGATTGCAGGTAAATGGACTTGTTGATGATATGTGTGACCAAAACAAGATTACAGGCATGACCACCTGCTTTGAGAGAAATTATCCACCCTCTTTTTAACGTAAGAGCAGGCAAGGCCATTGTAACTTGAATGTATCGAGGCTTAAAGTCTCATCTGCTTCTAGTTATTTGTAGAAAAACTGTTATGGTGCTTGATATAGAGTGCATTAGTGCCCGTCCTCTTTTTCAGCAGCGCTGGTTCCGGAAGTTTTTTTCCATTAATTTTTACTATAGGGATTTTAGAAGTCCCCCTGTTGTCAATAATTGTTTCCCTTAAAACTCATCTTTGATCAGCAAAATTACATATTTAAGCATTTTTTTCCCCTTGAGAAATAATTCTTCATGCCCTAAAATAGCTTGAACTCGACACTCTTGCCT
This sequence comes from Gila orcuttii, assembly GCA_026230005.1. Lineage (NCBI taxonomy): Eukaryota > Metazoa > Chordata > Actinopteri > Cypriniformes > Leuciscidae > Gila > Gila orcuttii. The sequence goes on from JAPDVR010000025.1 coordinate 4,519,439, forward strand.
CATTTAGTATACGCGGTTCTATGAGATCCACTCGTTGACGATCACACGTTGATCTGATTGGTTACAAGGTAGTTTGTGACGCCAGAAACACCATCGATTTCAAATCGTGTTTTTGGTTCACTGCAGTTTTAAGGAGAAAATACTCAGCAATGGTGTTGACATGAATTTGCACATTTGTCTTAAAGCAGATTAAAAACAACACTTGATTTTCAACACAGGGACTTTAATACAATCCTACTCAACAGCGCTCAGTGCATTTGCTTTTGCACAGAGTTTTTTTTCAGGAACACAGAGTTTGTGCATCTTTTTAGTGCAAAATACACTCTCTAATTTGTAATATAACTTTTGAAGTGACTGAAACTCTGTTCTGTAGGTCTATATGATATCTAGATTTAAGTTGGTTTATTATATGAACTATTAAGACACAAAATCGATTGTCTTGGTTTCCTTTGCAAGCACCCTGGGGTCCAAAATTGGCTTTCACAAAAAAATACAGTTATACTAAGCAGTTGAGGATTATTCCTGTAATAATGGAGTATTGAAACAACCAGCCAAACTCAATTCATGTTAACTTCCCTGTGTGGGCCAGACCTGTGCATTGGGACATTAGGTGGATTTCTCTTCAGGTGCTTGGGTAATTGTGCTTGGCATAAACTGCCGGTTCTTTGTGTCGGCCCGCGTGAATAGGATCCTCAAGGTGGAATTCCTGTACTAACATGGGGAAGTCACAATATACATGGTCACATGACCAGACGGCCCCCATGGATTGGTCCGGTGGAAAACGGCCAGCTTGCACACAGTAGGTGGACGTGGGTGGCGACTTTGCCCTTGTGCCCACTCAAGGCCTCATAAAAACACCTGACAGTTCGTATTGCCTTTGAGTACAACCCAGTATTGACACGAGCTGACCTCCGTCAACACCAGCCAAACAAAACAGCAAAAATTCACATAATAATTGAACAAATAAATGGAGAACTTGTTTGGCACGCCGTTCATAAAGAGCTGGACTGGCAGGCTTCGGGAAAAGGAGTCTCACTTTCTCTGTAGTGAGAGTTGACATCGAGGTGTGTGTCCTATAAGCACAGTTTGGACTGTCAACAGGGGAAATATACTGTACTAGGTTTTTCCAAGCCAGGACAAATCCATTCAGTGCCTGTGAAAAGCTGCCTCTCAATCAGCGCCACACCAAGGGCCTGATTCTAATTAGCCATGAATACAAACCTTTGAGACGCTGCTTGTTGTACCCTGGTCAAAAGTAATGTCTATGTGTCTTTTCATGCTCTACACAGAGGCGGTGATACATTGTTACTACAGCATCAAAGACCCTTTTACTTTATAGCTGGTATTAAGATGTGTTTAGGTCGATCGGATCACAAGTAGACGAGGGAGACACATTCCCGTTTACACCTGGTGTTTAAATCTCTCTTTTGTTCACTTCTGTCGTGATTTCTTCAAGGGGAGGGTCTATGGGTGAGTAAATGTATGGATTTTTTCAGTTCTTTCGATCTAATGGATGAAATAAGCTTGTGTAATTTACATATGAACGCGATGAAAATCACACAGAGAGCATTAGCTTTAGTTTCTGCTCTGACAGACACAAGACCAGCCGAACACTGTGAGTGTGTGTTAGAAATCAGCAATGGTGAGAGAACATTGTGCTCGGTACATTTATCATCTTCAAACTAAACTTGGGTCTCCAGTCGATAAAGTTTAAATCCCGTCTGTCTAGAGCTCTTCATAATGTCACTCATTAGATCAGTAGACGGAGAGAAGACAGTCTTCTGTGGCTGTTTGAACACATTCGATCACATGAGCGTTTACACTACGAAAGCAATCCGGTCGAATGTGTTTTCAACTCCCTCTGGAAGTGTCGAAAGTGGACGAGCTCAAAACGTTTTAGACCCTGTTTACACCTGTATTTAGTGTCATCGACCAAAACACATCTTAATACCAGGAGTAAACAGGGCAAAAACACACTCACATCTCTTTTGTTTAATTGCAGTTGATATTGCAACTGTCTCTATGTAATTGTAACGCACAGTTTAAAAGCTCACGTTTTTGAAACGTTTGATCACAAACGGGCAAACAGTCCCGCCTCCGCATTGGTTGAGTCAGTGTTGCTGTGATGGGCTGGTCGAGATGCTCAAACAAACGGAGCAATGTTTTGAAAGCACCACAGAGCCACAGTGTTTACACTTTTAAGGCAAAATCAACCTACAAATGGCTTACTTATAGTTGTCTATGCATATTAACATAGAAATACCACACACTTCACCTTTAAGAAAAGATCAGAATGTTTTCTAGATCTCCAACATTTTGAAAATACCTCTCAAATGCTTTCACAGAGAAGGTGTTTTATGTTAAAATATGGTTATAAGCCACAAACCATATGAAAATTTCAGTTTTTACATATGCTGACAGAGGTTGTGTGATGGACAGACTAAACTGTGTGCTGAAAAGTACTGCAGTCTCTCAGTCAGTACTTGGAAAGTTTAGTTTTAAGAGCAAGGTTTTGCATTTTACAGCATTGATTTCCTATTGTCAATATGCAGTTAAACCTCTGCCAATGCAACGTTTATCAAACGACAATTGCATTTCAAGATAATCATATTTTGATCACTGAAACCTAATAACATGTTGACATTAGACGTGCAAAATGTGACTGACTGCCATCTTGCAGATGCTGTTACTTGAGTGTTCACAATGCATAAGCATTCTCATATTTCATCATTAAACAAAAATGTACAGTAAATACAATTCGAAGATTGTTTGATTTGGAAAACGTACACGCTTGGACAGTTTATACGTTTGAACATGTCATCACCCTGCTACAGTTTACACTGCATTCCTTTTTCAAAACCACTTTTATACACCCCGATGTTGATAATTGCCTAGTTTCTCTCAGATCCCTTTCCTGAGGGCACCACTGTTATGCTTTAAAAGACACTTTTATGTGGTGCTTGGCCGGAGGACTGTTTTCTGTATAAATGAAAAACAATAAAGACAGAAAGGGTGTTTCTTAAGAGCTCAACATTTTTAAAGTTTCCCTCTCTGCTTTTCACTGGCAGAGCTCTCTTGGAAAAGCTTTAACTGAAGATTAAGCGTTAAAATCTGTGTGGTTTTGGGCACCGTTGCTATAATTCAGCTATATCCCAGAAACATAAGCGCGGGGCGAAATCACCAGCTCTCGCGACGGAGATCCAGGGTGCCCGACCTAAACCACACCGAGCTGGAATCCAGGAAGACCAGACAGTGGTCAAAACCAACACATACATCCACACCCGCACACAAGCTCATGTTCATTATGCGCGTGGAGACCGTGAACCTGAGATGAGTGGAAAGGAGCCCAGATCAGTCCAAGAGATATTTGGACAAAGAATAAAAAAAGATCGATTGGAAACTCCTGAAGGGAGCCTTTTTTTCCGCTTTTGTTTAAAGTTTTACTCGTATCACCCATTCAGGCTGTGTTTTCACACTGTAGTTCGGATCAGTTTGTTTGGTCGTTTCCATTTAGTCCTTGTCTGCTTAGCGTTCATATTGGCATTTTAACACCGAACCTAAAGACTCACAACCTATTTGGTAGGCTTTTATCACGTATATTTTTCGACGGAACTTACCGAACATCCAAAACACTGCTGTGTTCTGGGCTAAATGCGCTCGTTGTGTGTGTGTGTAGCTACATATGATGGCATTTTGACCAGCTGAGAACTTATGAAGAGCTTATAAAATGTGTAAAGGAGTCAAAACAGTGTCAGGAATCCCTCCGTCACACAAACCCAGATCTGCTGTGAGGAGACGCGGTTCTGACGCCCGTACCGAACTGTGATGGGAAACATCACGACTGTCATGAGAAAAAACAAGTGTGATTGAGCTTTCTGTCCTTTTTAGGGTTGCATCTTGTGACATCATGCCCTGTTTTTGGTTCGTTTAAATGTCTTTGGTCCGTGTTGTGTTCATATTTCAGTAAATTCGCACCAGAGTTGGTTTGGAAGTGGAGTGAGACTCATCTTTTCAGCGTCTCGGTCTGTGTGTTTGATGCACAAGGGTTCGGATGGCAGCGTTCACACTTATTCAAATGAACTGCACTAACAGAGGCTATCGTGCTAGGGTTCGTTTTAATCCCACCAAACATGCCAAGTGTGAAAACACCCTTAATGTAATTTAAATATTTAATGAAAATAAATTACGGTGCCATTTTATCCATTATTAGGGCCCGAGCACCGATGGTGTGAGGACCCTATAGGGATAATTTGATTGCATCTTTGAGAAGGCTTGGTCAGCTGAAAATTAATATTTTAGATGCAGAGCAAGCGTTTTGACAAAATAAAATACGATTTTTCTTTAGAATAATGTGCAGTGTTTGCAGGAGCATGCATTATAAGTAAATATGATCAATTTTGATTTCATGTTGACTTTAAGATTTTAGACTTAAGACTATTACTGGCTTCACATGTGCATTTCATCTGTGTTTACTTTACAGTGCTGTATACTTTGTACTTCTCCATGTGTGTCATACATACCACAAGACCAGATTGGTACCGGATTTGCTGCTAAATACGGTTCATTTGACCTTATGTGTCTGTCCTGTTACTGTAGAGCCTGGTCTAATAAGGCTTATGCTGCCATCTTTAGGTAGGATGTTATGCTGTAATTCCTCTATATTGAGTTAATCTTCCTACATAGAATGATTTAGTCTTGCCATGTACATTTTTAGTCTAACATTTTGATGTTTTTAAGGGAAACTATAACAAGCACATTGGTATTCAATAAAAATATAAAAATCATTAAAGATTTCACAGCAAAAAGACACGAGCTGAGCTACTGAAAATACTAAAAGGCCTTTTAATAGCTAAAAGAGTGTAAACTATCAATCAGAGGACAGAAGGCATATAGAAGCAAAACTTTTCAGCAGAGTTTATATCATTTTGATAATTTTGAGGCTTTATATGGTTAAAGCTCCTCTATGCTTACAAAATACCATATAATACCATTTTTTTTTTCTGAATAATGACTATTTTCCTGTACCACGGAATTTTTTAAAGATACCCCTCCCCCACTGTCTTGTAGTTATTATGAAATACAACCCTGTCAAAATCCCCACCTACGTTTTCTGTTGAACTGAATTCATAATAATGTTCCTGTCTTATTTTTTTACAGGCCTTACAACAAAGCAGAGTTTATTGTAAATAAACCTGCTGTAAATTCAAGTGTGTGTTGCAGACGCACACCATATGCTGCAGCTGTCGCTCTGTGTCGGCCTCTTTGTTTTGGACCAGCGTCTGTCACTCTTCCGAGTTGACCAATAGGAGAACGCCTTACTTAACCCATTCGACCAATGAGCGTTGAGCTTTGTTCTACTGTGCCAGTTCCGAGCCGCGCGCGCACGATAGCCGTCGAGCTATTTCTACTTTTACCTGTCTTCGCAAAACCGCTTAATTGCGTATTTTAGCAGAGTTGTTTTTATTTATACACAAGATTCGATGTTCAAACTTCCAAAAAAATCTTTTTTTGGATGTGACAGACAGCTGTGTTTGTCGTAAAACCCCTAGGAGGACATTCAAACGGAAGGCGCGAGCCGGTTTGACGGTTGTCAGCGCGAGGCATCTTTTACTTTCATTTATTCTCGTTCGGGGGCCTACACAAGTTACCGTCTCACTTTTAAAACAAGAAAATAAGTAATTACACTTGCTTTTTGTAAGTAAAACCCGTGTTTCATACTGTACTCTGGTAAAGATAATAAGCATGGCGCAATTTCACGAGGATCCGGCGCTGCTCACTAAAGAGAAACTGAAGAGTGAGTTACTAGCCAATAATGTTCGTCTGCCGAGCGCTGACAGCAAGAAAGACGTCTATGTTCAGCTGTATCTGAAGAACCTGACCGTGCTCAACAAGAAGAGCCTCTCTCCTCCTCCTCCGGACACTTTCTCCAGTGATGAGGAGATGACAGCGCCGCTGGTGTCCGACAGAAGCCGCTCGGGGAGGGTGAGAGCTCAAACATTAGTCTTATGAAAATCAAAAGCATGCATTAACACCGATTAGCATGCTTGTTCATAATTATGATGGAGAATCATTATAATACAATTATTATAATCCTATATATAATTAAAATTATGATCGTGCTAATAATAAGAGATTTTACAAATGCTGGCTTTCACAATAATATTATGCATTGTGCATCCCCCCCCCCCCACTGTTTTATGTCTCATTAAAATATTTCACACATATTTATAATTGCTTTTTGATCCAGTAATCATTTCATACTAGTCTACCACAATAAAACATGTTTTCTAAAAATGTTAATAATAGTTTTATTTCATACACAATCATATTTAATCAATATAAACTACAATGTAGGTACAAATAAAAATGGAGAAAAATGTACAATGTATTTTCCTTCTGATGTTTCCTTAACCTCCAGAAAGCCACGAGAAAGACAGACAGAGTTCGGGCTGAGGAGAACGACTTTTTGGGATTGACTGATGAAGAGTTGAAGGTTCAGCTTCTGAAGTATGGAGTGCATACAGGACCAATTGTTGGTTAGTATTAAGGTTTTCCACAGCCTGATTGTGTTTGTGAATAGTAATCGCCCAATATAAATGTCCTATATATGTGTAGGTTTGCATTGTATTCTCATATGTCTGGTTCTGCATCTCAGCAACTACACGTAAGGTGTATGAGAAGAAACTCCAGCAGTTCCTGGAGCATCCGCCACTGGAGAATATCCTTCCTGAACCCAAGACCACGATCCCAGAGGCCATCACCATCAAAGCAGACGGAAACCAGAACGGCAACACGCATTCAGCTGAAGATCAGTACAGCGACAAAGAAGAAGGTAAAGCAGGGATAAGCAAGTCAAGTATCTAAATATCCAGTCGAGATGTCTGCATGTGTACGTTCAAGTTTATCAGCTACTGATTTTAAAAACCTGAACAGATCTTAAAATGCTAGGCATCAAACAATTGCTGACTTTATAAATGGTTGAAGAGGAAAAACTGGGCATCACACACTAAATGACTGAGGAGTCATTCAGAACACATCATATTAATGCAGAAACACGCGTCTCGTTGATGTGTTGTAAAATCGGCTCAAAATATCAAACATGTTTGATCTCATCAACTGGATTAAATCAGAGTCTGAAGCTAAAAAAAACTAGAGTCTGTGCTCATCATACACTACGCTATTTTCAGTGAAATCTGTCTGACCAAAATCTGCATCCAGTTTGTATATCTGCGAAAAAATATGGGCATAAATTGTGTATTATATTCCAGCTTTAAGTAATCTATAAACCATCTTAAATGCTGTAGCTTGTTGAGGAGAGGTGTGCTGTTATTTTACTAAGCTATCAGAGTTTGCATGTGACCAGACTCCAGACAAGCACTTTTTCTTTATCAAACATAAACATTTAGTTGAGGCAATTGAAGACTTAAAGTTAAATATTTATGGTCATATTAAGTCTCCTTTTCACCAATTTTGCTTTGCATTTGATTGTCAGAAATTGATCCAGTACCTGAGCCGGTTCCTGTAGTGACGAAGCCGGTCCGGAGCAGAGGAAAGACTCCAGTCACCACCAGGACCAGCAGCAGGCAGCGCTCTAAAGTAAAGCCTGCACTTGCACAGGAACAATACAGTTAGCATCACAATAGAGTCATCAGGCCTCGGTTTATGGTGCAAAATCTCTTACTATTAGAGTTTTCTTCTATTCAGCAGGTGGTGGAGGAGACGGCATCAGCCATTGAGGTGGACCGTGAGCCATCCGTGGACGGAAGAGATATTCTGAAGGAAATCTTCCCCAATGAACCTGCCACACCAACCGGAATAATGTGAGTATAAAGATGTGTGTCGTCCTGAGTGAAGGAAATTTTTGTTACTAACAAAATAAATGCTAAGTGAAACAATTTTATTTCATCTAGTTGCCAAGGCAACATTTCTTATTTTAATTTATTTTAACTGGATTTAGTAAAATTAAAACTTAGGTTACACTTTATTTTAAGGTGAAGTAATTACATTGTACTTAAATGATACTATACTCAAATAATGTACTTACTATAGAGTTACAGTTAAGCCCCGTTCACACCGCCAGCGACTTTGTCGCTGTATGTCGCTAGGCTCTGTACTGTGAAGTCGCTTGTGGGCGTTCGTAGTGCTGTCGCTCTAATGTTATTGGTAGACTACACGTCTGGCCATATCTATACAAAATACCATCACAAGTGATATATACAACTATACAATTGTAATTTGACTAGGAATTAGGCTAAAAAGAAACAGTATATGCTCTTGGGAGAGTGTTTTTATATTACCACAGCAGTGCTCAGTGGATTAAATAATTTACTAGATTAACGATCGATCAATCAACAAATTAAACTCACTCATACTGTCAAAAATTACTAAAACGTCATTCAAATTTGACAATTGATCAATTTTCTTCTCCCTAATAGTCAACACAATGCAGGGGAAACTGTAAAATAAACTGCAGCAGTAGCCTACTAAACTTGCATCATAAAATTACACCACTCGAACTATAAATGTATGAATTAAACTCACTGAGACTGTCGACAGTTTCTTTTCCATGCATCATTTTATTATATCCATATATGCGGTTACAGTCAAATCATATAAAACAGTGAAATCGTCCTCGAACTCCTCTGTCTTGCCTGCACTCGAGACGGTGACGTGAGCTCCACTGAAAAGGCTTCTTTCCTATTGGTTGTCGCTCGCGAAAATCGCTTCTCATTTGCATAAAGTTGAAATTTCTCAACTCTTGTCGCTTGACACGGCCACATTCTGTCGCCAACGGTCAATGTCGCTCGTGTCGCCGGAAGTCGCCAGCGCTTCATTAAAATGAATGGGATCATGTCGCTTTGTCGCTGCGTGTCGCTGGCGGTGTGAACGGGGCTTTAAGGTTTGGTTTAGTGTTAGTTACTTGTAATTATGCTTAATTTACTGTTATTACTATAGTAAGTACATGTAGTAATGTGTAACTACGTCACCTTAAAATAAAGTGTTAACAAAACTAAAACTGAATTGAAACTTAATATAAAAAACGTATATTAAAAAAAAAAAAGCCCAAAGCAATTAAAAATGACAAATAAAAGCACAACAAAATTACTGAAACTAACTAAATTAACTACAATTGACATAAATACAAAATATGACAATAAAACTGATATTAAGAATCTATAATAGGATCTCAATAATACTACAATAACACTGATACTGAATTGTGCAACTGTTTTAAGATTTACCCCCCCTCCCCCAAAAAACAACACTTTTTCTATATACCCCTGACATGTTTGATTATATGTAACTGTTTATACGTTATACTTTTTTCTATATATGTAAAGTTAGTGAAATAAATGCAATCAGTGCTTTAATTAAACCCACATTTATGTTTTCCATCCGATCAGGGCTACATGTCGGAAGCCGATCCGCGGTGCGGCCGGGCGTCCGGTGAAGCCGCTGAACCTCTGGTCCGAGGAGTCGCTCCTTCAGCAGAACATTTACACCACGACTAAATCCTCCGTCACAGACGTTCGCAGTGCAGCACCCGCCGCTCGTCCCACTCCTCGCCGCTGGCTCGCTTTCTGGCTGAAGCTTCTGGTGTTCATCGCACTGGCTGCGTCTCTGTACTACGCCTACCAGAATGTCACCGCCGATCAGATCGACTCCTGCCAGCTCTATGTCCAGGACAATCTGATCACACCCATCATCAATTACATTAACCTGGATTACCAATCAGGAGCTGGCGACAGCAAGTGAGCGGTAAATCCGTCGAGCCGCTTCAGCATGCATCTACCGTCAGACTGATTTTCTAGTCCTTTAAGGAGCAACGCATCGGCAGGGTTTGTGGAGGGGGGATTCTGGTTATTTCAGTTGGACCTAGCAGTCACATCTGAATAGACTTGTGTTTCAAGTAGTCTTTAAACTCTGTGTGCATCGTGTGTTTTGAACTTGCTTTGTGATTTTACGGTTTTTGTAGCATTCGAGACGACGTAGACAAGTGTAGTGTTCATTCATGATCGCTAGCAGTGAATCATTCGCCGTTCAGAATCACACAACGAGAGTTTAGGACTCGCCTGCGTGTTTCTTCAAGTGCCAAGACACGGCCAACACAAGCACAATTCGGTTTCACACAAACATCACAGCTGGAAAGAAAAGCCTCAAGCTGAATGTCTGCAAAAAAAAAAAAATCTACGTTTTTCTGAATAAACCTGGTGAAGTTTATTTTTAGCGTGACTGAATCTGACATTAGGGAAGTGTTGCTTATGAGACCAGAGTGAGAAAATTGTTCTTCCATAGTAGGGTGAATCTCACAAGGAAATATCCGTCATATTTCACCACAAATCAAAAGATATCAATATTTATATTGCGTAATGAAAAAACACATCTTATTGTCATTACCATAAGGTGAAAAAGAATTTTCATTACTATAGTGCAAAAAAATAAATATTTTGTGTTACTGTTATGGTGGAAAATTACTGTTATACAATTTTTTTTTTTAAATTAGTATAATATTATTTTAAATTAATTTAATAAATTAATTGATATAATAATAATTCATGTCTGGGCACAATAATTATTTTAACTTAAAATTAGCATAAGTTAAAGTACAGCCACAGTGGGTGTACTTAAAATTTACATTACAATAATTATTAAATTTAGATATATTATTATTGGCTTTACAGTGATGAGAATTGGCTGAAATGTGCTTAATTGAGATTTTTTTTTCATATAAAAAATAATTTTTACAATAAAAAAATAAATATTGTTTATTTTGTGGTGAAATAAGACTTTAATATAGTATGCTTGACGGTTTTCGTGAGATTCATCCCGTAGCTTTTGTTTCAATGATTTGTAGCACTGAAAGGTTCAAGCTAACTGAACTACCAGCTCAGATAATGTCTGGTTTTAGAACTAGACTTTTTAGATTGATATTTGTTATGTTTTTTATCCAGAGCTTGAAAGAAAATGTGATCTTATATGAAAGTCTCGTGTAGTAAATAACGCTTCACTTCTGGTTAGAGGCAGTTTATTTTTTTTATAGGTAATGGTGGCTGGTTAAACGTATTGTGTTTGTGATGTTTTCATAATGTGATGTGGCATTGTAGCCAATATTAAAACCCATAATGAGAAGCGAGTCCGCCGACACTTGCCTGCTATTGACTGTAATCAGACGTCTGTGATTCATCTGACTAAACTGAACTCATTTCTTATCTGTGATTTTTAAAAACGATGCTATTGTCCTCTGGAACGTATAAGTATATATTCATTTCATTCAAAACAATACATTTGTGATGCATCTTAATTTGCAGGGGTTTGTTTTTATATTTTGCTACTCGGTTTAATCACATTTTAACTGCAATATTTTTCTAACGTCTTCTCTAAAGATAAATTTTTTTTTTAAATGCAGTGGGTTACTTTTAAATAAATGTACATATACTGACTCCACTAACCACTAACTAACATCTTAGTTTTGTAATGCTGTGTCAAATGCAGTGAATGGTATACAAGTCCAATATGCACTTTGTATTTAGGCAGCTATTTGTGGAAAACTGGGCATATGGAATGATTTGAATATTTATCCTTGATTCAATACAAATCTGTTGTGAAATAAAAGAAAACCATTGAGATCCCAGAGGTGACCCTTCCTTGTATATTTACAGCAAGGTCAGTTCGGTGACTGATTGACACACACGCATGACATTCCAGCAATTTTATTAAACCAGGAATGTATCCATTTTTACAGGAGGTTTGACCTTTAGACACATCATTGCACACAGGAACTAGCAAACCATATAATCAATAATTAGCTGCTGTACAAGAATAATGTACATAAATATGTGTCAAACACACTAGAAAGACATCAGACGGTGACTTTGAGATGAAAGGAATCTCTTGCGTAATGCTTTTCGGGAAAGTCCCGCCCCTTTTTTTGACCCGTCTAGTCGAGCGAAATCTACTATGTCGAATGCTTGGCTCATGAATATTAATTGCATAATGTGACGTTATCCAGTTGGCCTCTGGTTGGCTAAGACGCAGGTAGGTAATTTTTGGTGTTTCATTATATTAGGGAAAAAAAAGATTTAAAAGTGATAGACTACTCAAAACAAAAAGTAAAATGTGTCAAGTGTCAATCATAGTTAATAATATTACACGCTCTTATAGCTTTTTTGCTTTTACATTTTTGCAGAACATTACAGTTGTGTTTGAAATATTTATTCAGTTAATAAACTTTTTTTAATGAATGTGGAATTTAAAATTAATAATTGTATAAGACAAAATTTATATTTTCTTATGAAATATATTATATCCCACACACACTCACACATACGGTATATATATAAATATATATAGAGAGAGAGGGGAGAGTAAAATGTCATTAGCAAATACAACTGAAAACAAAAGAATTTGAATGAATGTAAATACAGTTTTCTTTTATCACGTTTATTAATATTACTATGTTCATCCATTGTGTGTTTTCGGCACTGAAAAGCTTTTTTTTTTAAACACCGTTCATATTAATATTCATTAGCCAAGACTTCCCCATAGTGGGGTTTGTAAAGTAGTGGGCGTGGCTTGCAGTGACGCATCACTTCCTTTTTCCGGTTCAGTCTAGCCCCGCTCTCACTCCCCGCTCGGTCTCTATGCGCACCGGTAGAGGAGAGGACGGAGGCGCCATTTTGCGACAACTTCTCTAAAGTAAGAGTTTCTCCCACTTTACAACGCATTTTCCTTGGTTTTGACACACATATTTAACCGTCTTCTCACACTTTCCTCAGATACATACTTCTTAACGTGCTAAATGCTTTAGTTTAGTGTTATTTTCACCACAACGTCTTCCTCAAGAGCGCAGGGCCGTTGACCTCTCCATAGAATCACATGAGAGGACAAATGATGAGTCGTTTAATGGACACATTAGCTGCTTATACATGTGTTCACTGCCTAACCAATGTTTGTTCTTTATTCAGGTCCACCATCAGACATGTATCCGAGCACACTAACACAACTGGCCAGGGGGAACCCCTTCAGCGCCCCGTTGTTCACACTGCAGAAAAGCGTTGAGCCCGAAACTAGCAGTCCCGTACAGAAACGCAGGCTCGCAGCAGCCGCAGTGGCCGGTAAGACCCTCGGAGAACAATAACCTCTATTTTAAATGCTTAAAATTATGTTTAAATGGATGTAAAGGGGGTTGAAATAACAGAGACCGCATAACCCGTCACACTTCTCTGTTTATTATTGTATTAATGCTTGAAATGGATCAGAATTGGAAATATGAAACGCCATATGAACGTTGAATAAAAGGTTAGAATATTAGTTAGCACTGTGCACTGTTAGCACTTTAGATTATTAGGAAGTTCCCTTTAAATGCTTTAGTTACTGCATTTGTAGATTGTGTAGTTTAGTGTGATTTAGAGTTGCTGCTTGCTGTGTGTTTCTGGCCTTGTTGCGTTCATGGAGGGCAATGAAGGACAAAGATGGAGACCGCGTATCAAAGCTTTCGGAGGACGTTTTTACATTTTAATGAGTTGTGTAAATGTGTCAAATGTTAAAATGGTATTGAGCCGGTCAGGGGACATGATGTTCTTTATTTAATGCGTCCTATTCTGCACATGACCTGTGTGTGTACCGGTTCTATCAATGAGGGTCGATCTGATTGGCTCCGGCTCTCACCAAGGCGCGTTCTGATTGGCCTTCAGTCTGAGGAACACGTCCAAGTCCGGTATCGTGTATCGTTCAGTATCTTGCCCATCATTTAATCGTAAATTTGAATACCTTTTTTGCATTATCAGTGCCTCTCCCTCATAGGCTTGTATAATAATTATGTAGATTTAGCTTTAGTAGAAACGCTTGAATTGGTTTGCTTAATCTTTTTATCTGTTTACCAGAATGAATAAGTCGACCATAAACTGTAGATAACTTTTGAGTTTTGTAGGTTAGTGAGGTTTATTGCTTTAAAAGTAGTGTCAGTAAACTAACAAGTGTCCAAAATGAATCGATTGATGATTGACAGAAATAGACAGAACTGAATTTTTGTATGTATAGATAATCATATATTAATTATATATACAGCCGTTGCCATTTTTGTGGGATCTAAGGGTGTGTTCACACGTGTCATGTTTGGTTGGATTAAAACGAATCCTGGTGTGATTTCTCTGTTAGAGCGGTTCATTTGAATAAGTGTGAACGCTGCCGTCCGAACCCTTGTGCATCAAAACACAGTCACAATGTTTCCAGGATCAGAACCGCGTCTCCTCGCAGCAGATCTGTGTTAGTGTGTGTGACAGAGGGTTTCCTGCTTCTGTTTTGACTCCTTTACACATTTTATAAGCTCTTCGAGTTCTCAGCCGGTCAAAATACCATCATATGTAGGTTTCGCACACACAACGTGCACATTATAGCCCAGAACACAGCATTGTTTCGGATGTTCGTTAAGTTTCGTAATAAAAGCCGACCAATCAGGTTGTGAACACATCCCTATGCCTTTAGGTTCGGTGTTAAAATGCCAGTGTGAACCAAGCGAACCGAACTACAGTGTGAACACACCCTATAAGATTAAACCCCCTTGGCGTAGCTCATGTCATTTGGTGTAATAGCAGGTGAAAGGTAACGCTTTAAAGTCCAGTGTGGAGGTTTTCCACTAACCCCCAAACAAACGTCTCAGACTTTGTGTAGATGAATGTGATTCCGTGTTTCTCTTCAGAGGGAGACAGCTGTGAGTTCGGCTCACAGAAATACCTTGTCCTCTGTGGCTTCGGAGGAATCCTCAGCTGTGGCACCACACACACAGCTGTAGTGCCCCTCGACCTGGTCAAGTGCCGAATGCAGGTCCGTGTGTGTTAGCCGGAGTCACCTGAGTGTGTCCGTGTGACCTGACCCCAGTGCAAATGCAACCCTTCATCAGCATGTTAAGTGTCGTGTTGTGACGCATGAGCATGTGTGTGTGTTGTTCCTGTGTTCCCCCACGTCACAGAGACGGGCAATAGCTGCGAGTTCGGCTCATCGAAATACTACGCCCTCTGCGGGTTTGGGGGCATCTTGAGCTGTGGTATTACACACACGGCCGTCGTGCCCCTCGACTTGGTGAAGTGCCGTCTCCAGGTGTGTACTCGCCTCCATCCCCTTCATCAAATAAATGAGATGGCATCCATGGCGAAGGGGTCACTAACACGTTTGAAGTGATTTGGCTAACCAGCTAACAAATCTGATTATTTCTGATTGAGATTTTTTAATTTGAGATGCAATATCATTCTGCGGAAACAGTTTAAAATATGAAATGAAAGAAAACGCCATATTTTCTTATATTATGCAGAATGTTTAAGCCGCTCTTTTCCATAAAATATATGGAAAACTGAAGATCTTTTGAGTTTCGTGGAAAAAAGTTAGTTGTACGGTTTACCGTTTTGGAACAAAATTAGTATTATTAAATTGCCATTTCTAAGTAATCAATTTCTTGAAATTGATCTGTGACGCTCTGCCACTGATGTTATCCAAGTAACATTTGGTTTACTTTTTGATTTATTAATCTTGTTCCAGCATGTAAATACCATTTTTGAAGTGAAACCATTAACCGTGTTCCTTCATAACCAGCCGGTTCCTGGTGAAGTTCCTCTGTTGGTGTTTCTGACTCTCATTGCAATAACCAAATGCTGCGTTTAGGTGGATCCTGCTAAATACAAGAGCATCTTCAATGGGTTCTCCGTCACGATCCGGGAGGACGGCATGCGTGGGTTGGCCAAGGGTTGGGCGCCCACCTTCATCGGATACTCCATGCAGGGGCTCTGCAAGTTCGGCTTTTACGAGGTGTTCAAGATCTGGTACGGTGACCTGCTAGGAGAGGTGAGATGAAGGATGTGCGAGTTTTAAAATCTTTTTTACCAACATTTTGGCCTTGGATCAAAGAATAAGTGAATTTTAAATCTATGAAGTATTTTAAAATTAGTAACTTAAAAGTAAAATTCTGACAATTCATTTGTAATTTAGGGGTAGGGTTTTGGCTTTTAAGGTTAGGCGGTAGCACACTGCATTTAGAAGAAAGGAATGGATTGTGGCACAATAATTTTTATAGTTTTTTTTTAATTGTTGGAAGGCAAAATCAAAACTCAAATGTAATTAATTGCACGGCCCTAGTTTTTTTTTTTTAAATGGCTAATAAATGTTTTTAATTTTTATATATATATATATATATATATATAATTACCTGTTAATTAATTAGTATAAATATTAATTTGAGCCTATATTCCATGTAGCCATTCTCCACAAAATGAAGCATGGCAATAACCAAATGAACAATAAACATTGTAGAAGCTAGGGTTGGGTACAAAATATTGATTTCTCGATTTTTATCGATTTATCTTTTTTGATTCTTAAAAAAACAAGAATCTATCTTTCAAACTATGCTGTTTTCAGCTGATGAATGAACAAAGCTTTGTATGTGCTTTGTTACTTCTGATATGAAACGAAGTCTTAGTTTTCAAATTCTGTCATTTTTATGATGAAATTTAAAACCAACGTCGCTTCAGTGTTAGTAAGCTAGAAAAAAATGAACCCTAGAAGAGCATTTTGCCAAATAAATGCACTATTGCATATTCATTTTATTCTTATTTAACCTGTTCTTTAATATTTAATCTATGTTTGAATAAGTCCCATCATATTTTTATGACAGCCGCCATTTAAATGTTTAAATTAATAAAAAAAAATAAAAAAAAAACATAGAAACATAATTATCATTAAAGTTATGACATTATTATAAAACCTTCCTTTTGTTTAAATGCAAGTAGCCTATACAAATCAGTTCATTTTTAAGTTGGTATACATTTTTTTCCTTGACTATTTTTCATGTGCTGTACCTGATACATAACACAATTATCCGCTATTGAATTGGAATTGAATCGTGAAATTTGTGTCAGTATCCATGCCGTAAAGCCTGTTAGCCAATGCTCATGTGTTCCTCTTGTCCTCTTACAGGAAAACTCGTACTTGTGGAGAACCTCGCTGTATCTGGCTGCTTCTGCCAGCGCGGAGTTCTTCGCAGATATGGCTCTGGCCCCTATGGAGGCGTGTAAAGTGCGTATCCAGACTCAGCCTGGTTATGCCAACACCCTGAGAGAATGTGCCCCTAAGATGTACGCCGAGGAAGGACTCTGGGCGTGAGTATCCTGCACTTTAAACCAGTTTAAAGCTCAACACGTTCCTTAGATCCACCTCTGGGGAGTTTCTCCGGTTCGGTTCTGGGATCAGCGGGATCGGGCCGGAGGCTCCCAGCAGCTTTACTGCTGTACAGTTGGAGGTGCTTGAGTCATTGGCGTGTGAGATCAGTCTACCTGCTTACCCAGCATCCTCTCTGCCCTGAACCTTTGCTGGAAAACACCAGGGCAGAACCGCTGGAGAGCAGACAAACTTTTTAAATAAACCAGCAAGCCTGTTTATGTTGAGTCTTCGGAGAGTTTATGAGTGGTTGAATCTTCTGGCAGGTTCTACAAAGGTGTGGTTCCTCTGTGGATGAGGCAGATCCCCTACACCATGATGAAGTTCGCCTGCTTCGAGCGCACCGTCGAGCTGCTCTACAAGTACGTGGTGCCCAAACCCCGCAGCGAATGCTCCAAAGCCGAACAGCTGGTCGTCACGTTCACTGCTGGGTACATCGGTAAGGAGGATTTCTGAGGATTGATTTAAATGGTGTTACACTTTACAATAAGGTTCTGGTTGTTAACTTCAGTTAATGCGTTAACCAATGAGTAATATATTTGTTACATTATTCATCTTTAACGTTAGTTAATAAAAAAAATATAGCTTTTCATTGTTAGTTCATGCTGCTCAGATCTATTAAATAATAGTAACGGATACAACTTTTGATTTTTAATCATGTATTAGTAAATGTTGAAATATTAGTTCATGTTAGCTAATGTAGTTAAGTAATGTTAACAAAGGTAACCTAATTGTAAATGGTTACCATTTTAAATTTGCTCTTATTTTATTATTATTCATTTTAAATAATGAATTTTAAATTATTCTACATTATCATTAATATTCATTTTATATTACTGTTATTGATTTTATATTATAATTGGTAGTGATATTAATTTTATATATTAATTTTCTATTACTGTTAATTTTAATTATTAATATTTAATCTTCATTTATTATTTTCAATAATTTCAATTATACATTTTAATGTTATTTTATTAAGTCAGTTTAATACTAGTTTTATATTAATTTGTTATTCTATATTACCTTCATGTCTATTAATTTAGTTTTTTCTATTAAATTTCTTTTTAATATTTTATGAAATCTGTATTTAATTAGTTTTATATTAATGTTCTATTATTGTATTGCCTTATTAATTTGTATTTCTATATTTATTACATTTATTTTTAAATTGTTTTCTTAGTTTTAGATTTAATTCTGGTACTTTTGTAATTGTACTTTTATTAATATCTATTTTCCATTAATTTCAATTATCTATATTTCCATTAATTTCTATAATTATCTATATTTCCATTAATTTTTATATTTTATTCCATCAAGTTATTTCTTCTTAAATGTGCACACTATTCTCACAGCTCAGAGCTCTTTAAACGGAGTAGTGATGCATGTTCCTCTTGTGTCCTGTAGCTGGTGTGTTCTGTGCTATCGTGTCTCACCCTGCTGACTCGGTCGTGTCCGTGTTGAATAAAGAAAAGGGAAGCACAGCCGCTCAAGTGCTCAAGAAGCTGGGGCCTAAAGGTGAGACTTTTCTTTTTCTGAAAGATCTCAGTTCATCGTGTTTTACAATTTTTCTTTCTTGTACAACCTGGGGTGCATTTCCTGTAAAACGCCGCAACTCGCTGCTTAACTACAAATGTACGATGCATCATTGAAGAAAACTAGCTAGTCACGGCTGTTTCCCGAAACCGTATTGTTGCAAATTGGTCCTTTAACCACGTTGGTTAATGATGTCACGCAAGTGCTGGAGTAATAACTTGTTTGAATGAATCTGTTTGAGATCGAATTAATGCTAGATGTTTAGCTATAAATTACAGGCATGACATCTGAAGACTATTTCTCATATTTCTAGATTCTATTATACTCATTCTAACGTACAAGAGCACGTTTACACATGCGCACTCTTCAAAAACAACGCTTTGAATCTCTTGACAAACTAAAAGACGTAAATGACATTTGTATGTATCCTAAATAAGATACAGATTGTACTGAAAGTCATTTTGCTTATTATCCTCAAGATAAGGATTTGAGTCCACATATCATGAAAACAAGAAACTGCTTCTAACCGCAGATCGAGAGCCGTCGTTCCAAACACACAACTTTTCGATGCTGATCCGAATGTTCGTTGAAACGATGTTTTCAGGAAACTCGACTCGTTGAACTGTGCTGATAACGACCGTAGTTGGCTAACGATGCTTTCGGGAAACACACCCCAGATCAACACGTTCCTTAGATCCACCTCTGGGGGGTTTCTCCGGTTCGGTTCCGGGATCAGCGGGATCGGGCCGAGGCTCCCAGCAGCTTTACTGCTGTACAGTTGGAGGTGCTTGAGTCATTGGCGTGTGAGATCAGTCTACCTGCTTACCCAGCATCCTCTCTGCCCTGAACCTTCGCAGGAAAACACCAGGGCAGAACCGCTGGAGAGCAGACAAACTTTTTAAATAAAACAATTCAGCAAGTCCAGCATTACCAAATTGACTTTTTAAGATTCTCATCCACCCTCTTGACTTGTGTGTGTTGTTTTTCAGGTGTGTGGAAGGGTCTGGTGGCCCGTATCATCATGATCGGTACCCTGACGGCCCTGCAGTGGTTCATCTATGACTCTGTGAAGGTCTACTTCCGCCTGCCCCGCCCTCCTCCCCCCGAGATGCCCGAGTCCCTCAAGAAGAAGCTCGGACTCACAGAGTAGACAGCCAGTGAGATCCAGCGATCGCACACCTTCCCCTCCGACAGCTGCACACCTCCTGTTTTCTATATTTAAGCCTGTCCTGAGCCCCACTCACCCCCCGACATCACGATAAAGGGGAACCGCTCTCCTTCACAGGGCAGTTTCATGTCTAAATAGTCTATATAAAAAGGGTTGTGACCTGAATGAATGGCGTCTGGTTTTAACCTCTGACATTTGTGTTGTCAGTAGTACAATAAAGAGCTACCTGGATATTATACACAAGTGCTGTCTCTCTTTTTGTTTCATGTTTTCATGTTTAATCAATAAATTGAGTTCTCATTAGTTTCTCTAAGGGTTGTTTTTCAAATTCATTGTCTAATTCTTTGTGGTTGCATATTTAGTGTTTTTCCTGTTAACATTTGAAATCTGCAGCAGTGTAAAATGTCATGGTATACACCTAGGGTGGCCATACCTCCGGATTTTAAGCCCCCTGTCCGGCGCAGCCTCAAGCCGGACACTCATTTGTCCTCCTTTTTGGAGCTGCGCTGAATTGTTTAAAAAAATGAACCTATAAAATCCCGCATATTGATAGCGGCTAACTGAAGACCGTAAATTACTTAAAATCTCTCGGAAAAAAAATCCCCCCCCAATGAATGACTTCTTGCAGGTTGGGATGTCTGTGTCCTCCTTTTTGGTGTTATGGAAATGGCCACCCAAGAGATATGTTCACAGTTAAATGAGGCTATATTTCATCGCAAACACAGACAATTTGAATAGCCTAAATGAGTAGCCTGGCTAACGCCAGACCCAATTCTCGTTGAGACTTGGGTCTGGGAACCACATGTACATTTTCTCGTATTTGAGGCGTGGTTTACGAATGCCCGGCGCGTTTATTGGGTGCTAGGAATGTCTATCAAGTGCGCCTGTACGTAGCTCATAGCCAATCGTTTCAATTAAACCAGATGACGTCTGTAGAGCGACAGAAATTTGACGAGGAAGAAGACGAAATAAACTTGCGTTCTAAATTACTTAGAACATTCTCTAAGGCTGCATCTAAAGGTAGCTTCGCGTCTGCTACCATGTTGAATCCATAGAAATAAACAAACTGCTTCGGTGTGTCGCATAGATGTCGTCATCGTCTTGCTGCTCCCTCCCCGTTCTGTGATTGGTTCCCTAAATGAGTCGAAAATCTGGACCATGGTATCCATACTGCCTTTCAGCGTGAATAAAATCGCGCTGCGGGAAGGCAGCATGGGGAAACCCAGACTACTAAATGAGCCTAAAGTGTCAAAATCAGCAATAGGCAATATCGTCCAGTGAAGGTGAAACAATCTGTGGCGACCACTCCATTCCGTGGTACGGTCACGGAATTCAGGGTGACCAGACGTTATCCTAGCGATCAAACGACGACAGAACAATGCAATATCAAGTTAAAATCACTTTAAAACTAAATATTTAAAGTACTTTAAGTAAACTCAGAATATTTAAAGCGATACCTTTCCAAATTATAAAACGACGTCAATTGGGGGAGCGCAGATGTTGTAACAGCCCGTGTGTGGACCACGGATGCTGCCTGTCATTGACTTACATAAGCCCCTTTCACACAGAGATTCCGGAAAATACACGGATAAAGTGACCCGGGATTTGACCCGGTTTCGTTTGATTTTGCTTCATTCACACTGCCAGTGATTTGCCGGAATCAGAGAGCGCTTTCACACACAACCCGTGTATGTACGTGTGACGTTGATTGTGACGTGTGTGGTACGCGTCGAAAAGCGGAAGTGTTTGCATTGCTTTGAATAACATGGCAGCTGATCAGGCATTAGATGTATGGAAGGCCATAAGGGACAAAACTTGTGAAACTGTCATGTTAACACGTAATCACGTGTTAACACGCAATTTTATGGAAAGCCTTTAGGGCCAAAAACACGCGAATTTTAACGCACATTTCACGTGTAAAATACGCGTAAAATACACGTGAAATACGCGTGAAATACGCGTTAAAATTCGCGTGTTTTTGGCCCTAAAGGCTTTCCATAGGTACGTGACGATCGACACGATGATTGCTTAGTTTGCAAAGTAAATGCACAAATCACACCTCATACGTCGCCGAATGGAACATTCCGAGCGCCATACACCACACGGTGTCGCCCGGCCCGCACGTCAACACTACCTTCCCCTGGCGCTATTTGTGTGTAAAGTTTGTGTGTGTGGATGAGTAAGGGGTTGGGCAGGTTATTATCTCCCATATGCCTCTTGTACCGTATATTGACGACGGCTATGTATTTAGCATGATGGGCTGTTGATGTATATTTGGTGTGGTATTTAATGTTTTTTTGAGGTTTGTAGTGTAATGAAATTATGCATGAGAGGTGATCACATAATGTATGTATTTAACAACCGTTGAACCCAGTGCTGAATATATCCTGTTGTTGATGTCTTATTATTTGCCAAGTTAACTTATTGCTGGTTATCATTAAAGCTCCAGTAGGTCACTTTTGTAAAGAAGTATTTGTTAAAACTGTCATTATGTCCTGACAGTAGAATATGAGACAGATAATCTGTGGAAAAAATCAAGCTCGTCTGGCTCCTCCCTGTGGTCCTATTGCCACTTGCAGAAATACACCGCTCCCGGTCAGAAACAACCAATCAGAGCCAGGAGGAATGTCTTAGCAGTGTCAATCACGCTCGTGTACGCGCTGATCACCCCTCTCTTGCACAGCGCGAGCGCGTACTGTCGTTCGTGACTCTCCTGTTCGAACTCGTTCATCCAAATGAACGAATCTTTTTTCGAGTCATTTCGTTCATTCAACGAACGAAATGACTCGAAAAAAGATTTGTTCATTTTGATGAACGAGTTCGAACAGGATCACGAACGTACATCATAGAACAGAGCAAGGCGAGCATTTGTGCTTATAAAACTTAAAGTTTTGTATATTTTTTAAATGACCGATCGTTTTGCTAGATAAGACCCTTATTCATCGTCTGGTATCGTTTAAAGCCCTTTGAAGCTGCACTGAAACTGTCATTTGGTCCTTGAAACGTTTGTGTCGTCCATTATGGAGAAAAAGCCTGGAATGTTTTCATCAAAAACCTTAATTTCTTTTCGACTGAAGAAAGAAAGACATGGACATCTTGGATGACATGGGGGTGAGTAAATTATCAGCAAAAGTTTTTTTTAAAAGTGAACTAATCCTTTAACGTTATCTTACTAGCTATTTATAACTTATAGAAAGAGTGCAACGTTATAAAGTTACATGTATTGCAAAATACATAATGATTTGAGGACCAAGTTTGTAGTCAAAGTATGGGCAGGCCATAGTCAATGTAAAGCATATTGTTGATGTTTCATCCCTATTAGTGAATGTTCCATAACTGTTTATAATCCGCCGTCATCAGTGGTCCTGCTTACTAGCCTGCGCGTTCACGGCAGGCTCCGCTGTGGGGGAGGAGCTGTGGAGGGAGGGCTGTAGCGCAGCAGAGAGCAAGGGGGTTGGACCTGGAAGTTGTGCTTGTTCAAATTTTCAGGCTAAGTCAACATTTTCTCAAAACTCCCTACTGCAACTTTAATTACAAATGAGTAGATTAATTGTTCCTGTCATGATTGCATTAACGTGCTTCCCCCTTGGGTTTTAATATTATGATTGTATAAGCAAATAAATTGTCTAATTGATTTTGGGTGCTTGAGTGTTTTCTTGGTTATTGACCCACTAGAAATCTTTGGTCCAGTGGAGAACCTGGTAACCCCTCTTATTGTGAGTTTAGGGAGGGAGGTTACATAAAGTTAGACTTACAGGTCCTTCTCAAAAAATTAGCATATTGTGATAAATTTCATTATTTTCCATAATGTAATGATAAAAATTAAACTTTCATATATTTTAGATTCATTGCACACCAACTGAAATATTTCAGGTCTTTTATTGTTTTAATACTGATGATTTTGGCATACAGCTCATGAAAACCCCAAATTCCTGTCTCAAAAAATTAGCATATTTCATCCGACCAATAAAAGAAGTGTTTTTAATACAAAAAAAAAAAGTCAACCTTCAAATAATTATGTTCAGTTATGCACTCAATAGTCAATACTTGGTTGGGAATCCTTTTGCAGAAATGACTGCTTCAATGCGGCGTGGCATGGAGGCAATCAGCCTGTGGCACTGCTGAGGTGTTATGGAGGCCCAGGATGCTTCGATAGCGGCCTTAAACTCATCCAGAGTGTTGGGTCTTGCGTCTCTCAACTTTCTCTTCACAATATCCCACAGATTCTCTATGGGGTTCAGGTCAGGAGAGTTGGCGGGCCAATTGAGCACAGTAATACCATGGTCAGTAAACCATTTACCAGTGGTTTTGGCACTGTGAGCAGGTGCCAGGTCGTGCTGAAAAATGAAATCTTCATCTCCATAAAGCTTTTCAGCAGATGGAAGCATGAAGTGCTCCAAAATCTCCTGATAGCTAGCTGCATTGACCCTGCCCTTGATAAAACACAGTGGACCAACACCAGCAGCTGACATGGCACCCCAGACCATCACTGACTGTGGGTATTTGACTCTGGACTTCAGGCATTTTGGCATTTCCTTCTCCCCAGTCTTCCTCCAGACTCTGGCACCTTGATTTCCGAATGACATGCAAAACTGAGCAACAGTCCAGTGCTGCTTCTCTGTAGCCCAGGTCAGGCGCTTCTGCCGCTGTTTCTGGTTCAAAAGTGGCTTGACCTGGGGAATGCGGCACCTGTAGCCCATTTCCTGCACACGCCTGTGCACGGTGGCTCTGGATGTTTCTACTCCAGACTCAGTCCACTGCTTCCGCAGGTCCCCAAGGTCTGGAATCGGTCCTTCTCCACAATCTTCCTCAGGGTCCGGTCACCTCTTCTCGTTGTGCAGCGTTTTTTGCCACACTTTTTCCTTTCCACAGACTTCCCACTGAGGTGCCTTGATACAGCACTCTGGGAACAGCCTATTTGTTCAGAAATTTCTTTCTGTGTCTTACCCTCTTGCTTGAGGGTGTCAATGATGGCCTTCTGGACAGCAGTCAGGTCGGCAGTCTTACCCATGATTGCGGTTTTGAGTAATGAAACAGGCTGGGAGTTTTTAAAAGCCTCAGGAATCTTTTGCAGGTGTTTAGAGTTAATTAGTTGATTCAGATGATTAGGTTAATAGCTCGTTTAGAGACCCTTTTCATGATATGCTAATTTTTTGAGATAGGAATTTTGGGTTTTCATGAGCTGTATGCCAAAATCATCAGTATTAAAACAATAAAAGACCTGAAATATTTCAGTTTGTGTGCAATGAATCTAAAATATATGAAAGTAAAATTTTTATCATTACATTATGGAAAATAATTAACTTTATCACAATATGCTAATTTTTTGAGAAGGACCTGTATATTCGCACATTCGGACTTCCGCGTTAAAACACTTTTTCAATAGCATGTGCAATAAAGCTAATTTTTGCAAATTCTAAGCAGCTACATGATATTGACAACAAAGATGGTCACCTACAACATTTTCCACAGTCGATCAAAATGGGCAAGTATTGTTTTAATGGCATACTTACTTGCGAATGTCCAATGTAGCGTGTTAAACAAGATAGGGGCCGTCTAAAAATTTTTATTTTTTTCATTGTGTGCAAAACAGACAACTACATTTTAGCCAACTACAGATGTAACGGCAAATATCTCTCACATAATGTGTTCTAATGCTGTTGATTGTCCTTTAGCTACAATAAAAAAGTGATTTTTTAATTTTTATTATCCAGAGGTTGTAGCATGTTCCTATTGACCACACTGACATACTCAAGGTGGAATTTTGATAATATCTCCAATACTGTACGTACAATAAAATATGTTTATAAAAAAATTACTGTAATTCATCTAAAGCACTTTTTCGTGTTCCACGGGGTGTAGTGGTTTCCCAATGACCAGACTGACTTACTACAGGTGAAATCTTGACAATGCCTCCCTTACTGTACATACTATTGTCAAATGAGTATATAAAAAAATACTGTAAATCACCTAAAGTATTTTTTCATGTTCCAAAGGCTGTAGTGCTTTCTCAGCGACCAGACTGACTTACTACAGGTGAAATTTCCACCATAACTCGGATACTGTACAATTATATGTACATATACATATATTATTACATATGTTTATTACCTATGTTTATGTAATAAACTGTAATATATGGAGATTATTAATCGGCGATCTACTGATATTCCTGCCGTTCCTGGATGTTAAATGTTGAAATTTCTGTGGAATTTCAACCACTGAATTTATGGAAGTGAATTTGTAAAGTGAAATAAAATGGACTAAAAATTGCCTGTAGAGTATTATAGGTTGTATTTTTAAACAGAATGAACATTTTGGAAGGGAAATCTGAAAGGTGAATATGGATTATTGAATTTTTAATAATGAAGACGTGTGTAAAATGTTTTGAATTGAAATATTCACAGCTTAAATGTATAACCATGTTGAATTTCAGCAAATAAAAATGCATTAAAATACAATGCATTGAAATGCCAGCAGGGTTATTGTAATGCATGTTTTTTATTCAAGTAGTGCGATTCAACAAGCTTTTTTTGTTTAAAAAAAATGTGTCATCTACTTCCATGTAAAGACAGATATGTCCAAAGGTTCTGGAAATAAATAATGTACAATGTGGGATAATTTTTTATATTAACAAATTAAAGGAAAAAGATTTAGTCTGTTTTATAAAGGAAATGATGGGTCGGGATAATTTGCCTGGACAAGTGTGACTAAAGTTAAACAGAAAGAAACTTTTTTGTAAAAAACCCTTATAATACATTGATAATAACCACATTTAGGCCACATTTTTCCTGGTGTGGCACATCTCCTCCTTGCTGGGTGATCTCAGGAGTTGCTGGGTGTTATATTGATGCTCTCAGGGGTTGCTGGTGTTATATTGATGCTCTCAGGAGTTGCTGGGTGTTATATTGATGATCTCAGGAGTTGCTGGGTGTTATATTGATGCTCTCAGGAGTTGCTGGTGTTATATTGATGCTCTCAGGAGTTGCTGGTGTTATATTGATGCTCTCAGGAGTTGCTGGGTGTTATATTGATGCTCTCAGGAGTTGCTGGGAGTTATATTGATGCTCTCAGGAGTTGCTGGGTGTTATATTGATGATCTCAGGAGTTGCTGGGTGTTATATTGATGCTCTCAGGAGTTGCTGGTGTTATATTGATGATCTCAGGAGTTGCTGGTGTTATATTGATGCTCTCAGGAGTTGCTGGGTGTTATATTGATGCTCTCAGTAGTTGCTTGTGTTATATTGATGATCTCAGGAGTTGCTGGTGTTATATTGATGCTCTCAGGAGTTGCTGGGTGTTATATTGATGCTCTCAGGAGTTGCTGGTGTTATATTGATGGTCTCAGGAGTTGCTGGGTGTTATATTGATGCTCTCAGGAGTTGCTGGGTGTTATATTGATGCTCTCAGGAGTTGCTGGTGTTATATTGATGATCTCAGGAGTTGCTGGTGTTATATTGATGCTCTCAGGAGTTGCTGGGTGTTATATTGATGATCTCAGGAGTTGCTGGGTGTTATATTGATGATCTCAGGAGTTGCTGGTGTTATATTGATGATCTCAGGAGTTGCTGGGTGTTATATTGATGCTCTCAGGAGTTGCTGGGTGTTATATTGATGATCTCAGGAGTTGCTGGGTGTTATATTGATGATATCAGGAGTTGCTGGTGTTATATTGATGATCTCAGGAGTTGCTGGTGTTATATTGATGCTCTCAGGAGTTGCTGGTGTTATATTGATGCTCTCAGGAGTTGCTGGGTGTTATATTGATGCTCTCAGGAGTTGCTGGTGTTATATTGATGCTCTCAGGAGTTGCTGGGTGTTATATTGATGCTCTCAGGAGTTGCTGGGTGTTATATTGATGCTCTCAGGAGTTGCTGGTGTTATATTGATGCTCTCAGTAGTTGCTGGTGTTATATTGATGATCTCAGGAGTTGCTGGTGTTATATTGATGATCTCAGGAGTTGCTGGTGTTATATTGATGCTCTCAGGAGTTAATGGTGTTATATTGATCCTCTCAGGAGTTGCTGGTGTTATATTGATGCTCTCAGGAGTTGCTGGGTGTTATATTGATGCTCTCAGGAGTTGCTGGGTGTTATATTGATACTCTCAGGAGTTGCTGGGTGTTATATTGATGCTCTCAGGAGTTGCTGGTGTTATATTGATGCTCTCAGGGGTTGCTGGGTGTTATATTGATGATCTCAGGAGTTGCTGGTGTTATATTGATGATCTCAGGAGTTGCTGGCGTTATATTGATGCTCTCAGGAGTTGCTGGGTGTTATATTGATGATCTCAGGAGTTGCTGGTGTTATATTGATGCTCTCAGGAGTTGCTGGTGTTATATTGATGATCTCAGGAGTTGCTGTTGTTATATTGATACTCTCAGGAGTTGCTGGGTGTTATATTGATGATCACAGGAGTTGCTGGTGTTATATTGATGATCTCAGGAGTTGCTGGTGTTATATTGATGATCTCAGGAGTTGCTGGGTGTTATATTGATGCTCTCAGGAGTTGCTGATGATCTCAGGAGTTGCTGGGTGTTATATTGATGCTCTCAGGAATTGCTGGTGTTATATTGATGCTCTCAGGAGTTGCTGGGTGTTATATTGATGCTCTCAGGAGTTGCTGGTGTTATATTGATGCTCTCAGGAGTTGCTGGGTGTTATATTGATGCTCTCAGGAGTTGCTGGTGTTATATTGATGCTCTCAGGAGTTGCTGGGTGTTATATTGATGCTCTCAGGAGTTAATGGTGTTATATTGATCCTCTCAGGAATTGCTGGGTGTTATATTGATGCTCTCAGGAGTTGCTGGGTGTTATATTGATGATCTCAGGAGTTGCTGGGTGTTATATTGATGCTCTCAGGAGTTGCTGGTGTTATATTGATGCTCTCAGGAGTTGCTGGGTGTTATATTGATGCTCTCAGGAGTTAATGGTGTTATATTGATCCTCTCAGGAATTGCTGGGTGTTATATTGATGCTCTCAGGAGTTGCTGGGTGTTATATTGATGATCTCAGGAGTTGCTGGGTGTTATATTGATGCTCTCAGGAGTTGCTGGGTGTTATATTGATGATCTCAGGAGTTGGTGGGTGTTATATTGATGCTCTCAGGAGTTGCTGAGTGTTATATTGATGATCTCAGGAGTTGCTGGTGTTATATTGATGCTCTCAGGAGTTGCTGGGTGTTATATTGATGCTCTCAGGAGTTAATGGTGTTATATTGATCCTCTCAGGAATTGCTGGGTGTTATATTGATCCTCTCAGGAGTTGCTGGGTGTTATATTGATGATCTCAGGAGTTGCTGGGTGTTATATTGATGCTCTCAGGAGTTGCTGGGTGTTATATTGATGCTCTCAGGAGTTGCTGGTGTTATATTGATGCTCTCAGGAGTTGCTGGGTGTTATATTGATGCTCTCAGGAGTTGCTGGGTGTTATATTGATGCTCTCAGGAGTTGCTGGTGTTATATTGATGATCTCAGGAGTTGCTGGTGTTATATTGATCCTCTCAGGAATTGCTGGTGTTATATTGATGCTCTCAGGAGTTGCTGGGTGTTATATTGATGCTCTCAGGAGTTGCTGGGTGTTATATTGATGCTCTCAGGAGTTGCTGGGTGTTATATTGATGATCTCAGGAGTTGCTGGGTGTTATATTGATGCTCTCAGGCGTTGCTGGGTGTTATATTGATGATCTCAGGAGTTGCTGGTGTTATATTGATGATATCAGGAGTTGCTGGTGTTATATTGATGATCTCAGGAGTTGCTGGTGTTATATTGATGCTCTCAGGAGTTGCTGGTGTTATATTGATGATATCAGGAGTTGCTGGTGTTATATTGATGCTCTCAGGAGTTGCTGGGTGTTATATTGATACTCTCAGGAGTTGCTGGGTGTTATATTGATGATCTCAGGAGTTGCTGGTGTTATATTGATGCTCTCAGGAGTTGCTGGGTGTTATATTGATGCTCTCAGGAGTTGCTGGTGTTATATTGATGCTCTCAGGAGTTGCTGGTGTTATATTGATGCTCTCAGGAGTTGCTGGTGTTATATTGATGATATTAGGAGTTGCTGGTGTTATATTGATGCTCTCAGGAGTTGCTGGGTGTTATATTGATACTCTCAGGAGTTGCTGGGTGTTATATTGATGATCTCAGGAGTTGCTGGTGTTATATTGATGCTCTCAGGAGTTGCTGGGTGTTATATTGATGCTCTCTGGAGTTGCTGGTGTTATATTGATGATCTCAGGAGTTGCTAGTGTTATATTGATGCTCTCAGGAGTTGCTGGTGTTATATTGATGATATCAGGAGTTGCTGGTGTTATATTGATGCTCTCAGGAGTTGCTGGGTGTTATATTGATACTCTCAGGAGTTGCTGGGTGTTATATTGATACTCTCAGGAGTTGCTGGGTGTTATATTGATGATCTCAGGAATTGCTGGTGTTATATTGATGCTCTCAGGAGTTGCTGGGTGTTATATTGATGCTCTCAGGAGTTGCTGGTGTTATATTGATGATCTCAGGAGTTGCTGGTGTTATATTGATGATCTCAGGAGTTGCTGGTGTTATATTGATGCTCTCAGGAGTTGCTGGTGTTATATTGATGATATCAGGAGTTGCTGGTGTTATATTGATGCTCTCAGGAGTTGCTGGGTGTTATATTGATACACTCAGGAGTTGCTGGGTGTTATATTGATGATCTCAGGAGTTGCTGGTGTTATATTGATGATCTCAGGAGTTGCTGGGTGTTATATTGATGATATCAGGAGTTGCTGGTGTTATATTGATGATCTCAGGAGTTGCTGGTGTTATATTGATGCTCTCAGGAGTTGCTGGGTGTTATATTGATGATCTCAGGAGTTGCTGGGTGTTATATTGATGATATCATGAGTTGCTGGTGTTATATTGATGATCTCAGGAGTTGCTGGTGTTATATTGATGCTCTCAGGAGTTGCTGGGTGTTATATTGATGATCTCAGGAGTTGCTGGTGTTATATTGATGCTCTCAGGAGTTGCTGGGTGTTATATTGATGATCTCAGGAGTTGCTGGTGTTATATTGATGCTCTCAGGAGTTGCTGGGTGTTATATTGATGATCTCAGGAGTTGCTGGGTGTTATATTGATGATCTCAGGAGTTGCTGGTGTTATATTGATGCTCTCAGGAGTTGCTGGGTGTTATATTGATGATCTCAGGAGTTGCTGGTGTTATATTGATGATATCAGGAGTTGCTGGTGTTATATTGATGCTCTCAGGAGTTGCTGGGTGTTATATTGATGATCTCAGGAGTTGCTGGTGTTATATTGATGATATCAGGAGTTGCTGGTGTTATATTGATGATCTCAGGAGTTGCTGGTGTTATATTGATGCTCTCAGGAGTTGCTGGTGTTATATTGATGATATCAGGAGTTGCTGGTGTTATATTGATGCTCTCAGGAGTTGCTGGGTGTTATATTGATACTCTCAGGAGTTGCTGGGTGTTATATTGATGATCTCAGGAGTTGCTGGTGTTATATTGATGCTCTCAGGAGTTGCTGGGTGTTATATTCATGCTCTCAGGAGTTGCTGGTGTTATATTGATGCTCTCAGGAGTTGCTGGTGTTATATTGATGCTCTCAGGAGTTGCTGGTGTTATATTGATGATATCAGGAGTTGCTGGTGTTATATTGATGCTCTCAGGAGTTGCTGGGTGTTATATTGATGATCTCAGGAGTTGCTGGTGTTATATTGATGCTCTCAGGAGTTGCTGGGTGTTATATTGATGCTCTCTGGAGTTGCTGGTGTTATATTGATGATCTCAGGAGTTGCTGGTGTTATATTGATGCTCTCAGGAGTTGCTGGTGTTATATTGATGATATCAGGAGTTGCTGGTGTTATATTGATGCTCTCAGGAGTTGCTGGGTGTTATATTGATACTCTCAGGAGTTGCTGGGTGTTATATTGATACTCTCAGGAGTTGCTGGGTGTTATATTGATGATCTCAGGAATTGCTGGTGTTATATTGATGCTCTCAGGAGTTGCTGGGTGTTATATTGATGCTCTCAGGAGTTGCTGGTGTTATATTGATGATCTCAGGAGTTGCTGGTGTTATATTGATGATCTCAGGAGTTGCTGGTGTTATATTGATGCTCTCATGAGTTGCTGGTGTTATATTGATGATATCAGGAGTTGCTGGTGTTATATTGATGCTCTCAGGAGTTGCTGGGTGTTATATTGATACACTCAGGAGTTGCTGGGTGTTATATTGATGATCTCAGGAGTTGCTGGTGTTATATTGATGCTCTCAGGAGTTGCTGGGTGTTATATTGATGATCTCAGGAGATGCTGGTGTTATATTGATGCTCTCAGGAGTTGCTGGGTGTTATATTGATGCTCTCAGGAGTTGCTGGTGTTATATTGATGATATCAGGAGTTGCTGGTGTTATATTGATGATCTCAGGAGTTGCTGGGTGTTATATTGATGCTCTCAGGAGTTGCTGGTGTTATATTGATGCTCTCAGGAGTTGCTGGGTGTTATATTGATGATCTCAGGAGTTGCTGGTGTTATATTGATGATATCAGGAGTTGCTGGTGTTATATTGATGCTCTCAGGAGTTCCTGGGTGTTATATTGATGATCTCAGGAGTTGCTGGTGTTATATTGATGATATCAGGAGTTGCTGGTGTTATATTGATGATCTCAGGAGTTGCTGGTGTTATATTGATGCTCTCAGGAGTTGCTGGTGTTATATTGATGATATCAGGAGTTGCTGGTGTTATATTAATGCTCTCAGGAGTTGCTGGGTGTTATATTGATACTCTCAGGAGTTGCTGGGTGTTATATTGATGATCTCAGGAGTTGCTGGTGTTATATTGATGCTCTCAGGAGTTGCTGGTGTTATATTGATGCTCTCAGGAGTTGCTGGTGTTATATTGATGCTCTCAGGAGTTGCTGGTGTTATATTGATGATATCAGGAGTTGCTGGTGTTATATTGATGCTCTCAGGAGTTGCTGGGTGTTATATTGATACTCTCAGGAGTTGCTGGGTGTTATATTGATGATCTCAGGAGTTGCTGGTGTTATATTGATGCACTCAGGAGTTGCTGGGTGTTATATTGATGCTCTCGGGAGTTGCTGGTGTTATATTGATGATCTCAGGAGTTGCTGGTGTTATATTGATGCTCTCAGGAATTGCTGGTGTTATATTGATGATCTCAGGAGTTGCTGGTGTTATATTGATGCTCTCAGGAATTGCTGGTGTTATATTGATGATCTCAGGAATTGCTGGTGTTATATTGATGCTCTCAGGAATTGCTGGTGTTATATTGATGCTCTCAGGAATTGCTGGTGTTATATAGATGCTCTCAGGAGTTGCTGGTGTTATATTGATGATCTCAGGAGTTGCTGGTGTTATATTGATGATCTCAGGAGTTGCTGGTGTTATATTGATGCTCTCAGGAGTTGCTGGTGTTATATTGATGCTCTCAGGAGTTGCTGATGATCTCAGGAGTTGCTGGGTGTTATATTGATGCTCTCAGGAGTTGCTGGTGTTATATTGATGATCTCAGGAGTTGCTGGTGTTATATTGATGCTCTCAGGAGTTGCTGGTGTTATATTGATGCTCTCAGGAGTTGCTGGTGTTATATTGATGCTCTCAGGAGTTGCTGGTGTTATATTGATGCTCTCAGGAGTTGCTGGGTGTTATATTGATGGTCTCAGGAGTTGCTGGGTGTTATATTGATGCTCTCAGGAGTTGCTGGGTGTTATATTGATGCTCTCAGGAGTTGCTGGTGTTATATTGATGATCTCAGGAGTTGCTGGTGTTATATTGATGATCTCAGGAGTTGCTGGTGTTATATTGATGCTCTCAGGAGTTGCTGGTGTTATATTGATGCTCTCAGGAGTTGCTGGTGTTATATTGATGCTCTCAGGGGTTGCTGGGTGTTATATTGATGATCTCAGGAGTTGCTGGTGTTATATTGATGATCTCAGGAGTTGCTGGCGTTGTATTGATGCTCTCAGGAGTTGCTGGGTGTTATATTGATGATCTCAGGAGTTGCTGGTGTTATATTGATGCT
Organism: Gila orcuttii; assembly: GCA_026230005.1. Classification (NCBI taxonomy): domain Eukaryota; kingdom Metazoa; phylum Chordata; class Actinopteri; order Cypriniformes; family Leuciscidae; genus Gila; species Gila orcuttii. The sequence continues at coordinate 4,553,387 of JAPDVR010000025.1, forward strand.
CTCAGGAGTTGCTGGTGTTATATTGATGATCTCAGGAGTTGCTGTTGTTATATTGATACTCTCAGGAGTTGCTGGGTGTTATATTGATGATCACAGGAGTTGCTGGTGTTATATTGATGATCTCAGGAGTTGCTGGTGTTATATTGATGATCTCAGGAGTTGCTGGGTGTTATATTGATGCTCTCAGGAGTTGCTGATGATCTCAGGAGTTGCTGGGTGTTATATTGATGCTCTCAGGAATTGCTGGTGTTATATTGATGCTCTCAGGAGTTGCTGGGTGTTATATTGATGATCTCAGGAGTTGCTGGGTGTTATATTGATGCTCTCAGGAGTTGCTGGTGTTATATTGATGCTCTCAGGAGTTGCTGGGTGTTATATTGATGCTCTCAGGAGTTAATGGTGTTATATTGATCCTCTCAGGAATTGCTGGGTGTTATATTGATGCTCTCAGGAGTTGCTGGGTGTTATATTGATGATCTCAGGAGTTGCTGGGTGTTATATTGATGCTCTCAGGAGTTGCTGGGTGTTATATTGATGATCTCAGGAGTTGGTGGGTGTTATATTGATGCTCTCAGGAGTTGCTGAGTGTTATATTGATGATCTCAGGAGTTGCTGGTGTTATATTGATGCTCTCAGGAGTTGCTGGGTGTTATATTGATGCTCTCAGGAGTTAATGGTGTTATATTGATCCTCTCAGGAATTGCTGGGTGTTATATTGATGCTCTCAGGAGTTGCTGGGTGTTATATTGATGATCTCAGGAGTTGCTGGGTGTTATATTGATGCTCTCAGGAGTTGCTGGGTGTTATATTGATGCTCTCAGGAGTTGCTGGTGTTATATTGATGCTCTCAGGAGTTGCTGGGTGTTATATTGATGCTCTCAGGAGTTTCTGGGTGTTATATTGATGCTCTCAGGAGTTGCTGGTGTTATATTGATGATCTCAGGAGTTGCTGGTGTTATATTGATCCTCTCAGGAATTGCTGGTGTTATATTGATGCTCTCAGGAGTTGCTGGGTGTTATATTGATGCTCTCAGGAGTTGCTGGGTGTTATATTGATGCTCTCAGGAGTTGCTGGGTGTTATATTGATGATCTCAGGAGTTGCTGGGTGTTATATTGATGCTCTCAGGCGTTGCTGGGTGTTATATTGATGATCTCAGGAGTTGCTGGTGTTATATTGATGATATCAGGAGTTGCTGGTGTTATATTGATGATCTCAGGAGTTGCTGGTGTTATATTGATGCTCTCAGGAGTTGCTGGTGTTATATTGATGATATCAGGAGTTGCTGGTGTTATATTGATGCTCTCAGGAGTTGCTGGGTGTTATATTGATACTCTCAGGAGTTGCTGGGTGTTATATTGATGATCTCAGGAGTTGCTGGTGTTATATTGATGCTCTCAGGAGTTGCTGGGTGTTATATTGATGCTCTCAGGAGTTGCTGGTGTTATATTGATGCTCTCAGGAGTTGCTGGTGTTATATTGATGCTCTCAGGAGTTGCTGGTGTTATATTGATGATATTAGGAGTTGCTGGTGTTATATTGATGCTCTCAGGAGTTGCTGGGTGTTATATTGATACTCTCAGGAGTTGCTGGGTGTTATATTGATGATCTCAGGAGTTGCTGGTGTTATATTGATGCTCTCAGGAGTTGCTGGGTGTTATATTGATGCTCTCTGGAGTTGCTGGTGTTATATTGATGATCTCAGGAGTTGCTAGTGTTATATTGATGCTCTCAGGAGTTGCTGGTGTTATATTGATGATATCAGGAGTTGCTGGTGTTATATTGATGCTCTCAGGAGTTGCTGGGTGTTATATTGATACTCTCAGGAGTTGCTGGGTGTTATATTGATACTCTCAGGAGTTGCTGGGTGTTATATTGATGATCTCAGGAATTGCTGGTGTTATATTGATGCTCTCAGGAGTTGCTGGGTGTTATATTGATGCTCTCAGGAGTTGCTGGTGTTATATTGATGATCTCAGGAGTTGCTGGTGTTATATTGATGATCTCAGGAGTTGCTGGTGTTATATTGATGCTCTCAGGAGTTGCTGGTGTTATATTGATGATATCAGGAGTTGCTGGTGTTATATTGATGCTCTCAGGAGTTGCTGGGTGTTATATTGATACACTCAGGAGTTGCTGGGTGTTATATTGATGATCTCAGGAGTTGCTGGTGTTATATTGATGATCTCAGGAGTTGCTGGGTGTTATATTGATGATATCAGGAGTTGCTGGTGTTATATTGATGATCTCAGGAGTTGCTGGTGTTATATTGATGCTCTCAGGAGTTGCTGGGTGTTATATTGATGATCTCAGGAGTTGCTGGGTGTTATATTGATGATATCATGAGTTGCTGGTGTTATATTGATGATCTCAGGAGTTGCTGGTGTTATATTGATGCTCTCAGGAGTTGCTGGGTGTTATATTGATGATCTCAGGAGTTGCTGGTGTTATATTGATGCTCTCAGGAGTTGCTGGGTGTTATATTGATGATCTCAGGAGTTGCTGGTGTTATATTGATGCTCTCAGGAGTTGCTGGGTGTTATATTGATGATCTCAGGAGTTGCTGGGTGTTATATTGATGATCTCAGGAGTTGCTGGTGTTATATTGATGCTCTCAGGAGTTGCTGGGTGTTATATTGATGATCTCAGGAGTTGCTGGTGTTATATTGATGATATCAGGAGTTGCTGGTGTTATATTGATGCTCTCAGGAGTTGCTGGGTGTTATATTGATGATCTCAGGAGTTGCTGGTGTTATATTGATGATATCAGGAGTTGCTGGTGTTATATTGATGATCTCAGGAGTTGCTGGTGTTATATTGATGCTCTCAGGAGTTGCTGGTGTTATATTGATGATATCAGGAGTTGCTGGTGTTATATTGATGCTCTCAGGAGTTGCTGGGTGTTATATTGATACTCTCAGGAGTTGCTGGGTGTTATATTGATGATCTCAGGAGTTGCTGGTGTTATATTGATGCTCTCAGGAGTTGCTGGGTGTTATATTGATGCTCTCAGGAGTTGCTGGTGTTATATTGATGCTCTCAGGAGTTGCTGGTGTTATATTGATGCTCTCAGGAGTTGCTGGTGTTATATTGATGATATCAGGAGTTGCTGGTGTTATATTGATGCTCTCAGGAGTTGCTGGGTGTTATATTGATGATCTCAAGAGTTGCTGGTGTTATATTGATGCTCTCAGGAGTTGCTGGGTGTTATATTGATGCTCTCTGGAGTTGCTGGTGTTATATTGATGATCTCAGGAGTTGCTGGTGTTATATTGATGCTCTCAGGAGTTGCTGGTGTTATATTGATGATATCAGGAGTTGCTGGTGTTATATTGATGCTCTCAGGAGTTGCTGGGTGTTATATTGATACTCTCAGGAGTTGCTGGGTGTTATATTGATACTCTCAGGAGTTGCTGGGTGTTATATTGATGATCTCAGGAATTGCTGGTGTTATATTGATGCTCTCAGGAGTTGCTGGGTGTTATATTGATGCTCTCAGGAGTTGCTGGTGTTATATTGATGATCTCAGGAGTTGCTGGTGTTATATTGATGATCTCAGGAGTTGCTGGTGTTATATTGATGCTCTCATGAGTTGCTGGTGTTATATTGATGATATCAGGAGTTGCTGGTGTTATATTGATGCTCTCAGGAGTTGCTGGGTGTTATATTGATACACTCAGGAGTTGCTGGGTGTTATATTGATGATCTCAGGAGTTGCTGGTGTTATATTGATGCTCTCAGGAGTTGCTGGGTGTTATATTGATGATCTCAGGAGATGCTGGTGTTATATTGATGCTCTCAGGAGTTGCTGGGTGTTATATTGATGCTCTCAGGAGTTGCTGGTGTTATATTGATGATATCAGGAGTTGCTGGTGTTATATTGATGATCTCAGGAGTTGCTGGGTGTTATATTGATGCTCTCAGGAGTTGCTGGTGTTATATTGATGCTCTCAGGAGTTGCTGGGTGTTATATTGATGATCTCAGGAGTTGCTGGTGTTATATTGATGATATCAGGAGTTGCTGGTGTTATATTGATGCTCTCAGGAGTTCCTGGGTGTTATATTGATGATCTCAGGAGTTGCTGGTGTTATATTGATGATATCAGGAGTTGCTGGTGTTATATTGATGATCTCAGGAGTTGCTGGTGTTATATTGATGCTCTCAGGAGTTGCTGGTGTTATATTGATGATATCAGGAGTTGCTGGTGTTATATTAATGCTCTCAGGAGTTGCTGGGTGTTATATTGATACTCTCAGGAGTTGCTGGGTGTTATATTGATGATCTCAGGAGTTGCTGGTGTTATATTGATGCTCTCAGGAGTTGCTGGTGTTATATTGATGCTCTCAGGAGTTGCTGGTGTTATATTGATGCTCTCAGGAGTTGCTGGTGTTATATTGATGATATCAGGAGTTGCTGGTGTTATATTGATGCTCTCAGGAGTTGCTGGGTGTTATATTGATACTCTCAGGAGTTGCTGGGTGTTATATTGATGATCTCAGGAGTTGCTGGTGTTATATTGATGCACTCAGGAGTTGCTGGGTGTTATATTGATGCTCTCGGGAGTTGCTGGTGTTATATTGATGATCTCAGGAGTTGCTGGTGTTATATTGATGCTCTCAGGAGTTGCTGGTGTTATATTGATGATATCAGGAGTTGCTGGTGTTATATTAATGCTCTCAGGAGTTGCTGGGTGTTATATTGATACTCTCAGGAGTTGCTGGGTGTTATATTGATGATCTCAGGAGTTGCTGGTGTTATATTGATGCTCTCAGGAGTTGCTGGGTGTTATATTGATGCTCTCAGGAGTTGCTGGTGTTATATTGATGATCTCAGGAGTTGCTGGTGTTATATTGATGATCTCAGGAGTTGCTGGTGTTATATTGATGCTCTCAGGAGTTGCTGGTGTTATATTGATCCTCTCAGGAATTGCTGGTGTTATATTGATGCTCTCAGGAGTTGCTGGGTGTTATATTGATGATCTCAGGAGTTGCTGGGTGTTATATTGATGCTCTCAGGAGTTGCTGGTGTTATATTGATGCTCTCAGGAGTTGCTGGGTGTTATATTGATGCTCTCAGGAGTTAATGGTGTTATATTGATCCTCTCAGGAATTGCTGGGTGTTATATTGATGCTCTCAGGAGTTGCTGGGTGTTATATTGATGATCTCAGGAGTTGCTGGGTGTTATATTGATGCTCTCAGGAGTTGCTGGGTGTTATATTGATGCTCTCAGGAGTTGCTGGTGTTATATTGATGCTCTCAGGAGTTGCTGGGTGTTATATTGATGCTCTCAGGAGTTGCTGGGTGTTATATTGATGCTCTCAGGAGTTGCTGGTGTTATATTGATGATCTCGGGAGTTGCTGGTGTTATATTGATCCTCTCAGGAATTGCTGGTGTTATATTGATGCTCTCAGGAGTTGCTGGGTGTTATATTGATGCTCTCAGGAGTTGCTGGGTGTTATATTGATGCTCTCAGGAGTTGCTGGGTGTTATATTGATGATCTCAGGAGTTGCTGGGTGTTATATTGATGCTCTCAGGCGTTGCTGAGTGTTATATTGATGATCTCAGGAGTTGCTGGTGTTATATTGATGCTCTCAGGAGTTGCTGGTGTTATATTGATGCTCTCAGGAGTTGCTGGTGTTATATTGATGCTCTCAGGAGTTGCTGGGTGTTATATTGATGCTCTCAGGAGTTGCTGGTGTTATATTGATGATCTCAGGAGTTGCTGGTGTTATATTGATGCTCTCAGGAGTTGCTGGGTGTTATATTGATGCTCTCAGGAGTTGCTGGTGTTATATTGATCCTCTCAGGAATTGCTGGGTGTTATATTGATGCTCTCAGGAGTTGCTGGGTGTTATATTGATGCTCTCAGGAGTTGCTGGGTGTTATATTGATGATCTCAGGAGTTGCTGGGTGTTATATTGATGCTCTCAGGAGTTGCTGGTGTTATATTGATGATCTCAGGAGTTGCTGTTGTTATATTGATGCTCTCAGGAGTTGCTGGTGTTATATGGATGCTCTCAGGAGTTGCTGGGTGTTATATTGATGCTCTCAGGAGTTGCTGGGTGTTATATTGATGCTCTCAGGAGTTGCTGGTGTTATATTGATGATCTCGGGAGTTGCTGGTGTTATATTGATCCTCTCAGGAATTGCTGGTGTTATATTGATGCTCTCAGGAGTTGCTGGGTGTTATATTGATGCTCTCAGGAGTTGCTGGGTGTTATATTGATGCTCTCAGGAGTTGCTGGGTGTTATATTGATGATCTCAGGAGTTGCTGGGTGTTATATTGATGCTCTCAGGCGTTGCTGAGTGTTATATTGATGATCTCAGGAGTTGCTGGTGTTATATTGATGCTCTCAGGAGTTGCTGGTGTTATATTGATGCTCTCAGGAGTTGCTGGTGTTATATTGATGCTCTCAGGAGTTGCTGGGTGTTATATTGATGCTCTCAGGAGTTGCTGGTGTTATATTGATGATCTCAGGAGTTGCTGGTGTTATATTGATGCTCTCAGGAGTTGCTGGGTGTTATATTGATGCTCTCAGGAGTTGCTGGTGTTATATTGATCCTCTCAGGAATTGCTGGGTGTTATATTGATGCTCTCAGGAGTTGCTGGGTGTTATATTGATGCTCTCAGGAGTTGCTGGGTGTTATATTGATGATCTCAGGAGTTGCTGGGTGTTATATTGATGCTCTCAGGAGTTGCTGGTGTTATATTGATGATCTCAGGAGTTGCTGGTGTTATATTGATGATCTCAGGAGTTGCTGGTGTTATATTGATGCTCTCAGGAGTTGCTGGTGTTATATTGATGATCTCAGGATTTGCTGGTGTTATATTGATCCTCTCATGAATTGCTGGTGTTATATTGATGATCTCAGGAGTTGCTGGTGTTATATTGATCCTCTCATGAGTTGCTGGTGTTATATTGATGCTCTCAGGAGTTGCTGGGTGTTAAATTGATGCTCTCAGGAGTTGCTGGTGTTATATTGATGATCTCAGGAGTTGCTGGTGTTATATTTATCCTCTCAGGAGTTGCTGGTGTTATATTGATGCTCTCAGGAGTTGCTGGGTATTATATTGATGATCTCAGGAGTTGCTGGGTGTTATATTGATGCTCTCAGGAGTTGCTGGGTGTTATATTGATGCTCTCAGGAGTTAATGGTGTTATATTGATCCTCTCAGGAGTTGCTGGTGTTATATTGATGCTCTCAGGAGTTGCTGGGTGTTATATTGATGATCTCAGGAGTTGCTGGGTGTTATATTGATGCTCTCAGGAGTTGCTGGGTGTTATATTGATGCTCTCAGGAGTTAATGGTGTTATATTGATCCTCTCAGGAATTGCTGGGTGTTATATTGATGCTCTCAGGAGTTGCTGGGTGTTATATTGATGATCTCAGGAGTTGCTGGGTGTTATATTGATGCTCTCAGGAGTTGCTGGGTGTTATATTGATGCTCTCAGGAGTTGCTGGTGTTATATTGATGCTCTCAGGAGTTGCTGGGTGTTATATTGATGCTCTCAGGAGTTGCTGGGTGTTATATTGATGCTCTCAGGAGTTGCTGGTGTTATATTGATGATCTCAGGAGTTGCTGGTGTTATATTGATCCTCTCAGGAATTGCTGGTGTTATATTGATGCTCTCAGGAGTTGCTGGGTGTTATATTGATGCTCTCAGGAGTTGCTGGGTGTTATATTGATGCTCTCAGGAGTTGCTGGGTGTTATATTGATGATCTCAGGAGTTGCTGGGTGTTATATTGATGCTCTCAGGCGTTGCTGGGTGTTATATTGATGATCTCAGGAGTTGCTGGTGTTATATTGATGCTCTCAGGAGTTGCTGGTGTTATATTGATGCTCTCAGGAGTTGCTGGGTGTTATATTGATGATCTCAGGAGTTGCTGGTGTTATATTGATGCTCTCAGGAGTTGCTGGGTGTTATATTGATGATCTCAGGAGTTGCTGGGTGTTATATTGATGCTCTCAGGAGTTGCTGGATGTTATATTGATGCTCTCAGGAGTTGCTGGTGTTATATTGATGATCTCAGGAGTTGCTGGTGTTACATTAATGCTCTCAGGAGTTGCTGGGTGTTATATTGATGCTCTCAGGAGTTGCTGGTGTTATATTGATCCTCTCAGGAATTGCTGGGTGTTATATTGATGCTCTCAGGAGTTGCTGGGTGTTATATTGATGCTCTCAGGAGTTGCTGGGTGTTATATTGATGATCTCAGGAGTTGCTGGGTGTTATATTGATGCTCTCAGGAGTTGCTGGTGTTATATTGATGATCTCAGGAGTTGCTGGTGTTATATTGATGATCTCAGGAGTTGCTGGTGTTATATTGATGCTCTCAGGAGTTGCTGGTGTTATATTGATGATCTCAGGATTTGCTGGTGTTATATTGATCCTCTCAGGAATTGCTGGTGTTATATTGATGATCTCAGGAGTTGCTGGTGTTATATTGATGCACTCAGGAGTTGCTGGTGTTATATTGATCCTCTCAGGAGTTGCTGGTGTTATATTGATGCTCTCATGAGTTGCTGGTGTTATATTGATGATATCAGGAGTTGCTGGTGTTATATTGATGCTCTCAGGAGTTGCTGGGTGTTATATTGATACACTCAGGAGTTGCTGGGTGTTATATTGATGATCTCAGGAGTTGCTGGTGTTATATTGATGCTCTCAGGAGTTGCTGGGTGTTATATTGATGATCTCAGGAGATGCTGGTGTTATATTGATGCTCTCAGGAGTTGCTGGGTGTTATATTGATGCTCTCAGGAGTTGCTGGTGTTATATTGATGATATCAGGAGTTGCTGGTGTTATATTGATGATCTCAGGAGTTGCTGGGTGTTATATTGATGCTCTCAGGAGTTGCTGGTGTTATATTGATGCTCTCAGGAGTTGCTGGGTGTTATATTGATGATCTCAGGAGTTGCTGGTGTTATATTGATGATATCGGGAGTTGCTGGTGTTATATTGATGCTCTCAGGAGTTCCTGGGTGTTATATTGATGATCTCAGGAGTTGCTGGTGTTATATTGATGATATCAGGAGTTGCTGGTGTTATATTGATGATCTCAGGAGTTGCTGGTGTTATATTGATGCTCTCAGGAGTTGCTGGTGTTATATTGATGATATCAGGAGTTGCTGGTGTTATATTAATGCTCTCAGGAGTTGCTGGGTGTTATATTGATACTCTCAGGAGTTGCTGGGTGTTATATTGATGATCTCAGGAGTTGCTGGTGTTATATTGATGATATCAGGAGTTGCTGGTGTTATATTGATGATCTCAGGAGTTGCTGGTGTTATATTGATGCTCTCAGGAGTTGCTGGTGTTATATTGATGATATCAGGAGTTGCTGGTGTTATATTAATGCTCTCAGGAGTTGCTGGGTGTTATATTGATACTCTCAGGAGTTGCTGGGTGTTATATTGATGATCTCAGGAGTTGCTGGTGTTATATTGATGCTCTCAGGAGTTGCTGGTGTTATATTGATGCTCTCAGGAGTTGCTGGTGTTATATTGATGCTCTCAGGAGTTGCTGGTGTTATATTGATGATATCAGGAGTTGCTGGTGTTATATTGATGCTCTCAGGAGTTGCTGGGTGTTATATTGATACTCTCAGGAGTTGCTGGGTGTTATATTGATGATCTCAGGAGTTGCTGGTGTTATATTGATGCACTCAGGAGTTGCTGGGTGTTATATTGATGCTCTCGGGAGTTGCTGGTGTTATATTGATGATCTCAGGAGTTGCTGGTGTTATATTGATGCTCTCAGGAGTTGCTGGTGTTATATTGATGATATCAGGAGTTGCTGGTGTTATATTAATGCTCTCAGGAGTTGCTGGGTGTTATATTGATACTCTCAGGAGTTGCTGGGTGTTATATTGATGATCTCAGGAGTTGCTGGTGTTATATTGATGCTCTCAGGAGTTGCTGGGTGTTATATTGATGCTCTCAGGAGTTGCTGGTGTTATATTGATGATCTCAGGAGTTGCTGGTGTTATATTGATGATCTCAGGAGTTGCTGGTGTTATATTGATGCTCTCAGGAGTTGCTGGTGTTATATTGATCCTCTCAGGAATTGCTGGTGTTATATTGATGCTCTCAGGAGTTGCTGGGTGTTATATTGATGATCTCAGGAGTTGCTGGGTGTTATATTGATGCTCTCAGGAGTTGCTGGTGTTATATTGATGCTCTCAGGAGTTGCTGGGTGTTATATTGATGCTCTCAGGAGTTAATGGTGTTATATTGATCCTCTCAGGAATTGCTGGGTGTTATATTGATGCTCTCAGGAGTTGCTGGGTGTTATATTGATGATCTCAGGAGTTGCTGGGTGTTATATTGATGCTCTCAGGAGTTGCTGGGTGTTATATTGATGCTCTCAGGAGTTGCTGGTGTTATATTGATGCTCTCAGGAGTTGCTGGGTGTTATATTGATGCTCTCAGGAGTTGCTGGGTGTTATATTGATGCTCTCAGGAGTCGCTGGTGTTATATTGATGATCTCGGGAGTTGCTGGTGTTATATTGATCCTCTCAGGAATTGCTGGTGTTATATTGATGCTCTCAGGAGTTGCTGGGTGTTATATTGATGCTCTCAGGAGTTGCTGGGTGTTATATTGATGCTCTCAGGAGTTGCTGGGTGTTATATTGATGATCTCAGGAGTTGCTGGGTGTTATATTGATGCTCTCAGGCGTTGCTGAGTGTTATATTGATGATCTCAGGAGTTGCTGGTGTTATATTGATGCTCTCAGGAGTTGCTGGTGTTATATTGATGCTCTCAGGAGTTGCTGGTGTTATATTGATGCTCTCAGGAGTTGCTGGGTGTTATATTGATGCTCTCAGGAGTTGCTGGTGTTATATTGATGATCTCAGGAGTTGCTGGTGTTATATTGATGCTCTCAGGAGTTGCTGGGTGTTATATTGATGCTCTCAGGAGTTGCTGGTGTTATATTGATCCTCTCAGGAATTGCTGGGTGTTATATTGATGCTCTCAGGAGTTGCTGGGTGTTATATTGATGCTCTCAGGAGTTGCTGGGTGTTATATTGATGATCTCAGGAGTTGCTGGGTGTTATATTGATGCTCTCAGGAGTTGCTGGTGTTATATTGATGATCTCAGGAGTTGCTGTTGTTATATTGATGCTCTCAGGAGTTGCTGGTGTTATATTGATGCTCTCAGGAGTTGCTGGGTGTTATATTGATGCTCTCAGGAGTTGCTGGGTGTTATATTGATGCTCTCAGGAGTTGCTGGTGTTATATTGATGATCTCGGGAGTTGCTGGTGTTATATTGATCCTCTCAGGAATTGCTGGTGTTATATTGATGCTCTCAGGAGTTGCTGGGTGTTATATTGATGCTCTCAGGAGTTGCTGGGTGTTATATTGATGCTCTCAGGAGTTGCTGGGTGTTATATTGATGATCTCAGGAGTTGCTGGGTGTTATATTGATGCTCTCAGGCGTTGCTGAGTGTTATATTGATGATCTCAGGAGTTGCTGGTGTTATATTGATGCTCTCAGGAGTTGCTGGTGTTATATTGATGCTCTCAGGAGTTGCTGGTGTTATATTGATGCTCTCAGGAGTTGCTGGGTGTTATATTGATGCTCTCAGGAGTTGCTGGTGTTATATTGATGATCTCAGGAGTTGCTGGTGTTATATTGATGCTCTCAGGAGTTGCTGGGTGTTATATTGATGCTCTCAGGAGTTGCTGGTGTTATATTGATCCTCTCAGGAATTGCTGGGTGTTATATTGATGCTCTCAGGAGTTGCTGGGTGTTATATTGATGCTCTCAGGAGTTGCTGGGTGTTATATTGATGATCTCAGGAGTTGCTGGGTGTTATATTGATGCTCTCAGGAGTTGCTGGTGTTATATTGATGATCTCAGGAGTTGCTGGTGTTATATTGATGATCTCAGGAGTTGCTGGTGTTATATTGATGCTCTCAGGAGTTGCTGGTGTTATATTGATGATCTCAGGATTTGCTGGTGTTATATTGATCCTCTCATGAATTGCTGGTGTTATATTGATGATCTCAGGAGTTGCTGGTGTTATATTGATCCTCTCATGAGTTGCTGGTGTTATATTGATGCTCTCAGGAGTTGCTGGGTGTTAAATTGATGCTCTCAGGAGTTGCTGGTGTTATATTGATGATCTCAGGAGTTGCTGGTGTTATATTTATCCTCTCAGGAGTTGCTGGTGTTATATTGATGCTCTCAGGAGTTGCTGGGTATTATATTGATGATCTCAGGAGTTGCTGGGTGTTATATTGATGCTCTCAGGAGTTGCTGGGTGTTATATTGATGCTCTCAGGAGTTAATGGTGTTATATTGATCCTCTCAGGAGTTGCTGGTGTTATATTGATGCTCTCAGGAGTTGCTGGGTGTTATATTGATGCTCTCAGGAGTTGCTGGGTGTTATATTGATGCTCTCAGGAGTTGCTGGGTGTTATATTGATGCTCTCAGGAGTTGCTGGGTGTTATATTGATGCTCTCAGGAGTTAATGGTGTTATATTGATCCTCTCAGGAATTGCTGGGTGTTATATTGATGCTCTCAGGAGTTGCTGGGTGTTATATTGATGATCTCAGGAGTTGCTGGGTGTTATATTGATGCTCTCAGGAGTTGCTGGGTGTTATATTGATGCTCTCAGGAGTTGCTGGGTGTTATATTGATGCTCTCAGGAGTTAATGGTGTTATATTGATCCTCTCAGGAATTGCTGGGTGTTATATTGATGCTCTCAGGAGTTGCTGGGTGTTATATTTATGATCTCAGGAGTTGCTGGGTGTTATATTGATGCTCTCAGGAGTTGCTGGGTGTTATATTGATGCTCTCAGGAGTTAATGGTGTTATATTGATCCTCTCAGGAATTGCTGGGTGTTATATTGATGCTCTCAGGAGTTGCTGGGTGTTATATTGATGATCTCAGGAGTTGCTGGGTGTTATATTGATGCTCTCAGGAGTTGCTGGGTGTTATATTGATGCTCTCAGGAGTTGCTGGTGTTATATTGATGCTCTCAGGAGTTGCTGGGTGTTATATTGATGCTCTCAGGAGTTGCTGGGTGTTATATTGATGCTCTCAGGAGTTGCTGGTGTTATATTGATGATCTCAGGAGTTGCTGGTGTTATATTGATCCTCTCAGGAATTGCTGGTGTTATATTGATGCTCTCAGGAGTTGCTGGGTGTTATATTGATGCTCTCAGGAGTTGCTGGGTGTTATATTGATGCTCTCAGGAGTTGCTGGGTGTTATATTGATGATCTCAGGAGTTGCTGGGTGTTATATTGATGCTCTCAGGCGTTGCTGGGTGTTATATTGATGATCTCAGGAGTTGCTGGTGTTATATTGATGCTCTCAGGAGTTGCTGGTGTTATATTGATGCTCTCAGGAGTTGCTGGGTGTTATATTGATGATCTCAGGAGTTGCTGGTGTTATATTGATGCTCTCAGGAGTTGCTGGGTGTTATATTGATGATCTCAGGAGTTGCTGGGTGTTATATTGATGCTCTCAGGAGTTGCTGGATGTTATATTGATGCTCTCAGGAGTTGCTGGTGTTATATTGATGATCTCAGGAGTTGCTGGTGTTATATTAATGCTCTCAGGAGTTGCTGGGTGTTATATTGATGCTCTCAGGAGTTGCTGGTGTTATATTGATCCTCTCAGGAATTGCTGGGTGTTATATTGATGCTCTCAGGAGTTGCTGGGTGTTATATTGATGCTCTCAGGAGTTGCTGGGTGTTATATTGATGATCTCAGGAGTTGCTGGGTGTTATATTGATGCTCTCAGGAGTTGCTGGTGTTATATTGATGCTCTCAGGAGTTGCTGGTGTTATATTGATGATCTCAGGATTTGCTGGTGTTATATTGATCCTCTCAGGAATTGCTGGTGTTATATTGATGATCTCAGGAGTTGCTGGTGTTATATTGATCCTCTCATGAGTTGCTGGTGTTATATTGATGCTCTCAGGAGTTGCTGGGTGTTAAATTGATGCTCTCAGGAGTTGCTGGTGTTATTTTGATGATCTCAGGAGTTGCTGGGTGTTATATTGATGCTCTCAGGAGTTGCTGGTGTTATATTGATCCTCTCAGGAGTTGCTGGTGTTATATTGATGCTCTCAGGAGTTGCTGGGTGTTATATTGATGATCTCAGGAGTTGCTGGGTGTTATATTGATGCTCTCAGGAGTTGCTGGGTGTTATATTGATGCTCTCAGGAGTTGCTGGGTGTTATATTGATGCTCTCAGGAGTTGCTGGTGTTATATTGATGATCTCAGGAGTTGCTGGTGTTATATTGATCCTCTCAGGAATTGCTGGTGTTATATTGATGCTCTCAGGAGTTGCTGGTGTTATATTGATGATCTCAGGAGTTGCTGGGTGTTATATTGATGCTCTCAGGAGTTGCTGGTGTTATATTGATGCTCTCAGGAGTTGCTGGGTGTTATATTGATACTCTCAGGAGTTGCTGGGTGTTATATTGATGATCTCAGGAGTTGCTGGTGTTATATTGATGCTCTTAGGAGTTACTGGTGTTATATTGATGCTCTCAGGAGTTGCTGGTGTTATATTGATGATATCAGGAGTTGCTGGTGTTATATTGATGCTCTCAGGAGTTGCTGGGTGTTATATTGATGATCTCAGGAGTTGCTGGTGTTATATTGATGCTCTCAGGAGTTGCTGGTGTTATATTGATGATCTCAGGAGTTGCTGGGTGTTATATTGATGCTCTCAGGAGTTGCTTGTGTTATATTGATGATCTCAGGAGTTGCTGGGTGTTATATTGATGATCTCAGGAGTTGCTGGTGTTATATTGATGCTCTCAGGAGTTGCTGGTGTTATATTGATGATCTCAGGAGTTGCTGGGTGTTATATTGATGCTCTCAGGAGTTGCTGGGTGTTATATTGATGATCTCAGGAGTTGCTTGTGTTATATTGATGATCTCAGGAGTTGCTGGGTGTTATATTTATGCTCTCAGGAGTTGCTGGGTGTTATATTGATGCTCTCAGGAGTTGCTGGGTGTTATATTGATGATCTCAGGAGTTGCTGGTGTTATATTGATGATCTCAGGAGTTGCTGGTGTTATATTGATGATCTCAGGAGTTGCTGGGTGTTATATTGATGCTCTCAGGAGTTGCTGGTGTTATATTGATGATCTCAGGAGTTGCTGGTGTTATATTGATGCTCTCAGGAGTTGCTGGGTGTTATGCTCAATCATCACTCAATTAATCACTTAATTATCTCTTTTACTTTAACACTTTAACACTGCTTCAGTGTTACTAATGGCCCCTTCAGACTGCACGATTTTAGCCCCGATTTTGGCTTGCCGACAGGTTTTGAGAAATCGCCGACAAATGCCCGAAATCACAGGCAAATCGGTGCTCGTTCACGCGAGTGACAATCATGCAGTGTGAATGAGCAAATACGCGATCTGAGAGAATCGCCGATGACTCGCCGACACCCGTGAGATATTTGGCATGCTAAATATCTGGACCTGTCGGCGATTCAAAATCCTGCTGTGTGAAAAGTGTTGTGACTGAAACTACATCGGCGATGACCGACAGCCAATGAGAGAGCAAGATACAGAGCAGGGGGGAGTTCGGGGAGGAGTTATAGACCATATTCTTCCTTTCTTTTCTTGTTTTTCCCTGCAAATCAGCGCACAGGTAATTCGTATTGGAAGCTTCTTCTTGCGGGCTACCATTTTTAATAATAATCCCAGTCTCACGTGAGAACCAGTCTTGCACGCGTGATGTCACGTTGTTTCCTTGTCACATCTCGCGTGTGTTTGGTTGTGAAACGTAGTTTGCGTGCCAGACAGAGTTGTCAGCGATTCTTTATGGCAAGCCAAGAGGGTCAGAATTACGCTATAGATTAATCTCGTTTACAGCCAAACGCCGTCAAATACGGCGTTTTAAACCGTATTTCGCGCGTTTTTTACGCCGTTGTAATTACAAACGCCGTAAAAAACGTGCGAAATACGTCAATGACGCCGTATTCCACAGCGTTTTAGTGTGCATGGAAAGCGCCGCTTTTTACGCCGTTCATTTACGCCATATGATGGCGTAAAATACGCCGTTTTGGTTGAACAGAGCGCGCGTTATTTTACGGCGTTTTGCTAATAGTATAATGAGCCACGCCCACTGTTTTACACAGCCAGTGAGTTTGAACTGTTCTTTCCCAATCAATGATGAACTGAGTCAGACCAGACCAATTCAGCACGGATCATTATAGCCAAGGATCATTCGAATCTGTGAATGGTTTATTATTTTTTGTGTATACTTACTATAAAAACAAAACATTGCTTGTATAATGAAGAAAACAAACAGCTTTCCTTTCCGTGAAATTGCTTCTCAAAAGCGATAATTTTCACCATGAACCGAAATAAATTTTGTGTATAGATAGGCTATTTATTCCTTTTATATGATTTCATCCTGTTTTTGTCTTGTTCACAGAAGTGCTACAGGTGCATACGATGATGATTCTGTTCTTTATGCAGCTATTTGTGCATGCAGGCTAAAACTAAACCCCTGGAAAAAAATTTTTGTGTGTTTTTAATGGGTCACAGACACTTGTAAATTTTTATTTAACATAATCTTGTCGGTTAATGAATGGAGATGATCGTTTTTTTTTTTTTTTGCCATATGCAAATATAGCAATGTGCTTAGCATCTTAATTTAATCTTTTTTTGATCATTAGTTCATTAACTAATTATGTTAACTCAACTTTTAATGTTAAGAGCTGGATACTAATTGGGCTACTAAGTAAATAATGTCAACTAAATAGTTTATTGATTAGAGTTGCCATAGACTAAAGATTTTTCTAGTCGACTATAGTCATTCATTTAAGCAATTAGTTGACTAATCGCACGTTTATATTAATTTCTTCTTATATACTTGGTGCATGGAGGAATATAGCCTCCCATACTAAAGCGCATGCATAAATCTTGCCGCAAAAGTAGAATGATGATAATAAATGTGTCTGAACAAATAACGAGGCATTTAAACTAATGTTTTCTAAATCAGGCAGCTAACATATCTCCATCTCCGCTGTAAAGGGGATGCGCTTTTAGAGAGAAATGCACCTTTCATACGGATTACATAATCAGACGGTATTTGCTTTCGATTCTAATTTGTTCGTTTAAAAGTGGACATTTCAAGCTGTGAGGCTAGTATACGCTGTTTTTCAGTTCATTTGAGACGCGCTCCAGTTCACGGAGAGCATGAAAGTTATTTTACAAAAGCACGTCGTTTTCTTGTTATTGTGAGTTTACACAAATATAATTAGTTGCGAATGATGTATTATTCTTTTCTGTATGACCAGAAATTAGGGAGTATTTTAAGTTGTTTCCACTGTTGATAGGAAAATGCAAGTGATGCAATTCGCCGGCGCCTCCATGTCATGCAGTAAGCGCGCTCCACAATGGTGGAACATGTTGGAATAGACGATTTAATATTAATGATGAGCGTCAAAATCTTGTGGTAATTTGTGATAACCCTAGCCCTTTATTATTATTGTCTAAATAATAAATTATTAGACTGACATTGTGACTGACTGACTGACTGTGACTGTATTATGACTGACATTTGACGAATTGCTTTGTTCCTTTTTTGTAAGTTTTGGACAAAAGTGTCTTCTAAATATGTAGCCTAAAATGTAATAATAATTATTATTATTGTTGTTATTATTATTATTTGAGTGTATAACTATAAACGCGTTCACTTAAGACAGTAATAGGCTATGTTTATCATAAAATAATTTATGAATGCTTTATTTTTTAAGCAAAAATTATGCAAAAAATGTAGGCCTATTTTATCCAAAACTGTAAAAGGTTAGGTTATAGCCTATAAAAATAATGCATTGATAAATTATTTTATTACAAACATATATATATTTGTAAATATTAGTGTCTTAAAAGAGCTAAATTTAGGCTACAGATCTGTGGATGTTCAGGGTTAGTTAACTAAAACTATTAAAAACATTTATGCTAATCGAGATAAACCGGAAATAAAGGAAAATAAGTATTAGTTGAAAAACTTAAACTAAATGAAAATTAGAAATGTGTCCTTTTATTAACAAATTGGATTCATTTAGGGGTTTTTCCCTGCGACCTTCAACCGACGCGATCATCTCCATTCATTAACCAACAAGATTATGTTAAATACAAATTTACAAGTGTCTGTGACCCATTAAAAACACACAAACATTTATTTCCAGGGGTTTAGTTTTAGCCTGCATGCACAAATAGCTGCATAAAGAACAGAATCATCATCGTATGCACCTGTAGCACTTCTTTGAACAAGACAAAAACAGGATGAAATCATATAAAAGGAATAAATAGCCTATCTATACACGAAATTTCGCTTTTGAGAAGCAAGTTCACGGAAAGGAAAGCTGTTTGTTTTCTTCATTATACAAGCAATGTTTTGTTTTTATAGTAAGTGTAGGTAGGCTATACACAAAAAATAATAAACCATTCACAGATTCGAATGATCCTTGGCTATAAGGATCCGTGCTGAATTGGTCTGGTCTGACTCAGTTCATCATTGATTGGGAGAGAACAGTTCAAACTCACTGGCTGTGTAAAACAGTGGGCGTGGCTCATTATACTATTAGCAAAACGCCGTAAAATAACGCGCGCTCTGTTCAACCAAAACGGCGTTTTTAAAAAGCGGCGCTTTCCATGCACACTAAAACGCCGTGGAATACGGCGTCATTGACGTATTTTGCGCGTTTTTTGAGATGGTCCTCACTGCGGAACATGAAATCCACGGGGAGGAGTCGGATCCAGATCCGACTCCTCCCACCTTACATACACCTAAACCTACCCAACTCCGCCCCCTGATCCCTAAACCCACCCCTAATCCCTAAACCCAACCCTAATCCTACCCATCTCCACCCCTTGGATCTTGATCCGACTCCTCCCCGTGGATCTCATGTACTGCATTGAGGTGCTACTGCGTTTTTTACGGCGTTTGGCTGTAAACGCGATTAAGATGGCAGCGTAATTCTGACCCTCTTGGCTTGCCATAATTCTTCCTATTGTAAAGTCATGCAGTGTGAAATCTTCTGTCGCCGATCCATCGTGGATCTGAACTCGGCATTACACTCTTGAGTGTGGACTCATATAAACACTGAGCAGTGTTAATTTAACACTGGGGATTTTGCTGTGTATTACAAAATTACTTGTATATGGGTATTAAAGTTTATTTATCAAGTTTAAAGTATCAGGTAAATCAGTTTATTTCCATTACAATCAATAATTGTAATATAATGAAAGCCATTTGTTTTCTGGTAAAATAAGAATGACACCTTGCACTTGAAGAAAGCATGTATGAATGTATTCATTTCACAGTCAAGAAAACAACATTTGTGAAAATTACCTTTTGTAAGGATTAATCAAGATTTTGAGCTCACAGCACTTGAAATCTTAAGTTTATGTATTTTTAAGGTAAATAAGTTATTAGGGCCCGAGCACCGATGGTGAGAGGACCCTATTGTTTTTGCTCCGTTTATTATTATTCCGCTTCTTCTTCTTCTAAATGAATCGCTTTTTAGAGGGCCTAAACATGCTCGAAAACTCATGAAACTTTGCACACGCTTCAGAAGTGGTGAAAATTTACGTGTGATATGGTTTTCAAAATTGGGTGGGGCAAATTCTGTAAATTATTGCCCCCACATTTTCCCCCGGCTCTACGTTTCACGTACAGGTATGAAATTTGGTACATACATGTAATGACCCAATACCTACAAAAAAGTCTCTTGGAGCATAGCCCTAAACACAACAGGAAGTCAGCTATTTTGAACTTCCTCCTAGATTTTGTGCATTTTTCATAATTTCCTGGGCCCGTATCCATAAAGATTCTAAGAATCCTCTCAGAAAACTCTTAATTTAGCTTAAAAACTTATGTAGGAGTCTTAGCTTAAGAGCAATTCGGGACCGATCTGAGAGCAACTCTGAGTAAGGAAAAGACAAAAACTTTTATCTTAGTGAGGAGGCGAGGTTGACCCCGTTGCTATGTATGACACAATCTTTTGACCGTTCTCTCACACACACACACACACACATTATATATGTGTATATAAATCCTTTTTTTTTTTTTTTACCATGCTGTTAATTTCCTATAAGGTATTTGATTGGCTTAGAATGATAAAAATTGTTCCACTCTTTCCAATTACACTGATTGCTGGCATGTCCATTTAAGTGGTGGTTTGAATGTTGGTTTTAATGTAACAAACATGGAATCAAAACCAAGAAGGATGAGAAAGCCCAACTGGACAGAGGAACAGTGTTTACTGTTAGCCCATTTAGTGGATGAACACAAGGCCATCCTTAAAGGAAAATTCGGGCTGGGTGTCAATCTATAGCGTCTTATTAACTCACTGTCATCCATTGTCTGCAACTAATTTCTTCTCCCTCTTCGTCTTTCTGCCATTTTCTCCTCTGCTAAAGAAACTCTTAAGCCTCTTAAAAGTCCTTGTCCGTACTCCTAACAATTTTGACCTTAAGACCTCTTTTAAGGGTTAAGATACTTTCTGAATTACTTTTAAAATTAACGAAAAAATCCTAGTAAAGAAAAGAGTAAATGCCCACATTTCTAAGAATTTTCTTAGAATTTTGTCACTAGGAGCTACTCTTTGCATTAAGATTCTTTATGAATACGGGCCCTGATGTTGTACTTTAACGAACTCCTCCTACAGTTTTGATCTGATCCTCTTCAAATTTGGTGAGTGTAATCTTAAGGCCTTTGCGACGTTAAATTGCGAAGATCTTGAGTTTTCGTCGAAGGGTGTGCCCTTGGCGGCCTGACAAATGTACACCCAATTTCAGCCTTTTGGTGATTTGTGCATGAATATGTCATACAGTTCAATATTGCTTGCAGTTCCGATGTTGCTAGGCAACCAGACAGCCTGCAGTAACTCAGGCATACAATGTCTGATCTGCCTCAAACTTCACATGTTAAGAGTCCTGTCCTGAACACATGACCATGCTCATATTTGGTTATAGCAATAGCTATAATGGAAGACAGCTTGTCCATCGACGCTGCATCGGACGACTGGCCGGGCTCCACTCTCGACCCCGCCCCGTCGACGCTAGCTAGCACTAGCGGGGGCTCCACTATGGATACTGAGATTATCTGTGTCCTCTCTAAGGCCGTGCAAGACCTCGGGCTCGATTGGTCTTCTCCCGAAGAACCAACCCGGAGCCGACTGGATGAGTGGTTTCTGCAGGGGCGCCAGCAGGCCCCTCGACAAAGGCCTTCTCCCTTCTTCCCGGAAGTTCACGACGAACTCACCAAGTCGTGGAAAGCCCCCCACTCTGCGCGCCTAAAGCCTTCTTTTTCTTCTTCGCTCTCCTCAGTGGACGGCGCGAAAGAAAGAGGCTACGAGGGAACGCCGCCCCTCGAGGAGGCCGTGGCCAATCATCTCTGCCCGCCCTCCACCACCGGATGGAAAGCCAAAGCTTCCCACCCCTCGAAGCCCTGCCGCACTACCTCTGCTCTCGCCGGTCGCGCCTACGCCGCCACCGGCCAAGCTGTATCAGCGCTTCACTCAATGGCGGTACTTCAAGTGTTCCAAGCCAAGCTTCTCCACTCTATGGACGAGTCTGGCCCCGAACCCGAAGCCTTCAGGGACTTACGCAGCACGACTGATATAGCTCTGCGAGCCACGAAGGCCACCGCCCAGTCCATCGGCCGTGCTATGGCTAATTTGACTGTTCTCGAGCGCCATCTGTGGCTGACTCTGACTGAAATGAAGGACGCGGATAAGGCGCCATTTCTCGATGCGCCTATCTCCACCAGCGGGCTGTTTGGACCGGCGGTTAAAGGTTTCGCCGAACGCTTCACTGAGGCCCAGAACGCTTCACAAGCTATGCGTCATTTCCTGCCAATGTGGTCGAGACGAAAGTGAGAAAAGAGTGTTCACATGTTCTACGCACCGAGGTGCGCAAACTAATAGAAAAGGGCGCTGTGGAAACTGTTTCCCCCTCTCTGAGCGGGACAGGTTTTTACAGCCGCTATTTTCTCGTCCCGAAAAAGGATGGCGGTCTCCGCCCCATCCTAGATCTCAGACACCTGAACAAAGCACTAATGATTCGCTCGTTCAGAATGTTAACAACCAAGCATATCCTCGCGCAAGTGCGCCCAGGAGATTGGTTTCTCTCAGTGGATCTGAAAGATGCTTACTTTCACATTCCAATAGCGCCTCATCACAGGCCATTTCTGAGATTCGCTTTCGAGGGACAGTCATACCAGTACACAGTACTCCCGTTCGGCCTGTCCCTGGCTCCCCGTACATTCACGAAATGTATGGATGCAGCACTTTCCCCCCTAAGACGAAGGGGAGTGCGAATACTGAATTATCTCGACGATTGGCTGGTTCTAGCACAATCAGAGAGTCAGCTAATAACACACAGATCTTGGATTATCAGCCATTTAGAATGCCTGGGTCTAAGAATCAATTTTGCAAAAAGCATACTATCTCCCAGCCAGAGAATTTCTTTCCTGGGAATAGTTCTAGACTCGATGCAAATGACAGCGCCCCCGTCAAACGGTTTCAGAGGATGCTCGGCCTCATGGCCTAAGCATCGGCCGTACTCCAGCTAGGATTGTTGCATATGCGCCCTCTCCAACGCTGGCTCAAGAGCCGCGTCCCTACTCATGCGTGGCGTTCTGGCCACTTTTTAATCAGAGCGAACCACGGCTGTATAAAAGCCCTGACGCACTGGAAAGCCGCCGACTGGTACCAGTCAGGCGTGAGTCTGGGTGTGAACACAAGGAGAAAGATGATAACGACAGATGCCTCCAAAATAGGTTGGGGGGCCCTTTACGAGGGCAGGCCTGTCTCCGGCTTTTGGTCAAACCCGGAGAAGCGCCTACACATAAACTGTCTGGAAATGAAAGCGGTCGCTTTGGCTCTCAGAGCCCTGCTCCCACATCTAAAAAACGAACACGTCCTGGTCCGAACGGACAACATGACGGTAGTGTCGTACATAAATCGCCAGGGTGGACTCAGGTCGAGCTCCATGCATTCAATGGCCAGGAGACTCATTTTATGGTCCCAGCACAACTTGCGCTCGCTGAGAGCAGCGCATGTGCCAGGCGCCCTGAACCAGGGGGCAGACATGCTATCCAGAGACAAGATTCTCCCAGGAGAATGGGCTCTCAACCCTCTGACGATTCAGTGGTTATGGAAAACCTTTGGCAAAGCGGAGATCGACCTCTTCGCCTCCAAGGAGAACGCGCACTGCTCTCTTTTCTTCACGAAAAGCACGGACGCGCTCGCCCAGAGCTGGCCGAGCCGCCCCTTATATGCCTTTCCCCCGATCGCGATGCTGCCACAGGTCATCAGTCAGGTCAGAGAGGAGGAAAACGCAGTGCTGCTGATAGCCCCACTCTGGAAGAACCAAACATGGTTTCCAGATCTGATGCAAATGCAATCTGCACCACGGCCGATTCCACTGAGGCCAGACCTCCTCAGTCAGGCCAGCGGGATGATATTTCATCCCGCCCCGATCTGTGGGCCCTTCATGCATGGCCCCTCAACGGGTTCCCAGGAACCTCGCGAGCGGAGCACTAAAAACCATCGCTGAGGCGCGGGCGCCCTCCACGAGACGCTTATATGCCCAGAAATGGAAAGTGTTCAGTGACTGGTGTAATACCAAGGGCCTGAACCCTGTAACATGCGAGATTACGAGTGTACTCGTTTTCCTACAAGGGCTTCTGGAGGCGGGCCGCACCCCCTCCACGCTCAAAGTATATGTGGCTGCCATCACAGCGTCACACGACCTTGTAATGGAACGTCCATTGGGAAGAAACGACCTAATTATTCGTTTCCTAAGGGGCGCCAGGAGGATGAACCCTTCACGCCCCCCCTCAGTGCCGATCTGGGACCTAGCTACGGTCCTAGATGCTCTTAAAGGGCCCCCGTTCGAACCACTCCGAACCGTGCAC
This sequence comes from Gila orcuttii, assembly GCA_026230005.1. NCBI lineage: Eukaryota > Metazoa > Chordata > Actinopteri > Cypriniformes > Leuciscidae > Gila > Gila orcuttii. The sequence continues at coordinate 4,577,319 of JAPDVR010000025.1, forward strand.
CTTAAACAGCTCTCGCTCAAGACGGCGCTCTTGCTGGCACTCGCCTCGGTCAAGAGAGTGGGCGACCTGCACGCGCTTTCAACAAGCGCTGCCTGCCTAGAATTCGGGCCTAACGACTGCAGGGTCGTCCTTAGACCGAAACATGGGTATATTCCTAAAGTGCTCACCACTCCCTTCAGAGCACAGGTTATCTCCCTAACTGCGCTTTCGTCTCCAGCAGACGAACACGACGCTAATCTACTCTGCCCCGTTAGGGCTCTCAGAGTGTATTTGGAGCGTTCTGCCCTATTCAGACAGACAGAACAACTGTTTGTATGCTTTGGCGGCCGTACGAAAGGTTCCGCCGTTTCAAAGCAGAGAATCTCTCACTGGATAGTCGAAGCTATAGCGCTGGCTTATGAAGCTAAGGGACTTCAATGCCCCTGGGGAGTCAAAGCACACTCCACCAGGAGTGTGGCTTCTTCCTGGGCATGGTCGAGCGGGATACCGATCGAGGATATTTGTGCGGCGGCAGGCTGGGCCTCACCGTCCACATTTATCAGATTCTACAACCTACAGGTCCCGACATTGCATTCCAATGTGCTATCAGCATAATGCTAGTTGAACTGCGAGTTCGTATCTAGATTATGTATGTGCTTGTGTCACACTGAGCGCCTTCTAGCCGCTCTGTATTTTTTCCCACATATAAAGCTCGCCTCTGCCGGCTAGTTGGATGATAACTTTGCTTTTTAGCTCAGGCACCTGCCTCTGGCCATCATAAGGCGAAGTTCAGCACGCACAGCGTTTTGCATGGTGTTCCCATAGCGTAAGCTACTTACGCAATAGGAGAGACCTCTCGAAAGGGAACGACTCGGTTACTAACGTAACCTCGGTTCCCTGAGAGGAGGGAACGAGTATTGCGTAAGCTGACGTGCTTGTGCTTGGTTAGTTCGCTTCAGTCGTTTTAACCTAAAGAACTCTCATGATGGGGCGCCCAATATATAGCTTGGCCACGCCCATCTTGGCGGGCTCTGACGCACGCGGGCGCGAAGCGCGCTCATTGGTCGCGCATTCAGAGTCGCCCCGTCATTGGTTCGAGCAAGTTGCCGCAGCACAGCCAATGACCGAGTTCCTTCGTTCATTGCTGTCAGCTGTGCAGCTGCAATGCGTTTTACATAAAGACTTCAATATTCTCGAGAAAAGGAGTTTTCCCATAGCGTAAGCTACTTACGCAATACTCGTTCCCTCCTCTCAGGGAACCGAGGTTACGTTAGTAACCGAGTCGTTAATTCTGCAGTTATGGCTTAGCACATCAGAAACCAATTTTATAGAGATGTATTGATGTTTTTTTATTTATTTTATTTTTTAAATGTGAGATAGTTTGAACAGACAAAACAGGCGCTATTTTTAACGGCCAAATCATACCGATAACAGTAGGTTAAAAAATACAATTTGTCCGATAACGATCATCCGATGTAGGCTACTTATGATTTATCAGTGCTTGGATTAAAACTTTGCTGATTATCGGCAATAATTGGCACAATGTAGCTAGCCTAGCTACTACATGCTAAATATTTTATTATGGTATAGTTTTAGTTAGGCTATATGACAATCATGCAGATTTTGTTTGCTGTATGTCAAGAAGAGTATTTAATAAGTAATTTGTTGAGGTAGTTTTAAGCTCTAGAGTCTAGACTATCTGCTGTCTGACCTCGTGTCACTCATAAGTAAGGCTAATCAGAAAGTGACAGGTGTCAATCAGTCGCATGAACTCCGCTAATCCACAGCTTTAACTGTGCGCTTGACCACACACACACACACACACACGCACGCCAGTATAACTCAGGACCAGTGTTGTGTGATTTCTCAGTGGTTTTAATCTCTCACCGTGTGTTTCAGCGGCTGTACAGCAGATGGCAGCGGATTACAGTAACTCCATTAGCTTGGCACAGGACTGGCACTAAAAGCACTGACTGCAGAGGACAGAGCCTCATATAAATACATCACACAATAACATGCTCGTGTCATGGTGGTATCTCTACCTGGGCGCGCAAAGCCTCTACACACACGGTAAGACTGACATGTGTGTGTTTTAACAAGAGTGGATGTTGAACATAAAGTCTTAAATGACCTTGATTGGAAACGAGAGGAGGGTTACGTGAGGATCAGAGTGTGTTTGAGTGTACAGGACAGGACAGACGTGTGTGTTTGTCCACATGATACATCACTGGAGGAGTGTCCTGTAAGTGACCTTGATCTATACAGACAGCAGCAGATATTATAAACATGAAGCAGGTTCTTCATTACAGCAGATTTCTTGTGATGCCTGTGTGATTTACTGAAGAGTATCTGTGTACCGGTGAGATCTTAACACATGCTGCTTTATTTCTATATATCATCTGTGTGTTATGATTGTTTTGATGATGAGATGAGGTTCTCCATTTGCTGCTCTGTTGACTGAGTTTTGGGAATTGTTGCTTGGTGAGGTTATTAATCATCAACATGGTTAGAGGTTGTTTGGGCAAAACTTAATATGGGACTAATTTAACCAACATGTTCTCTTGACATTTATTGCTTCACCTCAAATTAACCTCGTATTTTCCTTTCGAATTCTTTAAAATATTCCTGTAAATTTGAGCTATAGCTCTTTCTGGGTTTTAGGTAATTGTTTTTACCAGAATGATCATATATACGTAATTGAGTATAGGCATGTTATTAGAATCAACGATTATCTAATTTTTCTTTTTTATATTTTTCTTTTTAATTAGCCTACAATTTTACCAATTGTGTCGTTTTTATTAGTTAAAAAAAAAGGTTTTTGTTAAATGTAATCATTTAATCTTGTGAGAAATATTGAGATATTTTTGATTCAGACTTTGGTGTCTTCGCAATATTGTAAAGATCTCTAGTTGAGATACAGGAAAAAGTCTCCAGTTGCTCTCTTTTTCATATCATTGCCATTTAAGAGAAATAATTTAGATATTACGCAGAGGGGTGTGTGTGTGTGTGTGTGTGTGCCTACTTAACTATATTTTGGGGACAAATTTGTACCCAGAAGTGACCAAAACCTCCCTTTATGGACGTACTCATTTGTAAATCAGGTTTTTTAACAATGTAAAACTGCAGAAAGTTGTGTATGATGGGTAGGTTTAGGGGTACGGTTAGTGTAAGAGGAGAGAATATACAGTTTGTACAGTATAAAAATCATTATGTCTATGGAATGTCCCCTTTTAGATATCAGTGTGAGTGTGTGTTTGCAGTGATTTGATGATTTTCCTCTGCAGTGTTGAATATGGCATCAGTCCTGCAGAAGCTCATCACTCCTCTGTTCAGCGGGCCGGTTGAACCGCCCAGGAATAAAGTGACGGTGGTCGGCGTGGGACAGGTTGGCATGGCCTGTGCCGTCAGCATTCTCCTGCGGGTGAGACTGTGAACGTTATGAAGTCATTGATCGTTTCAGGCGGGTCTCGCCAACAAAATTCGGACTTTGTGACCAAAGCACAAACATATTCCTTGTTTGTTTATTGATTGTACAAGAGGTTATGAACATTTTGCTCATGCTGAGGATGTCAGTAGGTCAGTGGGTCACAATATCAATCATTTGGGTCATGTTTGTCTGCGCTTGACTTTGATCCCTTTGTCCAATTAGACAAAAGGTGAAGATCCACGGCCAGCACAAACATAGATGAGCAATTCTGAGTCTAACAGGTCAATAAAACTAGATTAGGACAAAAATAAGTTGTTTGAAGAACCTGTATTGGCCAATGATTTGACATTCAATATATATATATATATATATATATATATATATATATATATATATATATATATATAAAATACACAGACTATGATTTCAACACATTTCTTCTAAGAAAAACATGTTTTCAGTTTAATTTTTTTAATATATATTTTTTATATTTTTGTGTGTCTCAATGTCAATAATGTCTTGGTGTAACTGTCTATAAAAACATTATTATATCTATTTTTAATATTATTATTTCTTTAATATTTTATTTATTTCTGTATTTTCATATTTTTATTATTAGAAGTAGTATAATTATTATTATTTGTACTATTATTATTTCTATCTATCATTATGTGTCTAAAAAATCAGTGTTTTAAACATTTATTTTAAAATAAAGTACATGCTTGTGTGTTGTATGAGTATATCTGATTTGTGAGTTATTTGTTGTGTGTGTTTGTGTGTGTGTGTGTGTAGGAGCTGGCGGACGAGCTGGCGCTGGTGGACGTGGTCGAGGACAAACTGAAGGGGGAGATGATGGACTTACAGCATGGAAGTCTCTTCTTAAAGACGCCCAAGATCGTCTCAGGCAAAGGTAGCGCACTTCTTCTGTCATATAAATGCCTCATTCGTTTATTCTTCTGTCACCTCAACTCCTCAATGTTACTCACTCATGCAAAAGGTGCCACTATGATGCTGGTGGTTGCCAGGGTGTTGCTAAGCAGTTGCTAATATGTTTTATATTATGTTACGATATGGTTGTTTGGGAATTTTGAGTGGTTTGTTTTAAAAGAGAGCTAAAAAAGCTCCCTTGTGAAATGTTTTGTCATTCAGATTACTCTGTGACGGCCAACTCTCGTGTGGTGGTGGTGACGGCGGGCGTTCGACAGCAGGAGGGCGAGAGCAGACTCAATCTGGTGCAGAGAAACGTCAACATCTTCAAACACATCATCCCTCAGATCGTCAAATACAGTCCCAACTGCATCCTCATCGTGGTGTCCAACCCAGGTACACACACACACTCTCACTATCACACACACACACTCTGTCACATACTCACACTCTCACTCTCACCATCACACACTCACACTCTCACTATCACACACATTCTGTCACACACTCGCACTCTCACTATCACACACACACTCTCTCACTATCACACACATACTCTCTCACACACTCTCACTACCACACATTCACTCTCTGGTCACACACTCACACTCTCACTATCTCACACACTCGCACTCTCTCACACACGCACACACACTAGCACTCTCACTAGCACTCTCACTATCACACACACTCTCTGTCACATACTCTCACTATCACACACTCACTCTCTGGTCACACACACTCTCTGTGACATACTCACACTCTCACTATCACACACACACACACACACACTCTGTCACACACTCTCACTACCACACACCCACTCGCACTCTCTGTCACACACACTCTCACTATATCACACACACTCTGTCACACACTCTCAATATCACACTCACACTCTCTGTCACATACTCACACTCTCACTGTCACTATCACACACACTCCCTGTCACACACTCGCACTCTCACTATCACTCACACACTCTCTGTCACACACTCGCACTCACTTTCACTATCACACACTAACTCTCTGGTCACTCACTCTCTGGTCACACACTCACTCTCTGGTCACACACACACTCTCTCAGTCACACTCTCACTATCACACGCTCACTCTCTGGTCACACACTCACTCTCTGGTCACACACTCACTCTCTCGGTCACACACTCACTCTCTCTGGTCACACGCTCACTCTCTCTGGTCACACGCTCACTCTCTCTGGTCACACGCTCACTCTCTCTGGTCACACGCTCACTCTCTCTGGTCACACGCTCACTCTCTCTGGTCACACACACGCTCACTCTCTCTGGTCACACACACGCTCACTCTCTCTGGTCACACGCTCACTCTCTCTGGTCACACACACGCTCACTCTCTCTGGTCACACGCTCACTCTCTCTGGTCACACACTCACTCTCTCTGGTCACACACTCACTCTCTCTGTCACACACTCACTCTCTCTGGTCACACACTCACTCTCTCTGTCACACACTCACTCTCTCGGTCACACACTCACTCTCTCTGGTCACACGCTCACTCTCTCGGTCACACACTCACTCTCTCGGTCACACACTCACTCTCTCGGTCACACACTCACGGTCACACACTCACTCTCTCTGGTCACACACTCACTCTCTCTGGTCACACACTCACTCTCTCTGGTCACACGCTCACTCTCTCTGGTCACACGCTCACTCTCTCTGGTCACACGCTCACTCTCTCTGGTCACACGCTCACTCTCTCTGGTCACACGCTCACTCTCTCTGGTCACACGCTCACTCTCTCTGGTCACACGCTCACTCTCTCTGGTCACACACACGCTCACTCTCTCGGTCAAACGCTAACTCTCTCTGGTCACACGCTCACTCTCTCTGGTCACACACTCACTCTCTCTGGTCACACACTCACTCTCTCTGTCACACACTCACTCTCTCGGTCACACACTCACTCTCTCTGGTCACACGCTCACTCTCTCGGTCACACACTCAATCTCTCGGTCACACACTCACGGTCACACACTCACTCTCTCGGTCACACACTCACTCTCTCTGGTCACACACTCACTCTCTCTGGTCACACGCTCACTCTCTCTGGTCACACGCTCACTCTCTCTGGTCACACACACGCTCACTCTCTCGGTCAAACGCTAACTCTCTCTGGTCACACGCTCACTCTCTCTGGTCACACGCTCACTCTCTCTGGTCACACACTCACTCTCTCTGGTCACACACTCACTCTCTGGTCACACACTCACTCTCTCTGGTCACACACTCACTCTCTCTGGTCACACACTCACTCTCTCTGGTCACACACTCACTCTCTCTGGTCACACGCTCACTCTCTCGGTCACACACTCACTCTCTCTGGTCACACGCTCACTCTCTCGGTCACACACTCACTCTCTCGGTCACACACTCACGGTCACACACTCACTCTCTTGGTCACACACTCACTCTCTCGGTCACACACTCACTCTCTCGGTCACACACTCACTCTCTCGGTCACACACTCACTCTCTCGGTCACACACTCACTCTCTCTGGTCACACGCTCACTCTCTCTGTCACACACTCACTCTCTCGGTCACTCATTCTCTCGGTCGGTCACTCATTCTCTCGGTCACACACTCACTCTCTCGGTCCCACACTCACTCTCTCGGTCACTCACTCTCTCGGTCACACACTCACTCTCTCGGTCACTCACTCTCTCGGTCACACGCTCACTCTATCTGTCACACGCTCACTCTCTCGGTCACACGCTCACTCTCTCGGTCACACACTCGCTCTCTCGGTCACACACTCGCTCTCTCGTCACACACTCACTCTCTCTGGTCACACGCTCACTCTCTCGGTCACACGCTCACTCTCTCTTGTCACACACTCACTCTCTCTTGTCACACACTCACTCTCTCTGGTCACACGCTCACTCTCTCGGTCACACACTCACTCTCTCGGTCACACTATCACTCTCTCGGTCACACTCACTCTCTCTGGTCACACACTCACTCTCTCGGTCACACACTCACTCTCTCTTGTCACACACTCACTCTCTCTGGTCACACGCTCACTCTCTCGGTCACACGCTCACTCTCTCTGGTCACACGCTCACTCTCTCGGTCACACACTCACTCTCTCGGTCACACTATCACTCTCTCTGTCACACTCACTCTCTCGGTCACACTCACTCTCTCTGGTCACACGCTCACTCTCTCGGTCACACACTCACTCTCTCGGTCACACACTCACTCTCTCGGTCACACACTCACTCTCTCGGTCACACACTCACTCTCTCGGTCACACACTCACTCTCTCGGTCACACACTCACTCTCTCGGTCACACACTCACTCTCTCGGTCACACACTCACTCTCTCGGTCACACACTCACTCTCTCGGTCACACACTCACTCTCTCGGTCACACACTCACTCTCTCGGTCACACACTCACTCTCTCGGTCACACACTCACTCTCTCGGTCACACACTCACTCTCTCGGTCACACACTCACTCTCTCGGTCACACACTCACTCTCTCGGTCACACACTCACTCTCTCGGTCACACACTCACTCTCTCGGTCACACACTCACTCTCTCGGTCACACACTCACTCTCTCGGTCACACACTCACTCTCTCTGGTCACACGCTCACTCTCTGTCACACACTCACTCTCTCGGTCACACGCTCACTCTCTCTGTCACACACTCTCGGTCACTCACTCTCTCGGTCACACGCTCACTCTCGTCACACGCTCTCTCTCTTCTCACACGCTCGCTCTCTCTTGTCACACGCTCGCTCTCTCTTGTCACACGCTCACTCTCTCGGTCACACGCTCACTCTCTCGGTCACACGCTCACTCTCTCGGTCACGCTCACTCTCTCGGTCACACGCTCACTCTCTCGTCACACGCTCACTCTCTCGGTCACACTCTCACTCTCTCGGTCACACACTCACTCTCTCGGTCACACACTCACTATCTCGGTCACACGCTCACTCTCTCTGTCACACACTCTCGGTCACTCACTCTCTCGGTCACACACTCACTCTCGTCACACGCTCTCTCTCTTCTCACACGCTCGCTCTCTCTTGTCACACACTCGCTCTCTCTTGTCACACGCTCACTCTCTCGGTCACACGCTCACTCTCTCGGTCACACGCTCACTCTCTCGGTCACACGCTCACTCTCTCGTCACACGCTCACTCTCTCGGTCACACTCTCACTCTCTCGGTCACACACTCACTCTCTCGGTCACACACTCACTCTCTCGGTCACACGCTCACTCTCTCTGTCACACACTCTCGGTCACTCACTCTCTCGGTCACACACTCACTCTCGTCACACGCTCTCTCTCTTCTCACACGCTCGCTCTCTCTTGTCACACACTCACTCTCTCGGTCACACGCTCACTCTCTCGGTCACACGCTCACTCTCTCGGTCACGCTCACTCTCTCGGTCACACGCTCACTCTCTCGTCACACACTCACTCTCTCGGTCACACACTCACTATCTCGGTCACACACTCACTCTCTCGGTCACACACTCACTCTCTCGGTCACACACTCACTCTCTCGGTCACACACTCACTCTCTCGGTCACACACTCACTCTCTCGGTCACACACTCACTCTCTCGGTCACACACTCACTCTCTCGGTCACACACTCACTCTCTCGGTCACACACTCACTCTCTCTGGTCACACGCTCACTCTCTGTCACACACTCACTCTCTCGGTCACACGCTCACTCTCTCTGTCACACACTCTCGGTCACTCACTCTCTCGGTCACACGCTCACTCTCGTCACACGCTCTCTCTCTTCTCACACGCTCGCTCTCTCTTGTCACACACTCGCTCTCTCTTGTCACACGCTCACTCTCTCGGTCACACGCTCACTCTCTCGGTCACACGCTCACTCTCTCGGTCACGCTCACTCTCTCGGTCACACGCTCACTCTCTCGTCACACGCTCACTCTCTCGGTCACACTCTCACTCTCTCGGTCACACACTCACTCTCTCGGTCACACACTCACTATCTCGGTCACACGCTCACTCTCTCTGTCACACACTCTCGGTCACTCACTCTCTCGGTCACACACTCACTCTCGTCACACGCTCTCTCTCTTCTCACACGCTCGCTCTCTCTTGTCACACACTCGCTCTCTCTTGTCACACGCTCACTCTCTCGGTCACACGCTCACTCTCTCGGTCACACGCTCACTCTCTCGGTCACACGCTCACTCTCTCGTCACACGCTCACTCTCTCGGTCACACTCTCACTCTCTCGGTCACACACTCACTCTCTCGGTCACACGCTCACTCTCTCGGTCACACGCTCACTCTCTCGGTCACACGCTCACTCTCTCGGTCACGCTCACTCTCTCGGTCACACGCTCACTCTCTCGTCACACGCTCACTCTCTCGGTCACACTCTCACTCTCTCGGTCACACACTCACTCTCTCGGTCACACACTCACTATCTCGGTCACACACTCACTCTCCACTCACTCTCTCTGGTCACACACTCACTCTCTCTGGTCAAACGTACTCTCTTTGTCACACACACCACACTTTATTTGCGTTTATAACAGTTTTTCTGCTACAGTGGATGTTTTGACGTACGTGACCTGGAAGCTGAGCGGCCTCCCGAAGCACCGCGTCATCGGCAGCGGGACAAACCTGGACTCGGCTCGCTTCCGGTTCCTGATGGCCGAGAGGCTGGGCATCCATCCCAGCAGCTTCAGCGGGTGGATACTGGGAGAACACGGAGACTCCAGCGGTGAGACCGTGTGTGTGTGTGTGTGTGTGTGTGTGTGTGGATACTGGGAGAACACAGAGACTCCAGCGGTGAGACCATACAGACCAGTGTGTGTGTGTGTGTGTGTGTGTGTGTGTGTGTGTGTGTGTAAGAATATATTAGTAAAGATATTTATATTACTATTATATAAAATAAATGTATACCTTATTTTATAAATATTTTTTTTATTTAATTATATAAAATATAAATTTAAATAAATAATAATGAATAATAAAATATATAAAAAATAATACATTATAAAATATAAATAATAAAATATTGAAATTTTTAAAATGTATATATAAATTATGTAATTAATAAAATATATTAGGATCATGTATAATAAAAATATTAAAATAATTATAATTCTTATGTATTATTAGCATACATACTAATTAATATAATAAAATGGTAGTTATTAAAATAATTATTAATATTTATTACTCAATTTAAATAATATGAATAATAATAAATTATACATGTGTAATAATATAATTATATAAATTGTAAAATGTTATGTTTTTATAAAATACATTCTATTTATTACCAATAAACATAAAATAAAACCATAAATATTGCCATCAAATTCTGAACATTTAATATCATTCAAGAACTCATGGTGTTTGTGTGTTTGTTTTGCAGTTCCTGTTTGGAGCGGCACTAATGTGGCAGGAGTCAGTCTGCAGAAACTCAATCCTGATATCGGCAAAGACACGGACAGAGAGAACTGGAAAGAAACGCACAAGAAGGTCGTGGACAGGTACGTCAGTGAGTTCGTCTTTTAGATATTAGTCCTAATTAACGAATTAGTATGCGAAAGGAACAATAAACATTAAAAAAGTATGCAACACTGTCATCACGTGACTTCACTACATTGGATGATTGATTCAGTGTTGTGTCTCGATATCTCACAAATAAATATACTTTATAATTCAGTTTGGTTAAAAGAAAAAAGCACTCAAACAGAAATGAGTATGCACTACTTTTTATTCACTTGTTCACCGCAGTGCCTATGAGGTGATCCGACTGAAAGGTTACACTAACTGGGCCATCGGCTTGAGCGTGGCCGACCTGAGCGAGAGTCTGATGAAGAACCTGAACCGAGTCCATCCCGTTTCCACCATGGTGAAGGTCAGGACAGTGTTACTGAACCCTACATATAACACACACACTATTGTTCAACAGTTCAGGGTCTGTTAGAGTTTAAAAAAAAAACAGAAATAATACTTTTATTCAGAAAAGACACATTAAATTGATCAAAAGTGACAGTAAAGACATTTATAAAGTTATATTAGACAATATAACATTATTAGACAATATGATTGCTTGTAAGTAGCGGAGACCGGGGCTAGTTATCACACATTAATCCAGTAAATGTTTCTCACAGTGTAAAGACACAACCCCTAAAGTCTTGACCACTAAAAAAGCTATTAAAAATTTCCACCATTTTCCCAATTAAACAAGTTCATGCTATAGTGTTGTCATACTGACATCAAAGAGATACTTCACCCAAAAATGTTTAATTCTGTTATTAATTACTCTCCTTCAAGTCATTCCAAACCCGTAAGACTTTCGTTCATCTTCAGAACACAAATGAAGATATTTTTGATGAAATCTGACAAGTTTCTGTTCCTCCATTGACAGATACACACTTTTGCACTATCACTTTGACGCTTCAAAAGATAGATCGTAAAACCAATCCATATGAATTTAGTGGTTTAGTGCAAATTTTCTGAAGAGACACGACTCAAAAGTCTTACGGGTTTGGAACGACATGAGGCTGAGTAATTAATGACAGAATTGACATTTTTGGGTGAAATAACAACATTCAGTCGTGGGGTTAAATGGTAAACTAACTTGGTTTGCTGTCCTTGGAGGAGGCTCGAACCCGAGGCTCAGCTTGAGCTCAGAGTTAAAACCCTCCTGTGGTAGAGTTGCGCATAAGAGGATAGAGATCATTTACTGGAGGAGAAGGGCTTCCGGAAAAATGTGTCAATGGAATGACGTGATGTCTGCTGCTTATACAGGTGAAACTCAAGATTAGAATATCATGCAAAAGTTATAATTTTGATGATTATGGCTTAAAGCTTATGAAAACCTCAAATTCAAAATCTCAGAAAATTACATGAAATCAATAAAAAAAGGATTTTAAACACAGAAATGTCGGCCCTCTGAAAAGTATAATCATGCATATGTACAGTGCCTAGCATAAGTGAACACACCCATGCTAAAGTTGACTAAAAAGAGGAATAAAAAATCATCTTTTGGAAATTGATCTTAATGCCTTAATTTAAAAAAATGAGGAAAAATCCAACCTTTAAGGACACCAATTTTCTTTGTGAATGAATAATGTATCGTAAATAAATAAATGTTCTTCCTTAAAATACAGGGTGCATAAGTCAGGACACCCCTATGTTAAATTATGAGACAGGCAGATTTTTATTATTTTTAAAGGCCAGTTATTTCATGGATCCAGGATACTAGGAATTAAAAAAGCCCCACATCATCACATTCCCTTCACCATACCTAGAGATCGGCATGGGGTACTTTCCATAAGATCATCTCTCAATGCAAATCAAACCAGCTATTAGGCTAACTGAAATAACACCATGCCAATCTCTAGATATGGTGAAGGGAATGTGATGATGTGGGATATTTTAATCCCAAAGGCCAAGGGAACTTCATCAGGATGCATAGAAATAACTGGCCTTAAAAATTAAAAACTGCTGTCTCTATGGGAATTTAACATAGGGGTGTCCTGACTTATGCACCCTGTATTTTAAGGAAGAACGTTTATTTATTTACGATACATTATTCATTCACAAAGAAAATTGGTGTCTTTAAAGGTTGGATTTTTCCTCATTTTTTAAATTAAGGCATTAAGATCAATTTCCAAAAGATGATTTTTTATTCCTCTTTTTAGTCAACTTTAGCATGGGTGTGTTCACTTATGCTAGGCACTGTAGTTATATATACTAAATATATTAGTTTCACCTTTTAATTTGAATTACTGAAATACATGAGAGAACTGTTGCACGATATTCTAATTTGTCGAGTTTCACCTGTATAGTACGCTCGTAATGATGATTGACAGGACTGAATGTTTAGGCTCCTCCCGAACCTACGTTTTGAACTTCATTTAATATCCTACAGTAAATGAATGATGAAACCCATTTCCAGGCCTGAATGCAGATGTTTGTTGCAGGGCATGTACGGGATCGGCGACGAGGTGTACCTGAGCCTGCCGTGTGTGTTGAACAGCGCTGGAGTGGGCAGTGTGGTCAACATGACTCTGACCAGCGACGAGGTCTCGCAGCTGAAGAAGAGCGCAGACATGCTGTGGCACATCCAGAAAGACCTTAAAGACCTGTAACGCTCGCTAACTCACGACCAAGGGCTTTTATTCACAGCGTCCCATATTTGATTGCTGCTTCAAGACACCCGTGAGAGGTTTACTTGAGGTGTTGCATACGATTTTTTGGTAACACTTTATCTTACACTGTCCTTGTTGCATATGTTACATGTACTTACCATAGCAATAACAGTAAATTATGCATAATTACACGCAACTAACCCTCAACCAAATCCTACCCTAACCCTATAGTAAGTACATGTAGTTAATTAATATTACTCAGTAGTTAAATATATAATTACACTGTAACAATGACACCTTAAAATAAAGTGTAACCGATTTTTTTTCTTAAATATCCTAATGCAAACATACACTGCCCAGCCAAAAATAAGTCTCTGTTTGGATTTAAATATGCAAATGCTTAAGAGTCTATGAATGGATCATTTTTGCAGTGATTATTATGTTTCCAGCATGTCTGGGAATAGTTCCTCTAACCATAATTGATGGAGTGTGTAGCTTTTCATCTCTTAAACAACCATGTATGAAGACACATCATAAACATATTCCAGGATGACAATGTCAAGATTCCTCAGGCTCAGATTGTGAACGAATGGTTGGGAGGAAACATGAATAATCATTTTCACACATGAATCATGCATTCACTGAAAGTCTTTGGGATGTGCTGGAGGAGACTTTACAGAGCGCTGGAGTCTTGCATTGTCAGTACAAAAACTGAAGCACCTCTTGATGGAAAATACATCCCTGCATTTAAAGTCTACTTTAGAAAAACTGTTGCCAAAAATATAACATGCTAAAAACATAATAATCATCAATGCAATAATGATCCAATCATACACTCTTATGCATTTGCCTATTTAAATCCAAACAGCGATTTTTTTGTTTGTTTTTGTTTGGACGGACAGGTATAAATCGTACTATCAAATGATTTAGGGGTCTGAATTTATATACTTGAAATAATCAGAAACACATGACTGTCTCTGTAAAACAGATCTGGGTGTCAGAAAGCTTATGGTGAAATATAGCTGATATTATACGCTACAAGTCAAAAGTTTGGATACAATTTACTGAATTGATGTTTAAAAACCTTTTGATTCAAAAGTTTATGCTCAAATGCTTCAAATTAGTTTTGTAAACAAATATTATTTTTGTCAACATTTGATTTACCTTTTTATGCATGCATTGGAGCAGTGTCAAAAACCTTCAAGTGTTTAAAAACCTCCCATGATGCATTTCGAGATGGTTGATGCATGCCCTGACCGAGTAAGAAGAACTGCAATCCAGACAAAGAAAACTCAAATATGAGTTTTTTCATTTATCACAAAATGTGAAAAATAGCCATAAAGAAGAAGTAGGTGTGTAAAACTTTTGATTGACATTTTTGCTTTTCCAAATGACTGTTGGTTACAAGAACTACTCAATGTACGCACTAAATGTTGATATTGAAGTGCAATAAGTAAGGCAAATGCTACAAATATATACACGTTTGTGTAATGTTTGCACTTGTATAAGGCTTTAAATGTGATAGCTGGACCATCAAGGATATAATCCATTTATTAAACAGAATCTATGTCGGTAAAAATGTATATTAGTCTCACATTTCAAGTATGTACAAATACTTAAACAAGTCAGTCATGTATCATAACAGCATATCACGCAGGTTGCTGAATTTCCTGGTGAGCACAAAGAGATGAAACAGTCTCCACTCCACTAGGTGGAGCTCATGTGGAAAACGTCCAAATTAGCCTCAAGATTTTGATGATTAAAAACAAACCAGTTGGCACATAAAAAACTTAAATAAATAAAAAAACAGTAACGACTTTATTCAGAACCCAGTGATTCCTTCAGGTGAACTTCATCGTTCGTCGTTTCGGGGTGCAGTCCGTGGTCCCTGTCGCCCCCTGGAGGGAGACGCGTGATGCAGCAACAATGACAGCGCCTGACTTGGTTTGGTTATTAGTCCCAGAAAAAACACAAACTTCTTCACAGGTAAAATATCAAAAATCGCATCCGTGGTTCAGAGAGGTTGGCCAGCAAGACGCCTAGCCCGAAGCACATTATGACAAATATAAATATGAGCCACTCATAGAAAACTAAACCGTTGACCGTTATACCATGGTGTTGCTCTCGCCGACTTTATCCACAAGCTGAACGAGAAACAGAAAACACAATTGTCAAAATTAATCATTTGTCTGTCATGCAAGCGCAAAATACCAAACCAGTGACAAGAGTCGGCAAACTGTGGTTGACTTACTCCACTGATACCAGGAAGGTTCAGTAAAGATCCCAGAATAGGCACCCGCCTAATAAAGCCAATCGCTACTGGGAAAAAGCCCCTGAAAACAGATGGAGACACAATTAAAATCAAGTATTATTAAATTCGACATAAAACCAGTATTTATATTTATATATATATATATATATACCTCATAATAATTATTCAAAATAACTTCTCACTCTTGCAGCGACATCTTTTCTCTGATGATGTGTTTACTGGCATGAGGGCGGGGCAACCTGTCACTGACATGAGATCGACCAATAGCAAACCACAACCATCCAATCAGTTCCCCATGGACAAAATCAAGCCCCCCGTATATACTCTTTTTGTTAAGAAAAAGTACATACTTTTGAGTGTGTAAAAGAAGAGTATACAAGCTTTGGGAGTGGGACATGCAATCACATCATAAAATTGCATAATAAATTAGTGTTTGTAATTCTGAACCGAGTCCTCATCCAAAGCACAGTGGGTTGTGGGTAATATTAGCCGTTAGAGTGTGCATGGAGCCACACTTCGAAAACAGTAGACCATCTGGGGACTTTTTGGCATACTCTTTTCAATATACAATGCTTTGTAAAACACTTTTTTTAATCTCACATACTATTTAGGATGGATAGTACACACATTGGTCAGTTATGCGTTACAACCAGGCGTGCCGCAAACGTCCTGAAAAGTGAAGCTAAAGCATTGATCGCCCCCTGGTGGCTGCAGTATATGTCATTAAACCCATCCTCTCCATGTCATCAAATGGGACATGAGCCAAACTAAAAAATTCAATTAACCTTAAAATAATATTTTTCCCCAGGATGTTTTTTTGTCATTTTAGGTAGTTCTTATCCATGCTGAAATAGGCTATAAAAACAGGGTGTAACATCATGATTGACAGTTGTGCTTGCAATTGAGTATGCAGGAGTGAGAGTATAGACCTTATTCAGAGCCGTATTTTCAATGGGATCCGCTGTAAAAGCTAGATCAATCAATTTTCCACAGCTCATGTTGTCTGGAGTTTTCGTACATTTCTTGAAAAGGTATTTTTGCAGTGTTTCGTCAGCAACACAAACAACACATGAAATAACAGTACAACCCACTGAAGAGATGTATGTCTATCCCTCAAAGCCTCGCTTTCAGTCCCATTAAAAATCAAAGATGGCGCTGCTGTGAATAAGGTCTATGGGCAGGACCTTGATACCACTGAGTGACTTTTTTCGAGAATATTTTGGTTAAATTTTCTACAGTCAAAGGAAGTGGAGACGATTTTTACAGCAGGTTACAACAGGGAAGAAAAGACTATCGCAACTTACGTTTCATGCTCACTTTAAATCAGTTAATCTTGAACAAAAAAGTGACAGTGTGGCTTTAAATAAATAAATATAAACCCCTTTATGGTCACGCAAAACCACCCTGTCAGGGTTTGTGAATAAAACAGCAACAACAACAACAAAAAACTCACCGGAAAAGAAGGAAAAACCCATAGACCTCCAGAACGACGCCTACAATCGGCCATCCTATCAGCACCACGAAAACGCCTCCCAGAAAGAAACCAGTGGCTTTCATTTTATGCCGCTGGAAGAAGAACCTGAAAGTCCGTTCCAGTCCGATAACAAATGAGAGACCTGCAACGAACAAGATCTACAAACACACACAGATACCCATGTTCAGTTCAAGGAGGGTTTAATTTGAGCATTCACATCACATTTTACTCCATTCTAACACAACTTTGTTTCCATACTAAAACACACACTCACATTTCCTATGGCCAAGAGTGCTTTATCAAAGAACAGAATCATTCCGAAGAAGAGGAAAAACACGCCGAAACCCGTCAGCCCCATCCCGATCTCTGATCAAATACAAGAACAGACTTCATTAGAGCTGAATTACAAATCTATAGAGTTACTGCATGCAAATGAGTCATATTTGAGAGGTTGCAAAAATTAACATTAAGTACTTAAAGTATACAAGTAATACTGTTGTGCAACTTGCAATTGTATTAAGCTTTTGCTTTTTTATGCTTTGGAAAAGATTTGATTACCATTTACCATGGTATTTGCATGGTACACCACAGCACTTGTTCAGAGAATGCCATGGTAATATATCTATCATAGATAGATAGACAGACAGACAGACAGACAGACAGACAGACAGACAGACAGACAGACAGACAGACAGACAGACAGACAGACAGACAGACAGATAGATAGATAGATAGATAGATAGATAGATAGATAGATAGATAGATAGATAGATAGGACATTCAACATCATAGATAAACAGACAGGCAGAAGATAGATAGATAGATAGATAGATAGATAGATAGATAGATAGATAGATAGATAGATAGATAGATAGATAGATAGATAGATAGATAGATAGATAGATAGATAGATAGATAGAGGTAATACCATAGAACAGCAACCGTATAATATGGTTATACTATTGATAAATCTAATGATTACCATATTTACGTACTAGAATACATTACACAAGCCTTCGGGCTAATTTGGGTACATTTACATTCATGCATGTTTATTAATGTACACTTTCCCTTTTTGAAATAAATCAATAAAACCATAATGGCAGTGCTATTACCATGACATCGCCGTTCTTCATTAATGTTAAGAGTTTTACTATATTTGATTGTACTGTTAGAGGCCAGGCCGTCTATCCTCATTCATTCCCTTTAATCACTTTAAGAACATTTCCAGCTTTAAAGCCGCATTTTCACTATTTCTATCACGATTAACATAACGCAAACATACAGTAAATTTGACTTACTCTGTGAATCCGATAATGAAATCATGTTTGTGTTGTGTATCAGCTGCTTTACTGACTGAAGAGTAAAACTGTTCTGTGTGTGATCGCCACGACACCGGAAACACGTAGAGATACTTTAAAAGTCTGAAATGACGCAGAGACGCGCTGCAATTTTTTTTACATACTTTACAGTATTATTCTTATTTACTTTATTTTATTTAAAGGCTATTTTATTACTCCTACCTCTCGCGATTATGCAACTCCAACGTAAATACTGGCAAAGTTTGTTCGTTTGAATAAACCTACTCGCTTCCGTTTGTGATGCTGGGAAATGCAGTTTTCAGTCGTACCAGGATGCATTCTGAATTAGAGACAAAAAACTACAAATCCCACAAGAGCAGGTGGGAAGCAGGAACGCATGTCTGTCGCTAGTCAGGAGGCGTGTTCATTGAAGTGCAGGAACATTAACAAATGTATTATTCACAATGCCAACATCCGGATTAGTGTAAAGCTAAAATAACTGCTTAAATAATTGTTTAATTTTAGCCTTTGACAATGAATACGCTGTTTGCGACCAGTTTGGTGTTTGTTGGTTGCTGCAGCAATGTTGTGTTTTTGGAACTTTTGGTTAGGTGAGTTGCATTTCTCTCATTTATGATCATTCAGTGTCAGTCATTTCTGATATGCTGTCATTCCTTACTTCTTTAAATCACATATTTTACAGGGATTTCCCAGGATGTGGAAATATTGTCACATTTGCCCAGTTTGCCTTCATTGCACTGGAGGGGTTCATCTTTGAGACAAACTTTGGACGCAAAAAGCCACAAATACCCCTCAGGTTAATAATTTATACAATTTACATATACACACGTGCATTTTAATTCTAACCATTTGCTTTTGGCTACTCAGACTAGATTAGTAGACAGTGAAAATTCCTTGATCATTATATGTGAATGTCAAATGATTTGCCTGATTCCCATCCCATTATGTTATGTGCAATAGTGCATTCATTAATTCATTAATTTTACAAAAATGAAATGGACATTTATGCATTTTTAGTGAAACAACCAGTTTTGCTTGTTGAACGAGGTTGTAAAAACCAGTGTTTACCGTTATTAATTATTATATTATTATAGGTGAACGGTGAACGCCTTGCTTTGTCACTGGTACAATTGGTTTGCAAGTCAAAGCTCAGTTCAGAGAGCTTTGACAGATCAGTGCTGTGAACATTATGTGTCTGTGTATATATATATATATATATATATATATATATATATATATATATATATATATATATATATATATATTCAATGTGCATGGTGTACATATTTGGGTAACACTTTATTTTAAGGTGACATGAGTTACACATTACTACATGTACTTACTATAGTAATAACAGTAAATTATGCATAATTACAAGTACCTAAACCTAACACTAACCGCAACTCTATAGTAAGTACATGTAGTTAATTAATATTACTTATTTGAGTAAATACAATGTAACTACGTCACCTTAAAATAAAGTGTAACTCATATTTGCATCAAATGTCGGATATGACAACTGGATACCACTTGCTGAATGTGGTGTTGTGACAACAATATAGCATAATGCATAATGTTTCACATACTTGAAAGCTAATATACTGTACTGCACAGTTCAATATTTTAGATGCCATGGGCCCCCAAATATGATTATGTAAGAGAGCCCATCTTAAAATATCTTTTATAAACACCCAGTTTATACACACAAAAAAATATAGAATAATTTAATAATAATAATAATAATATATGTAATCTACTCACTATAGTAATTTATAGATTTTTTTATTATTTATTTTAATATTTATTGATTTATATTTTATTAAAAAAAAATGTTTTTTTTTATCTAATGTATTTATTTATTGATTTATTGATTTATTTTTTAAATTACTGGACTTTTCCACGTACCTCCTGTCACTCCCTGGACTCCAGCGTTACGCTCGTATTCCATTCCAAACATAGTCGTGCGGTTTTGAACCTCAACAAGATGACTTATGTTACAGTCTTTGTGCTAAATCTAGAATCACAGACCAGACAAAACACATCTCTTACATTCAGTGGTTCTTAACTGGTTTTGCTTCAGGACAGATTTTGTATTGTACATCTGTAAAATAAATAAAAATGACCTTAGTTAAACATTGTAATTTATACGTTTAATTAATGTTTTTAATTTTTTTCAGTATAAGGGCATGTCATGCAAATCTGTTCATGTTGGAATCTGCCTAATTTGACTTGTTTTTTGCCAAGTAACAGATGAATTTGCAGCAAAATATTGTATGGATGCTCGTATTGTTAGATGCATTACATTATTTGCGTTCAGCATTGATTTTCTCTCTTGTCCATCAAAAGCTACAGCTTTATGGAATGCCAAAGCTGACTTAATTAAAAATAAATAAATACATAAATAAATATACGAAGAAATGTAAAAAAGCAAAAATACATAAATAAATATACAAAGAAATGTAAAAAAGTACAAATAAACGAGTATTTATACTTTTATTTCCTTATTTATGTATAATTGTATTTTTATTTTTTTATTTATACATTTATTCATTTATATATTTCCACTTTTATTTATTTCCACATTCATTTATGTATATATGTTTTTATGTCTACATTTATTTATTTTCACATTTATTTATTTATTCATTTATTTATTTCCGCATTTATTTATTTCTACATTTATTTATGTCCACATTTATTTATTTATACATATATTTATTTCTACATTTCTTTGTCCGTATGCTAATGAGGGGGGCGTGTTTTACCTCAGACGTTTACATGAGCCCCTTTTGTTTGATTTAAGAAGCTATGTGTGTTAACCCTATATAGCCTACTACCCTACATACAGTTAAGGTGATACATGACTTAAAATCAAAATGTGATATTGTCCGCACACCTCTTGCGTTTCGTTTGGTCACACACCACAAGGTGTCACTGTGGCCTCAAAGCTTCAGCACTGCCACTCTGAGCTCGATTGCTGATGTCTGAAGTAAAACACGCCCCCCTCATTAGCATACAGACAAATAAATGTACAAATAAATATATGTATAAATAAATAAATGTGGAAATAAATAAATGTGAAAATAAATAAATGTAGACATAAAAACATATATACATAAATGAATGTGGAAATAAATAAAAGTGGAAATATATAAATGAATAAATGTATAAATAAAAAAATAAAAAAAGTGTGAAAAAATACAATTATGCATAAATAAGGAAATAAAAGTATAAATACTCACTTATTTGTACTTTTTTACATTTCTTTGTATATTTATTTATGTATTTATTTATGTATTTTTGCTTTTTTACATTTCTTCATATATTTATTTATTTATTTTTAATTAAGTCAGCTTTGGCATTCCATACAGCTTAACATTGCTGTCTTTCATGACCTTCAATGTCCCTCTTCTTTTGCAGTAACTATGTGATCATGGTGACTATGTTCTTTACCGTCAGCGTTATCAATAACTACGCCCTGAACTTTAACATCGCCATGCCACTGCATATGATCTTCAGATCAGTGAGTGTCATTCGTTTCATTCATTCATTGCTTTGGAACTGTGCCTTAAAGATCTTTCTAAGTTCTCCTTTTGTTCACAGGGATCTTTAATAGCAAACATGATTCTCGGTATTGTCATCTTGAAGAAAAGGTATCATGCACAAAATCATTACTGAAAGAGGACCTATTATGCTTTTTTACATGTTCATCTTTCTTTAGTGTGTACAGTAATGTTGCAGTTTGAGCAAGAAAAAGGTCTGCAAAGTTACAAAGCACAAAGAGGAGCTGCAACTATAGAGAATATGGGGAAAATAATCAACATTCAAGCATGAAAACCTATTCTAGTAGAGCCAAAAAACTAAATCAAGACTTTGTGAAAGGGTATAATATGGCCTCTTTAACTTTCAGTTTATTTTGCATATTGTTCACTCATATATACTTTTATTGTGACTGCAGATATTCGATGAGTAAATATCTCTCCATCGCTCTGGTGTCTCTGGGCATTTTCATCTGCACTATTATGTCGGCTAAACAAGTGGTGAGTTGCAAAACCAGCCTGGGTTGCAAAATACTGTATTAGTAGTTGTTTCATATTATAAGAGGAACAACTTACTTGCATTTCAATGCTTTATTTCACATTATATCTGCACCTAATACATCAGGTTTGATCCTTATGTAGAGTGTTGAGAAAGGGGCCACAGAGGAAGATGGTGTTTATGCCTTCATGCATTGGCTTCTGGGTAATAATCTCACTGCACATTCAATGTTTGCCGCATTCTGCACAGTATACAGTATGGTTATATAAAAAAAAAAACATGTTAAATGATATTCGTAAAAATAAGCATTTAAAATGGTTGTATCCACATTATTAGTAATATGTAGAATGTTTCATACGGTTATTCAATTAAGATTTGCACATGGCCGATCAGTTGACCGGTCAGCTTAAAAAATATATATATATATATATATAAATTGACACTTTTATACTGCAAGGATACATTAAATTGACAGTAAAGACATTTATAATGTTACAAAAGATTTCTATTTAAAATAAATTCTGTTCTTTTAAACTTTCTATTCAACAAAGAATCCTGAAAAATAAAATGTATCACAGTTTCCACAAAAATATGAAGCAGCACGACTGTTTTCAACATTGATAATAATCAGAAATGTTTCTTGAGCATCAAATCATCATATTAGAATGATTTCTGAAGGATCATGTGACACTGAAAACTGCAGTAATGATGCTGAAAATTCAGCTTTACAATCATTACAATATCTTTGCTCTTGAATGGTTGTGTATATACTACGTACTGCTAAAATAGCATCAGTAGTGTGTTAGTAATATCCTGAACCTACTCCAAGACAGTTATTGAGTGTGTGAAAAGTGAAATCCTTCTGAACTTTATTTTTTATTTTGGAGTACCCATAACCAGTCACGTAAGCAAGATATTCCATAAAATTAGTGCTGTTGTGTTTCAGGTATCGCCATGCTGACGTTCGCCTTGCTGATGTCTGCAAGAATGGGGATTTTCCAAGAAACTCTCTACAAGAAGTATGGAAAACACTCCAAGGAGGCTCTGTTCTACAATGTGAGTCCCTAACTGTACATATGATGCTGTCATATATGAGTTTGTGGGATAAAGTCTAATTTCTGTGCCTTTATTTCAGCACTGTCTGCCGTTACCAGGCTTCCTCCTGCTGTCAACGGACATCTACAAACACGCCGTGCTCTTCAGCCAGAGCTGTGAGTCTGACTCTATAGGGAGTCATTTAGGCCGTGTTTACTCCTGGTATTAAGATGTGTTTTGGTCGACCGGATCACAAGTGGACGACACTAAATACAGGTCTAAAATGTTTTGAGCTTGTCCACTTTCCAACACTTCCAGAGGGAGTTGAAAACACATTCGACCAGATTGCTTTCGTAGTGTAAACACTCATGTGATCGAATGTGTTCAAACAGCCACAGAAGACCGTCTTCTCTCCGTCTACTGATCTAATGAGTAACATTATGAAGAGCTCTAGACAGACGGGACTTAAACTTTATCGAGTGGAGACCCAAGTTTAGTTTGAAGATGATAAATGTACCGAGCACAATGTTCTCCATCATTCCTGATTTCTAACACACACTCACAGCGTTCGGCTGGTTTTGTGTCTGTCAAAGAATAAACGAAAGCTGATGCTCTCTGTGTGTTTTTCCGTTGTCTTTGATCGTGTTCAAATGTAAACTGCGTGAGCTTATGTCATTCATTAGATCGAAAGAAGTGGAAAAAGTCCATAAATTTACTCACCCATAGACCCTCCCCTTGAAGAAATCAGGACAGAAGTGATTGAAAGTGGACAAAAGAGACGGATTTAGACACCAGGGGCCTCATGTATCAATCTTGCGTACGCACAAAAACTTTGCGTACGCCAGCTTTCGCGTTCACGGTCGGATGTACTAACAGTGAAATTAACGTGAGAATGTGCGTTCCTCCACGCCAATTTCATGTCTGGCGTACGTACATTTCTCATAGTTTTTGTTCGTTGGCGACTCTTACAGGCAATGAAGTTAAGTTGCAAACATTACACAACGAATTGTTCTACAAGTCTATCGCACTACCACCTGTGGGATGCATTGCTATTAATTTGCAATTTATAAAATAATTTACATATATTGTCACACGAGCCTTATGGGAATATTCTATCAATTATGCAATTAAGTAAGAACATATAAAAGCATATGATATTCCCATATGATGCAGTTGACCAGCCAAACATTAAAACGCAATTTGCAGCGACAGCCGGTTTTCCTAATGTATTCGGAGCGATCGACTGCACACGCATTGCTATAAAGGCGCCATCTGAAGAAGAATTTGCATATGTGAATCGGAAACATTTCCATTCAATAAATGTGCAGATAATATTGGTTACCTTCGTGGCAGTCCTGTAGTAAATCCGAGTCTCCCACAGCAGCGGATACTACTCCAGAGAGTAAAGTGTCACGCATAATTGAGGCAATTCTCTGACCCCTTTACCACTGCTTGTTCTGCCCACACTTTGTCGGTGCGCAGCAGTTCTCCATTTAACGTCCACCTTTATATCAGACCATTTTTTTTAAGGTCATTTACAGTGCGACTTTCAGATCCCACCGCATTGACGGCATCAGCCAAACTCTCTCACTCATATTTTTTCCTTTTGTTATTAATTCCGGAGGACAAAGTTCCAAATTTTTTTTTTCTCGTTTCTACCTCCGAGAGTAGCACCTCCGATTCACTTTCTGTAAAGTTTCGCTTCTTGCCGCTTGCTTTAGCCATTTTCTTACTCCTTTCTTTTGCCAAAGTGGACTCATTACCATATTTAAATGTATTTAATTAAGGGAGGAGACTGGGTGGGGCGTTGTGCTCGTGCATGTGCGCTCATTTTTACGTTAATTGGGATGTACAAAGAGAATATGCGTGGGATCCTTCGTACGCAGAGATTCATACATCTGTTTTTTTTGTGCGTACGCACATTTACAGCTTTGTCCGTACGCAATGTTTTAGTATGAATTCAACGCAAGTCTTTGTACATGAGGCCCCAGGTGTAAACGGGAATGTGTCTCCCTATACTTGTGATCCGATCGACCAAAACACATCTTAATACCAGCTGTAAACAGGGCCCTAGTAAATTAGTCCTCATCAATATATACTACCGTTCAAGACGTTAGGGTTGTTATGTTTAAAAAAAAAGTTTTGTAAGAGATCTTTTCTGCTCACCAAGACTGCATTTATTTGATCAAAAATACAGTAAAAAGATTGTGAAATATTATAACAATTTAAAATAACTGTTTTCTATGTTAACATATTTTAAAATGTAATTTATTCCTGTGATCAAAGTTGAAGCATCTTCAGTGTCACATGATCATTTTGATTTCTTATTGTTTTCAATGTTGGAAACAGTTTTTGCTGCTTAATATTTGTGTGGAAACTGATAAAAAAAACAGGATTCTTTAGTGAATAGAAATTTCAAAAGAACAGCATTTATTTGAAATAGAAAACGTATAACTGTCATTACAGTCACTTTTGATAAATTAAATGCGTCCTTGCTGGATAAAAGTGTTAATTTCTGTGTAAGCCTTAAAAAGTTTGGCTTTGGAAATGACAAACCGATTACTTTTTCTCAAAGCTCCAGTGGAAATCCCTGTGATTGATCAGTCTATGCCAGTCATGTGGTTTTACCTGCTGATGAACGTCATCACCCAGTATCCTTTCATATTTGTCATATTAACATGTTGTTTATGGGCTTTATTCGACAGGACTATAGAATCCTAATTGCATGCCAAGAGTCAGTTTTATTTTGCATATGTCGACCTTATCCAGGTTTCTCAGATATGTGTGTATCCGCGGCGTCTTCATCCTGACCACAGAGTGCGCCTCGCTCACGGTCACACTGGTGGTGACACTGCGCAAGTTTCTGAGCCTCATTATTTCCATCCTGTACTTCCGTAATCCCTTCACAACCTGGCATTGGGTGGGAACGGCCGTGGTGTTCCTGGGAACGTTGCTCTACACGGAAGTGTGGTCCAGCGTTCGTGTGGCAATGAAAGGAGAGAAAGCCTACAAGAAGTCAGAGTAAACTGTACAGGAGTTGCAATACCTCTTTATTTCCGTTCGAGTGTGTTTGGTTGTCACTTTTCATTGATTTACTGTGAATGGATGAGAGCTTGAAGTGTGTTTGGGCCAATTTTATTAGCTGTTTTTGAGCCAGATGTGTGTAGGTCTGTTAGAGCATTTGTCTGTGAGCTTGCACAATCCCTGACCTGTTTCAGATTGGTTTTTCAGAAATAGACTTTTGTTCCTGCCACCATATTTACTCCACATAAATCTACTTCATCTACTTGCAGCTTACCCAGTATGTATTTATTTCCACAACAAGTATTTATTTATTTTTCGATTTTTAACCACACCTAGTTTTGGTCAGCAGAATGTGTCGGCCCACTTACATGTGTGAAATAATAAAGTAAATATGACTACAAAAGGTAATGGAAAACGATTAAATGTAATCATTTTAAGCTGTAATCATCATATCAGTTTTGACATTTTGTTGGGGCCTTACTCTAGTCTAGCGCTTCGTCAGGTTGAGCTAAAGCAATACTGTAGAAAACAAGACTGCCAAAACTGTATGAGTGTTGTTCATGAGGCTACAATTTGTAATGTTGCATGAATTTGTGTTTAAAAGTGTTTTCTATCAGCTAAGTCCTCATAAACTAAAGGAAATCTTTGTCTTCTTTATTGGCTTTAAAAGCGTTGTACCTCCATGTGTCTGAGGGATCAATACCTAGGCTTTTTATAGGGGTAATTTATTGTTTGTGGCTCATGTTGATCTCATGAACCCACAGTATTCTTATCATTATTCCACCAAAATACAACAATTAATGCAGTTATTGTTAATATTGTAACATAAAAAAAATGTGGGATTGCGCTAAAAATTTTTCAAGTGTATGATTTACATTTTTAGTACACAGAAACAGTTAGTTCTGAATAAAATGAATAATAATAATCACCTCATGTGTTATTTACATATCATATTAGCCACGCCCCCAGTTGTATGAGATACTACATTAAATATATTTTTCGTGTTCCCATTTGCTCACATAGCAAAAGAAACTTCACAGCTTTCAAAAGAGGAAAACATATAGAGAGAATGATAACTGCAGTCGGACGAGAGAAAGTTGTCAATTTGACAGAAATCCTGTCCTCACAGCAGCGTTAATTAGTTTATTTTGTAATTTGATGCAAAGGTAATATAATACAAGGTATAGGGTTACAAATGTACATTTAAAAAATATATATATATATATATAAACCATCGCTGGATTTACATCATATTAGCCACGCCCTCAAACATCACGAAAAGCAGTCAGAAGAATGTCCAATTCAGTACTTCTAAACTTTACATATTTTATGATCCCTTCCCATAAACAAATGTTAAAAAAATATTTTTTCTCGATTATATACGTTCATTGTCTGGCAATAATAATTCGCTGTCTCTCAGTAGGTTTGAATGAACGCGGGGCTGTGCAGAGAAATTCCTCAGGGTGTGTGAGACTGAGTGGGAAGGGCAGGACTGACTGAACACGAGCTTTTCTGCAGATATTGAAGCCCGTACTGAATTTCCCATCAGATAAATACCGTTTTTTGTATTTTATTTACAATATTATCACATGATTAAACTATAGAGGTAAAGGTACACCGTCGCGGTGATGGGAGGCAACAGCAGCTCGCGCCACGTTTCCCTCGATGAGGCCGATGAGGTTACATTCGTAAAGGGCATTCGGGTAAGTTAAGTTACAAGTTAACAATAAATTTATGAAAAGGAGTTTTCCCTTTTCGTTATTAAGTAGTTATAGCTTCATAATCTCTTGCTCATACAAAAGTTTCTTTGGTGCTTGCTTAAGAACGTAAGTTTGTTATTGCACTGCAGTTTCACTGATTCAGTCGAAGTCGCATATCATTGGAATATTGGGCAAAATGCAAGAAATGCAGTGTTTGTGGCGATTTCAGTCGAAATCTTTTATCATTGGAATATCGTGCAAAATGCAAGAAATGCAGTGTTTGTAAAGATTTTATGGGTGTAGAACAAAATGTACTGCTGTGCAGGGCATGTTATGTTATGTTAAATATAGCCTATGGGTCATGCATGTTGACCTGATCTGCATACTAAGCATGCATGCATACTACACCTAGACATGACTGGTAAACTTTCATATTACTTAGGCCTATAGACATATTGTAGTACCATGGTACATGATTTTGGTTGCCAGTTTATATCAATGAATAATGGTATTGGTATGCTGTACCATGATATTGGCAAAGTAATTCCTGCATTATTTGCAATTGCTTGCATTTGCATTAAATAAGAGAAATACCGCAATATCAGCTAATGAAGATCCACGAATCCTGATATTAATATCACAAAGTTTGAAAAAGACTAGTAAATTCAATTTGGACAACAATAATCTGGACAAACAAGTTATACAAGATCCTTGTAGGACCATCATACACTTAAACTTTTAAGCGATGCAGAAAAAAATTCTCAGTTATCATTGTAAAAACGCAATAGTGCACATATTTTAATGAACAAAAGAAAATGTATATCAATGCGATTTCTGATCTGATGATAAACAGCTTACAGAGAGAGTGATTGATCGAATGAAGGAGTCTCCACCTGTGGTTCGCCCACAAGCGCCAACCAGATCATCATCATCAACTCCTCCGGTTGAGTCTTCAGTTCCAGATGAACGTCATGTACCCATAATGCCTCATTCTCCTTCATACGCCAGTGCTTTGGTCCCTCCTCCTCTTTCGGAGCCAATAACACCTTTAGTGCCTCCTGTGACTGAGGAAACATCTACACCTCCTTCATCTGTTCGGTCACCTGAGGGTCTTTCAACTCCTCCACCTACCGGTAATGAGCATGTATGTGTATCTGATCCTCAACCTGGATCTGCTAACCTGGATCCTCAACCTGCTAAACCCATAAATGCTCCTTCACAAGCATCAAGTGAACCAATAACCGCTCCTCCATTAGTTGAATCAACCAGTGTACCTGTCGAACCCTTAACACCCCCTCTTGTCACAACCTCTACTACTGAACCTGTAACCAATCCAACTTCACCAACCACAAACCCACTTACTGAGCCTGTAACATCTTTTGAGTCCTCTAATAATGAACCTGTTGTACCGATTGAACCCGTAGAGACTCCATCCTCCTCTACTTTAGCAATATCTGCCGACCCCATAGAGTTACATGATCCTTCAGCTGTTGAGCTTGAGACTTCACCCTTCCCAATCTCCATACCTGATCCCATTTTATCTGGATCTGGATCTGCTTCAGATGTGGTTTTTCCTGGTGAAATGCCTTCCAAGACACCTTCAACTGAAAAACCTCCTGTTGTT
The DNA here is from genome assembly GCA_026230005.1 of Gila orcuttii. Lineage (NCBI taxonomy): Eukaryota > Metazoa > Chordata > Actinopteri > Cypriniformes > Leuciscidae > Gila > Gila orcuttii. Next base: position 4,607,301 of record JAPDVR010000025.1, read on the forward strand.
CCTTCCTTAATCGACCAAGTCGAGGTCTTTCCACCACAAACACATGTTGGTAAGTTTATAATCTGGTATATTAGGCTTCTTACCACAATCTTTCTGGTTCATTTTTTGACTGATTGACCAGCAAAATCTCCAATTGAATCTCAGTATTTTATACAAATGCTTAACTTTTTTTAAGTCTTAAAGTCAAGAAATGATCTGTCACACAGCTCTCTGTATAAAGTTCCGCATAGTACATACAGTAGCCTATACTTACATAATGCAATATATACTATATAGCAAATCTCAACTGCCTGATTTTTTATTTCATTGCAAAATGTAACTATACCATCACCCAGCTTTTTATATAAAGTTGGATATTTGTTATGTCCAAATATATTTGCATTCATGTCGTATATTCGTGTAAAGCAATATACATCATAGCAAAGTCTAAACTCCCTGATGTTTTATTTCTTTGCAAAATGTTAACTATATTATCGGCCAGCTCTTTATGTAAAGTTGTGTAAGTATGTCCAACTTTTTCCTCATACATTCAGTAAATTAACGTAAAACAATTGATAGTATATAGCAAATGTCAACGGCTCGATTGCTTGTATCTTTGCAAAATGTAAAGTATGATATCGGCCAGCTCTAATCTGCTAAATAGGCATGAACATCATGATTTTCTGTAAAGCTTTGAAACGATGTGTGTTGTAAAACACAAATAAATTTGACTTGATGTCCGTATTTTGACGTACATCCAAGTTTTAGCAGGTTATTACTAGAAGTCTGTCATTTTCACCAGAAGGACCAGTTGCTGAATTTTGTAAAAAAGTATAAAAAATTAATTGTTGGTTGCACTTTATTTTACAGTACCTGTACTTACACAGTGTACTTACCTAAAAAAGTACTGGGTAATATAAGGTAACTACATTTTTAGGTTTAGGGGTAGGTTCAGTGTTAGTACCCAGTTATTGTAATTACTGTAATAAGTGCATAGTATGTACTTAAGATCTATAACATGCATGTTAAAAATAGATAGGGTGAATTTTTATCTCATGTCGACTTTAATCTCCATTAATGCTCAAATGTTGGTGTGTTTCTCCTGTTTAGTGAATGAGGAAAAGCTCAGGAAGCAGATCAGAGAAGATCTCCAGAAGCTCCTGAACGAGGAGATGAAGATGGCAGAGCGTAATATGCGACAACAGTAAAAACTTATCTGATCAAGATCTTTCAAACACATACACTGCCGTTCAAAAGTTTGGGGTCGGTACGATTTTTAATGTTTTTAAAAGAAGTCACTTATGCTCACCAATGCTGTATTTATTTGATTAAAAATACAACAAAAAACTGTAATATTGTGAAATATTATTACAATTTAAAATAACTGTTTTCGATTTTAATATATTTTAAAATATAATTTATTCCTGTGATCAAAGCTGAATTTTCAGCATCATTACTCCATTCTTCAGTGTCACATGATCCTTCAGAAATCATTCTAATATAATGATTTGCTGATCAAGATGATGCTGATGTTGAAAACAGTTATTTACATTTTTATTTCAGGATTCTTTGATGAATAGAAAGTTCAAAAGAACAGCATTTATCTGAAATAGAATCTTTTGTGACATTAAACACTGCCGTTCAAAACTTTGGGGTCAGTAAGAATTTTTATTTTATTTTTGGGGGGGAAATAAATAAAATAAATCAATACTTTTATTCATCAAGGAGGAATTAAATTGATCAAAAGTGACAGTAAAGACATTTATAATGTTACAAAAGATTCTATTTCAAATAAATGCTGTTGTTTTTAACTTTCCGTTCATCAAAGAATCCTAAAAAATGGTACACAACTGTTTTCAACATTGATAATAATCATAAATGTTTCTTGAGCATCAAATAATCATATTATAGTGATTTCTGAAGGATCATGTGACACTGAAGACTAGAGTAATGATGCTGAAAATTCCGCTTTGGTCACAGGAATAAATTATATTTTAAAATATATTCAAATCGAAAACAGTTATTTTAAATTGTAATAATATTTCACAATATTACTATTTTTTGTTGTATTTTTAATGAAATAAATACAGCATTGGTGAGCATAAGTGACTTATTTTAAAAACATTAAAAATCGTACCGACCCCAAACTTTTGAACGGCAGTGTACGTTAGAATGCAGTGAGTTTTACTGTTTAAACAGTGTTTATTTGTGTGTGTTTTCGTAAGTCTGGAGGAAGAGATAGCTGAAGCGAAGGCCCAGGCTCAAGCCGAAGCCCGACTCCAGATTCAGGACGAGGTCCAGAAGCTTCTGGATCAGGAGAAGCCGACTCATCAACAGACTCTAGCAGACGCCATTAGCAGGGAGCAGTTGAACGTTCAGGATGATCGTCTCATAACTCAGTATTATGTAAGTCAGCTTCTGCACACAAGATTCTGTTCGTCGTATGTGTGTGTGTATGTGTGTGTGTCAGAGTGGATGTTTTTCTGACAGTTTAAACAGCTTCTTCTGTCTCATAACATGGGAATTTACTCCAAGGTAAACATATTATTATTATCACAACACCATGCAGGGTTATTATAGTTAACTACAGGTGAAAACTTTTCTTTTCATCTCTCTCTTTCTCTTGATCTGCTCGTGTCTTTCAGTGGATGGAGAGGAAGGTAAGACGCTCTCGCTCTTTCACTTCTTACAGAGACATTTGTGACATTTCTATTGAGTGTAAGTGAGTGAATGCTCAAATACAAGATTAAATTAGTTCAGTTTAATGTTCATAAATTTATCACACACATTCAATTCAGCCTTTGGTGTAAATTTGACATCACTTTTCAGTTTAGAGGTCATGTGTGAGCAATACTTTTTTTATTGTGCATAAAAAAAAAAAAGAATGTGCCTTTAAACTCTATTTACTACAGTGATCAATCATTTTTATGAGAGATTTACAGGTTGATCCGGTCATAACGTGTGTTATCTTTAGGCTCAGAAGCTGGAAGAGAAGGAGAAAGATCTGGAAAATCAGGACTTTCTGTTCCAGAAGCAGATCGCCAAGATGCAAGAAAAGGCAAAATGATTCATCTCATCTTTCATATACTCTCCATAACTTGTGATGTCACCACTGCATATAAATGATACTACATGTGTTGACCGTCTCTCGTTTTTGCCGTACAGGCGTCTCAGTTCACTAAAGTCACAGCTGAAAATTACAGGAAAGGCTTAGAAGATGCAAACAACCGCTTCAGGTGAGTGTGCAAGAATTGTTTTACTAATATTTTCAATTAGCTTTTATTTTGATATTTTTAGTGTACTTGTGTTCATGTTGTGTTCAGATGTGCTCCTACAGTAGTCCCATTCAAATCCAAACTCAAAACACATCTGTTTATCTGTGCATTTACTGAATGAGCACTGTGCCACTGTTCGTCCGACTGTTTGTACTGTATTTTTATTTATTTAAAAAAAAAGAAAAATTATTCAAAATTTGATTATTTTAATTTCTTCTATGTAAAGCACTTTGAATTACCACCGTGTATGAAATGTGCTATATAAATAAATTTGCCTTGCCTTGCATGTTGTATTGCAATTACAGAAATGAATTATAGATGTAATTACGTGCAGATAATTATAATAATAATAGTACAATGTTAAAATGCATCATTATTCCACCAAAATACAACAATTAATGCAGTTATTGTTAATATTGTAACATCTATCTATAAATTACAGAAACGTCTGTCTGTCTGTGTGTGTGTCTGTCTGTTATTCGCATATCTCTCGAACCGTTAGTCCTATTAATTCCAAACTTGCCAGGTGTCTTGCTACGGGCACGAGTAAGTGCAGTGCCGAGTTTGACGTTGTTTGGATTAGAAATGCAAAAGATATTGTCAAATATATCGGTAAAAGAAGCACACATTGAAGTTGTGGTTTAAAAATAAACATTCTGACATTAGAGAGGGTTGTGGTTTAAAAATTGTGGTTTAAAAATAAACATTCTGTCAGCTAAACATTAAGTCAGCTACACTGTTTACCTCTGAATATACGCTGATTTCACGCAGCCGTTATTTTGAAATCGAAATTTAGGCTCCGGTGGGAAGAAAACCGGAAGTGTCGAATTTAATCACAGGAGATTGCAAATGCGATGGTGTATTGTTGTGTTCAATGTAAAAATGAGTTATTCTAAAAATGTACATACATTTCTTTCATACTTTAAAATATATACAGTGAAATTCATTTATAAATATTTTTTTTTTCAGAAAGTAAAAAAATAAGCAGGAACGAACTATAGACATATATATTGGATATTAACATCCAATAGTGTAAATCGCGGCAGCAGCTTCAGGTTGGTAGTCCAAGGCATTGTTGTTTATCTTTACTTCCGGGGTTCTTCCCACCGGAGCCTCGCTTTCGATTTCAAAATGGCGGCTATGTGAAATCAGCTTATTGTAGTTATTCAGAAGTAGTTAATTGTCAGTTAGTTATATATGTAGTTAAATTTTCCATATTTATTGTATGTCAGTATCAGTATTTGCTTTCAACCATACACAATTTAAATGTCACTAAACTTTTGCTGTGTAATTGAAACAATAAGCACTCAAACACACCAAACCAACAATTACTAAACACACACAAACTGATTTTGCACATACATACTGTCAAATCGATTAATCGTGATTAAAAAATATGCAGTGTACACACGTATAGTATACAGCATATATAAATATAATATAGCCTATACACAGACACGCATAGGCTACATCTATCTATAAATTACAGAAACGTCTGTCTGTGTGTCTGTTATTCGCATATCTCTGTAAAAGAAGCACTTATTGAAGATGTTTAGATGATGTTTAGAAGGTTGTGATTTAAAAATAAACATTCTGACATTAGAGCGAGGGGTTTAAAAATATCTGAATATTATTTCAAAATGAGAAGAAAGGCTTGCTGCGCTACTGTGATTCCCAAACAATCCGGTGCAACCAGGGCAGGACAGGACAAGGCAGAAAAGGAAAATCGCCGGTGCAACACATAAATCTTCTTAGTAATCCATTCATTTGAGGTACAAACCAGTGACTGATGTGTTGCACCGGCGATTTTCCTTTTCTATCATATCTTTTCCAGCCTCTGTAGGTTCGTCGTTGTGCAACTTATTTCCACTAGGTGGCGCTGACGTTATTGTAATATTCTTGATGTATTGTGGAACCACACTGGTCTAGAAGGTTAAAAGGACGACCACAAATTCTGCAATCCCATTTTCCCAAGCCTCTGATCAGCAGAATGTCAATAATTTTAGTATGAAACAAACATGATGTAAAATGAGGCGGTAGATGCATTTGCATCCCGAGCTTGTTTTCTAGTTTATTATTTAATTGATTCTATGTATAGTAGGACGAGGGCTATAGTTCTGTCAATGCTGTATTGTATCATACGAGAATGTGAAATGAATAAGAAATGATGTCCACCTGCCGCTGGAGTCCTCTGGTAAACGTGTCCTACCAGTATGAACACATTCAGCACAGCAATTCATGCTAATTTCACATCCAGCACACTCTCTGCCTTAACCTTCTATTGCATGCATTATGAAAGCATGTTTGATGCTAAATATTCTTGCATATAATGGACCTCATTATTGAAATCAAAATCAATAGCCTTGTGTTTTATTAAGATGTTAGTTAAAGACTCATCATTTACTCTCAACCTCATGTTGTTTCGAACCCTATGACTTCTTTTATTGTGTTGAACATTTTTAATGGATGCCTATATGTTACTCTTTTGCATGCATTTGTAACTTTCATGCATCAAAAAGGATACAAAAGCATTATAAAAATATCACAGTAGTCCATATTTCAAGTCGTCTAAAGTCATATTACAGCTTTATGTGAGAAACTAATTGAAAATGACACTAATTTGCTAACAAATCTTTCCTTTAAGCAAGCTGATTGTTAAATCAGTGAGTTGAGCTCAAAAACTGGATCAGTCTAATTCACAAATGAATAATTTGTGAACTGAAACAACCGATTCATTAAAAAGATCTGACTCAAGAATCAATCAGACTCAGGCATTGTTAGTCCTCTAATGTACTCTTAACACAAAACGTGGCTTTATGAGAAATGGAAAAAATGAATCCTATGGGCTGCGTTTATGATGCTATCCTCTTATTTTCATTATATAGAAATGACTGACTCAGATAATTGCCCAAAAAAATCTCCTTTTGTGTTCCACAGAAGAAATAAAGTCAGGTTTGAAATAATGTGAGGGTGAGTAATTGATGACAGCATTTTCATTGTGGGGTAAACTATCCCTAACCGTAGATAGATAGATACTTAAGATTCAAAAATCTAAATGAAAAACAAATAACAGCAACAGTATTTATAGTAGCCGTATTAATTTCATCCCACAGTTGCTTCTGGACAATAAGCGTTTAAGCAATCATAACGTACAAATAATTTATATGACTGTATATGCTAATTGAAGTTAATTGTGCTTATCAGTTTGTTATATGCTATTTCTCCCTCGTTTGTCCTCAAGATGTTTTTAAAGAATGCTAGGATGTAGTGTGACCAAGAAAAGAGTTTAAATTCGTACTCATCTCTTCATTATAAACCGTTTTATATGCATCAGGTGCTTGTAAAGTGTAAAGAGCTTAACATGAGCAAACCGAGCTTTATGTATGATGAAAGATCTAACGGGTGACATTCACAAAACCCTTGTGGTACATTGACTGTTTACAGAGGGCTTGATGATTCTCAATTACAGTTTTATAGGACGATCTGAGAGGTGCAAATCTTATGAGAGCGAAGTGTGACGAAAGGTCACCGTGGCTTATTGAAGGGCTGGTTTGGTTGTTTGAAGTGCCGTCAGAACCGAGGCTGAACCGTGAATTGCGGGTCCCCGTGTGACCTGGATTTTACAGTGCCATGAAACCGGCTTCTGATGTCTGCCAAGGGCATTTCAAATCAAATGTATGATTTTATCCTAGCAAATAACATGACTCCGTGGGCGTGACCTGTTGATGCCGTAGGATGCCAGCTTGATATTGCTTTTCTAGAAGTCGACGGTGAACTATTCCCTGTTTGGATGCAAACTCGCTCTGTCACTTTATAAGGGCTTTTAAGTGGTTCTAAATTGTATAATTAACGGTGAAGCGACACCATCTCTTTGTTTAAATTTGGCCCATTTAAGTAGTGTGCACTTTACCTGTCATCCAGTCTGGTGTATGAACATCTCAAGAACCTTGGTTTCCTTCATCTGTGGTTCAGATACACTCCTTTCTCTCCTGTAGCACTGCATTGAGATTCCTTGAATGGTAAATGGTACTGAATATATTATTTCATGTTCATGTTTTTTTAATTGTTTTTTTTTTACATTTATTGTAAAACATAACTCGGTTCCAAATCTTTAATGATACGTTGTTTTGTGAATAAGCAGACCGTGATCTCACACGCTCAAGTACACCGTTCATTTTGAATCAAACGTTGTATAAATCAAGAATAGCTCCAAAAGATTCAGCGAGAGACTCATTAGAACGATTCTAACAGACTTTGTTTGACTAAATCATTTAAAAGAACAAGCTTGTAAGAGTCATTTGTTTATGAATCGTTTTGACACTTTTATTTCTTTCTATAGCTTCATCCCAGTGTTGTTATTGTTAACTAAAACTAAATCGTTTTCATTAACTGAAATAAATCTGAAATAAAATTAAAAATATAAATATTAGATAGCTAAAAAGATTTAAATGAAAATTAGAAATGTTTACTTGGCAATTAACTGCAATAAAATAAGTTGATGTTTAAGTAATAAAATTAATAATACTAAAACTGAAACAAATATAAAGCTATTGTTGTAAGTGAAGCAAATGTTTATAATTTTTCTTATTACAAAACTGAACTGGTTCTTCAGTTCCATGTGAATCGCTAAATCGGCATCGTCATTTGTCCATTTCGTTCTTGACAACACAGAATAATTCCCACTGAACGCACAAGGACGAATGCTCTGGTAATGGTGCACAATAGACCTCTAAGAGCTGGGACAATTTTCATTAATATGCAGATTTGGTGAATGGGAGCTTAACTTCAGTTTTTTGTGAATGCAAAATGAGGGACGTTTTGTCCTTGACAGCAGTGCCGAAATTAACCAGACGTTTCCTCAGATTTGACAGCATATGTCTTCGATGTCTTCCTTTCTTTTCTTTGCATATCATGAGGCTTTGCTAGGTTCAAACCTACAACTTGTTTGTTACCAGCTTTTAATTTCCGGTCTGTCACTCAAAGCTATCACATGACACCAGAAGACTTGGTGTACAGCGCAAGAGGCGACTTTTGTAAGTGCTTTTGGTGTTTTGTTAATGTTTGGAGCTATGAATCTCTGTGTGATGATTCGTCAATAAGTCTCCCTTTTTGTTCCACAGAAACAATAATATCCTCATATTCCTGCACAAGATGACTACAGATGGAGCTGTGAAGGAAAAGCAGCCATTGTGGCAGGATAATGTTCACAGCATCTGCGTTCATGTCAAAGAGCTGATGGATTTCGTCTTTTCCCCCACCTAGTTTATTATAAATGCATGTATACACAGGCTACAAGTCATAATAGAGGTACATAACCGATCAAGAGTATGTACAAATCCCATGTATTTACAGTACATACAGTGGTTTATAAAGGACATGCATCTTGTAACTGCAGTAGTATCATTCTATTAAACCTATCATATTATATTACAAGTTAGTTATATAAATAATACGATTATTTGATACCTGCTCATGTACGACTAATATTCACATCACGTGGTTCCCTTTATTGATAACAGTGCTTTTATGAAAACTAGTCTTTTTTTCAGAGGTTGCAAAGTGGCTTTAATCGGCATCTTCGGATGATAGACATTTCTGCCTGGCTTCGTGATCATCAAACGTCACTTTCTTATTCCGTTTAGGGTCGATCCAGGAGTTTCGAATCACTGCATTGTTCGGCAGCGGATCCGCCTCGATGATGGACACCACCCGTTTCTTCATTTTACTTTTCAGGACTTTCTGAAACTTCTGCCTTGTGAAGGCATACAAGAGTGGATGGAAGACCGTGGTGCCGTAAGCCATGACCAGAAAACCCATTCTGAGCTTGACGGTGAGGTCGCTGGGGCCTGCGCTGAGAATCACAGTGTTTAAAACGGTAATGGGCGTCCAACAGAGGAGGAACGTGGAGATGATTAGCAACGACATGCGGAAAACGCGCTTTTGCCGCTCACGGCGTTCCCGGTGGCGTTTGACGGCCCGTCGCAGGGCGATGATCACCGAGACAGACGTGCGCATGCCAAGTGGAGCATTTCCGCGGTTTCCGGCACTGCTTTGCGAGGCGTCTGTGATCTCGGGAAGCTGTTGTTCAGATGTCGACATAAGAGAGAAGTTCTTTTTCCTCCTCATCTTCTTCTTCTTCTGCGTGGCATGGAAGCGCGTACCAATGCGGATGTTGAGAGCCTGCAGGATCTTCGCGTATGTCACTAACATTATGACGGCAGTCAAACAGAAAATGGGGATTTGGGCCACTAGGTGGTAGTACAGACCAAGTTCGGTGTAATACTCGTTTACGTGCACAACGGCGGTCTGATTTGCTTTGGTGGGTTCCGGTCCCAAGAATCCCACTTCGATAAATGGCACCAAGAAGCTAGCAAAAGACAACACCCAAATGCAACCCAACAGAGCCACTGCCCGTCCCATAGTCAGCACGCGATTGGCGGGTTTAACGGAGATGTCGTATCGGTCCAAAGTGATGGCTAGCACGTTAGCTGCCGTAGCTACGCTAGCGAAGGACACGCAGGCCTCGTGGAAGCAGCACACGAGCACCGTGTCGCTTTGCAATGACAGCATTAGCACGACGATGGTTAGCGGGATGCAGCAAATGCACACCAACACGTCCAACACGTGCAGGTTCATGGTGACGATGTTGCTAACGGAATTGACCAGGTTGGACTTCATGCAGTAGAGCGCCAGCACGGTCAGGTTGCTGCTCAATCCCAGGACAATCTCCAGCATGAGGAATCCAGTCAGGGACACCTGGAAGCTGAGCGGGTACGGGATCGGGCCGGCCGCCGTCATGGCGGGACTCACGGCCTCAGTGATGTCAAGGACAGTAACGTTACTCATGGTGCTTTCTTCCTCCGTTGAGGGAGGGACGTGCATTATCCTGAAAGATAAAAACAGCAGGATGCACAATCAGAGAAAAATGTAAAAAGACCAGGCGCATTTGAACAGCATTGTTTCATTCAGAATTTAATGTCTTGAAGATGAATGGATAGCTTAAATGACAGATAGATGGATGGATGGATGAAGGGATGGACAGAGATGGATGGATAGATGAATGATAGATAGATTGACGGATGAATAGATTGATGGATGGATAGAGAGAAAGACAGAGAGAGAGAGAGAAAGATAGATAGATAAAAATGGATACAATTCAGTAAATACTTCTTCCTTTCATTCCAATTCGATTTCCTGACAGCTGTATCCAATTTATTTCAAATTCACACTCGTTCACTCACTTCAAGTCTGAATTTTCTACAACCCTCTTTGTTAGATCCACTACTAATCTAAGAGAAGAACAAATTAAGTTATCTGTAATGGCTACACCAAGATTTATTGGGGATCTTACTTATTGAGACCAACAAAACCATTAGATTAAGGAATCTGTGTTAGATTTCTGCTGGATTCGAATCACCGCCTTTTACAAAGTTCTGTATGTCTTACTTGTTCAGATTCCCTATGCGCCTGCTAATGGCTTTACATCTGAGGTTTCTTTGCACGTTGACTAATAAAGCATTGGTTATGCACTGGCCAGTCTGTATTAGGCGCTGCTATGAATAGACTCACTTTAGGCATTATTTTTTTGTCCACAATGCATTTTCATTTGTTGCACAGTGATGGATTGCTCCATTTGCAAATGTGACTGTCTTTAGTGCTGCGTTTCATTCATCACCGTGAGAGAGAGAATTAAGAGAGAGAGAGGATTGTCGAGATAAGTATTAACCTGGCTTTTGTAATTTACTTCATGTAGATGCATGCATCAAGGTGCCAACTGGGTACTAATAACTCTTTTTTTGTTTTGATGTAGGTTGACTGACACCTTGGAGTGAAACCATATGGAAACTCGAATGACTTCATGAGCTAAAACACAACACCTCACAGATCATCGAGCTTGTTTTCTGGACGTCGAACAACCTTGACGACTAATGACAACTGTCTAATAGTTTATTCTGCACATTAGTTGACTTACCCTTCCCCTTCCAGCTTTTTTCTCAGCCTCGGGAGTCAGCAGTCGAGACGGGAGAGTCTGGAAGGGGTACAAGTTGTACATCAGCCCCAGGCATGGCCTTTCAAGGAAGTATTCTGCACTTCTTAATCCTCTTAATCCAAGCGAATCTCTCTCTTAATGATCAGTGATGATGTTTTTGTCCTAAACCAATTGATATGTTTGGTCCCCTGCCATGTCCAGACCTAACAAAGAGTTAGCATTCCCGTTTTCTTTAACACACTGATTGAGTCCAAAGAACATGACAAGTGATTTAGAGATAAACTGTCCATTTTCATTTTCTAACCTAGCTTGACCACTGAAAGCAATTGTTTCCGATTAATTATTATATCCACGTTAGGGTTAGGAAGTCGCTGTAATCTCGCTCGATACCATCAGCACGGTCTCATACCGTTCCTTCACTGCTGACATATTCCCGTTATTGCAGTTTTATGGGCCCTTGAAGGAGATAAATCCATATTGATTTGCTGATTTGCATGTGCCATCTGGTGAAGAACCCAAGGTCGCTGAATTGTTTAGGTCAGCATGAGGGCGCTGGGGAATTGGTGATGTAATTTCCAGTCCCCTCACAGAAGGTCACCTTTAGGTTGCATTATCAATGCTTTCTGAAGCCCATGATGATAACTTTTCACATCCGTGGTGAGCATGGGAATATCTTCCCCTAGGAAATCCACTCGTTTTGGCACGTCTTCCTGAGAGATGGCACTTTGGAAGCAGTTCTCTTCCACTCTTCGGTTCCACAATCCTAACAAGAAAAAAGCAGATAAGTGTTGAACAATCAATTATTCATTAAGCCTGCATCCAATCCATCATCAAGTAAGGACTTCCATGTGTTATCCATTCATCTTTTCCAAGCGGTCTGCGGAAATGCACAAGCTCTGGTCTTGCTTAACGTCTATGTGAAGGTACAAGTAACATCTGCAAACCTGTAGGGGTTGATGGATGGGCCCGTGCATCTTGGGAACAATCTACAAACACTCATTTCCAAAGCAATACCTTTTAGGGAAGGTAACGTAATCACCTGTGTTGTTTGTTATGTCTGTACTTTCTCGCATCATTTTTCAGTCAACGGCCATGCAAGAATATGCCTGGATCGTGTATAATGAGGTGGTCGTGTTCCAGCCGTGAATGAGATTTTACACTGTAAATTTTTCCCAGATGTTACAGTCCAGAAGACTTTGACAGATCGGGGGGGAAAACCGTAAACAGAATCGATTGGGTATTGGGGGCGAAATTTGTCAGCGGAGACGTGGATCAATAGACTAACTAAAGTCAGAATGCTGTTTACAGGCAGCGGCAAGTTAATCACAAAACGTAGACGTCCCCTCAAATATTCAGATAACGGATCGATATGGGGTTTTCAATGACAAATTCTTAAACTTAAACCTTTGGTTCCTTCAGTAATGAAGGTTGCATTCTTCTAATAAGCATCTTTTCCCCCCTCTATCCTTCATTTTGCTGATTTATTTGAATTTTATTTACTAGGGCAACTCCAATTTTGACAGATTGCCCTAGGGAGATGTATATATCTGCTATTCCAAGTTTTCGAGATCTGCTCTTTTGAATGAACACTGTTTAAAGGGTTTTACATCCAAAAACTCATCAGCATGCATACTTATTCAATCACATTTTTTTTCACCAAAGTTATTCAATATCACCAGCTTACCTTTGCGCTCCCAGAGTTCTCATCTGTCATGCAACGTAGAGCATCTACATATTCACCGAAGCATCACCTGAGATCCACAAGTGCACAGACTTTTGTAGGCATTGCATGTCAGCGAGTCGTAAACCTGCTTCTCCTTGAGGAGCATGAATCGAATCCCGTCCGTGCGAACTGTCAGCAGTGCCAGCGAAGTGAAACAGACTGACTTTGATCTACTGTCCTGCTAACTGTTTCTTTCACTGTCTTGCTTCTTTTCCTCTCTCTTGATGGCACACTCGCTTGCACACTCTCTCTCTTCGAACTGTGATGCATTGAAGTGTTACCGATGCACCCCTCTGTTGCTCCTCCAAAACCTTGCTTGTCCCCCCTCTCTCTCGTTCGCTCCTTCTCTATCTTCGTCTCCCTCTCTCTCACTCACTGCGGCGGTTTTGCAGTGTTGCTCTCTGCTGTGATTGGTCTGTCGTAATGGGGTTAACCCTTTCTTCCCCAGAGAGTGGGGATGCACTCTTTTGTTTTCTTGTCGTTCTCTCCATCCAGCTTTTCCCTCTATCCTGCGATGGAAGCGCAGTCTCGGCTCGGGTGCATCTGTCAGTCCCTGCGGAGATGCTTTGGTTTCTATTTAAACACTGTGTCAGAGTTGCATGTTTTCATTCATATTTGATGCCGTGCTCTGTGATTAAAATGGATATGTGTCTTCTGGGAAAAGGACACAAAAAGAATGTGGCTGTGTTATAAACCTAGTGAGCTGTCTATGTAGGCGGCATTTTATGGTGCGCAGGCAGTTTTTAAAGACTTTTTTGGCTACATTTTGGCTGAAACAGCTTGCCTTGCATTCATAACGAAGAAGGCAGTGTCAGAATGTATTGCGATGAGCTCAGTGGGGAAAAAATATATAATTTGTCCAGTACAAGTACCTATAAAAATTATACATGCACTAATATAAGACCGATGAGCCGATAATTATTTTGGTATGTTATGACAGGTGAATTTAAGCATCACAACATTACAATGTACAGAATGAAAAAAAAGATAGATATTTAATAAAAATTATATCAATTTAAAAATTCTTTAATTTAAAAAACATAGTTATATAATGATATTAAATATATTATGTATTCCTATTAATTGTAAGATTAGCTAAAGATTACATTGTATCAATGTTAGAAAATTATTAGTATTTTTAAAGATGAACATTTAGCAAGATGTAATATTACAAATCTAATATTGTATTTTAGATGCTATGGTCATGTGGTTAATGCTAATTGGAAATTATTTAAATCAAAGTTGAGTCTAACATGCATTTTACAAAGTTGAGCGCTGTTTGTATGACGTAAGAATAGCCGCATATCGATAAAATTGTTCACTTATGAGATTCTAATTAAAAAGTAGGCAGCTCACTAGGATTTGAAACCGAGCATGTGTGTTAGATTTAGATGATGGGAACACTTAGCGTGTGTGTGTGATAAGTAGAGGAATTGTGATTGATAGTTTCAATTTAACCGGCCTGTCAGCTGGCAGAAGGAGCAGTCTTTCTCTATTCATTTTGTTTGGCTCATTTGGCAGGTAAGGGTGGGCGTCGAAAGTGACAGTCGTAACAAGAATGTGTGCGTGTTCATATTTGAAGCACTTGTTGGCGTGCAGCTCTTCTGAAACGTGCATGTTGTATTATTAAGTAGTAAACAGCCTCCTATAGACACGGCGGCAGCGCTGCTGAAAACTTTTCACTAAAACCAGGCTCGATATTTCAGCTGCCATTAATATTTCAGCATGCTTTCCCAGCAGCCTTCCAACACTGCAGACTAATATTCGGTTATTCCTAACCATTTTTGAGTGTTGAGTGTTGGAGAAAAAAGACACTAGCAATAGCATACAGGATTGTGTGTGCTGTGAATAAAAATTCACAATGATCATTCTAAATAACTATTCTGATTGACTTAAATATTTTAATAAATAATCCTCCCTCCGCAGTCATGTGTCTTCTTACATGTTTGTCCATGCAAATCAGACAGATGAAGGCTGTGAGAAAAAAAGAAGATATAGTAAGTATATTTAACAAATATGTAGACATGCATTTAGAAGAAAGTACTGTGGTGGTAACAGATGCTAATACTACTACTTTTTGGTTCTGTTTTCTAGCTGATTCTTATGGCACATAGCATGGTAAAAACATGATTTTACCATGGTACATATCCAAAAAGCCAGAGCAATGAGATTTACCATTGAAGTGCCTTAAAACGCGGAGCACTATTCAATGTTGATGTAATTTCCACTGGAACAGGAAGACAGGGCGGGACATATCAAATAGCTCCTCCCCTTTTTTAAATAGCCAATAGCATTTAGTTTATATCACAGCTTGGCCAGAGCTGTTGAGCTTAATAAAGACGCAGTTTTCTTCCTAATCTCTTGTCTCTGCCTCAGATGTCACGCCCACGGACCGTTGGCTGAACGTCTAATGCATATGGCACACTTTTCTGGAAACACTTCAGGAGTTTCGAAGTCGCGATCTGATTGGTTAAATTCTACAGGATGTCCAGGAGACGCGTGAGTCGCTTTCTTTAACAATCCGCCTGGAAACAAATGCCGTGACGCCAAAACCCCTCGTGGAAGAAGAACGCTATTGTGTTTACAACTTGACAATGAGCACTTACCAGGATCAACTAAACGCTGGATTTTCAAAATTATGTGAAGTTCGCGGCTCCATTGTTGCAGTAAACTTGCACGTTCTTGAATGAGTAATTTATTAGATGCACGCCGGTCTGTTATTGTAGAGACATCGACATTATATTTTCATGCCCCTAAACATGACGTGGAACAAAACAAACTGTGATTGGTTGCGTTACATATCAGTCAAACGTCCTCTTGGGCGGTCCTTGACCAAGAAAAGTCTAAGAAAAGTTCTGCCGTCAGTCTAAAGGTCTGGCTACGCGAGACTACCTAATCTCTAACATTTCTTTTCCTAATCTTCTTCATATCACTTTAAAACTCGGCATACTGTGCAGAATTCAAATGGGTCCACTATGTTTTCTGGTCTGGGTTTTTCAGTTTTTTCACTACAGGAAACCAGACTTTATGGAAAGCATATTTCAATTCATCTCTATCGTTCCCTATTCCCTATATATAGTGCACTATGTGCCATTCACTATGTAGAAAACAGTAAATGTGTGAACAAGTGACCAATTTCAGCCACAGCATCAGCGTCTATTTATAATGTAGGGGGCGGAGCTTCAGATTCTAGAGAGCATTTGATTGGATAGAGAATCTGATGAGAAGCTGAAGTGCAGCGTGATGTCATCAATCATTGATCCATATTGGCGGTTTTGAATGCTTACATCTTCTAAATGTGAATTTTGTCATTGTTTTGGAGCACACTAACTTTTAGATAACAATAAGGCTTACGTATTCATACTAAAAGCCAAAAAACTTTGATTTTCACTTTAAGTTTCTGGAGTGGTAGACAGCGGGTCAACTGGGAATTCCAGCACTCAAGCGCTGTTTCGATCCGTCTGCTACCGCTATGTGAGCAGAACAGCAAAAGCACTATTGGACGTCTGATTTTTCTAGGCCTGGCTGTGCGACAGGGTCATTTCACAGGGCTAGAAATCAGCTTGAGAAAGGCAGAGATCTCAGCAGCGGCTCTTTTATCTCTCTCCTGCAGTGCCACTCATGGTCTTTGTAGCCGGAGTGTGTGCGGCAGTGTCCCAGTAGATTAACACAACGCTAATAGAGCCGCCCGCCTTTGTGTTACTGAAGTGGCGGCAGTGTTTTAATCACTCGTCTCTTAATATGCACAGTAAATCTGAACGCTTTCTCGGCTGGAGCAGCGAAAACGAGAAAGAACAGGAGAAGAAAAAGTTTTACATTTTTCTGTGAAAGATATAGGCTTCCAAAAGGAGTGAATTAAGTACACTTCTACTTTAGTGACCTGAGGGAATCCTTTTAGCGATTTCAGATGGCCCACATGTAAATCAACCAGTGCAGATTAACATATTCATTTGAGTTTATTGCTATGTCGTTTATTTTGATGCTGCTGTTCATCGACACTGTTGTATTTAGTCTGAATTTATCGGTTTAATTTAAAGCTGTCACCCTATTCAAAATTAGTTTTTTTGTTCGAGATAAAGTCATATCATCTGATAATTTCATATAAAATGATTCTGCTCCCTTCAATAAATTCAGTGTGATTTTTTAACAGCTGGTGGTCTAAAAGTTATCATATATAGCTCGCTATATCTCAGAAAACAGTTACAAGAAAGTAAAAAATATTCCCCCCTTAGCCTCAGACACGTCTATGTTTATTGGTGTGTTTTCTTCAACCTTTTAATAGCTTCTTTTAGCCAAAGTTTAGGAATTAATTCTGAGACATTACATTAATTGTACAAGACACTTTGTCCAGTTTTTAAAACCCTTAATTGCATGTTCTTTATGAATTTTTTTGCAGGCCAGCTGATTGATTTGACAGCTTGATGTAGTTTTGCATTAATTGTTATACATAAATTATTCATTTATTTGTACACACGTGTTTTTCATCCATAACCTGTTTTCAATCCTCTTACTTTAGTGCTAAATGTGCTTACTTTAGTGCTAAATACTCTCTGTGCAATCAATGAATAATAATTGGTCGTGGGCCTCCGCTAATGTACTTATACTCAAGCCGACGACTGCATTTATAAGCCCTTTGATGTTTAGGCAAACAAATCACTCATCTTTGTTTGCATTTACGACACTCTAAATCTGATTTGTGAGCGATACCCTGTAGCCTGAAGTGATTCATCTTTATTGTTGAAGCTTGTAAATTTGATAATGTGGCCAGTGAGGAAAGACTGTTTTGTGTGTGTGTAATTGTGGCCTCTCTCTATCTTTCCCCCGTTGTCTCATTGCATCATCTGTTGTTATTAACATGTGCTCTGATTTGTTTGCTGCATGTGTTTTGTCTCATCTCTAGTCTTCTGTGGTGTCAGACTAACTGGTTACATGAATTAGAGCTGGTGAGGTCACATAATGACTGAAGGCACACATGAATGCCATCGCTTAAAGGGATAGTTCACCCAAAAATGAAAATTCTGTCAGTATTTACTCTCCCTCATGTTGTTCAACCCCGTAAGACCTTCGTTCATCTTCGGAAAACGAATTAAGATATTTTTGATTAAATCTGAGAGCTGGATCACTCCTCCCTAGGCTTCTAAGGGATTAAAACTTGTCCCCCGTTTTTTTTGCGCACAAAAAGTATTCTCGTCGCTTGATAAACTTAAGATTGAGCCACTGTAGTCACTTGGACTATTTTAACGATGTCTTTAATAACTTTTCGGGGAACAAGTTTCAATCCCTTAAGAAGCCTATGGAGGAGTGATCCAGCTCTCAGATTTAATCAAAAATATCTTAATTCGTTTTCCGAAGATGAACGAAGGTCTTACGGGGTTGAACAACATGAGGGAGAGTAAATACTGACAGAATTTACATTTTTGGGTGAACTATCCCTTTAAGTTGTCATTAAAGAATTATAGTGGAAGGTAATTGTTATTGGTTGTAAGTTGTAATTGTAAATGTTAACCGAACATTTAATTTTCATTTTATGTATTGATGTCATTTAACCAATTTATAAGGTGATGGGTTTGTACGACAAAAATTTCCTTCAGTGATAGCTAACATGCAGCTTCCACACATAATAGGCATAATTTCCTCTTCATTTTTTTCTCAATGCATTTGTAACTAATTTAGTCAGAAAGACAGAAAGAAATAAGAAATTGGCCAATCATTGCGACTTCCGAATTCATAAATGTGAGGGCTTGAATGCTGCAATAATCTAGTAAAACTGGAGACCAAATCATACCTGAAATCATACGGTTATTATGTTGCAAATTATTGCATTTTAAACAAATTGAGGTGGATGCAATTTCAGTTTAGTAGATGAAGTAAATCTGCTTCTTCTGAGGACTTTTGTTGGTTTTAGCTGGTCTCACAGCCTGACCAAGCTGGTTTAACTGGATGACCAACTAGTGTACCAGCCGGACCAACTGACAAATGTCCAAAACCTCTTGAAATCCTTCAAACCAGACCAGTTTGACCAGTGGAAACCATCTTGGTGCAAACCACCTAAAGCTAAGTTCAGAGGTCTTCCACCAGTTATGCAGGTGAGGTCAATTTACAGTATATTTTAAATTTTTGTGGGCCAGTTTCTATGCATAAATATAAAATATCTGGCTTATTTTGTGCTTAAACCGTTCTGTGAAAAAGCATTACTTGGATGCAAACATTCATTCGATTTATGCAATTCAACATGTCCACTAACGGTGCATCCCTGGAGAAATTTTGGAGCCATAAAAGTTAACAATAGTGCAAAGCCAGATTCAGCACGCTTTACATCAGGGCCAAATGTTGGATAGCGGCGATGACGCACAACAGTGAACACCAGTCTTCCCATCAGAAAAGGTAAGTTCTAGTCCAAGTGATTTGTTTTAGTACTTGTGAAAGAGTCAGTATCAATATTGACTAATCAATTAATAGTAAAATTAGTTATTATTAAGAATGCATTTTAACAGTTATGTGTAGCTTAATGTTGGGGAGAATACTGATAATAACACTAGTTTAAAAAAAAAATTTCCCAGCAAAATAATGTTGCAATTTTGACAAATGCATTGATATTTAATTAAATACATTTATATAGTAGAATAGATACAGTATACACCAAAAGAGACAGAGAGCCACTGCAAACCCCTTGACTTCCTGTTTGAGTTGCATGTTTACATTAGCTTGTTAGCGTGAGAAAGGACAGGTCCGCTGTTTCAGAACGTAGCAGACATGCTCCAGAGGACACATTGTTCACCCCTCGGTCAGAGATTCACAAGAGAAACTGCTTTGTCATGCATTAAAAAAACCTGGGGTTCGCCACGCTCGGTTTAGTATTACAAGGGCTCCGTTATGAAACCTAGTGAGCCATGTTGCTGTCTACTACACCCTATACTAACCCAAATACAACCTCTGATTTGAAACACTACAGTGAAAAAACAATGGAAAGCACAGATTGTCCGATTTACTCGATTATTTGTGGTCTACACAACAAAATTTAGTTTTTCTTGTAAACTTGATTTCTTTGCTTTCAATTAATGTAATTCTCTAAAATGTGCAATATAGATATATGTGAACCAATCAAGTAGTCCAATGATTTTTTTTTATGTTGACTTAAATGAAACTTAAATAAAGTTCCCAGCATGCATTGCATGAGACTTGATGTGGAGGGTAAAAAATTAAGTATTATTTTTTGGTGGTTTTGAACCAGATGATAAAGCGGGAGACTTGATAGTGTTTAATGTTTAATTATGTTTTTTTGATTTAGAAGCATTTAAATTACACTGGGTTATCGTTGTGGTGAAGAGCTTTGGCTTAGGTTGAGGATGTCCTTGCTGAAAAAATAAAACAGCTAAAACCAGCCTAAGCTGGTTTTCTGGTCTTAGCTGGTTTAAGCTGGTCTTCCAGCCTGGCCAAGCTGGTGTTCAGCTGGTTTTAGATGGTCTTTCAGCTGGTCTCCCAGCTTGACCAGCTAAGACCAGTCTGGTCAGGTAAAAAAGTGTCCAAAACCCCTCTAAAACCAGCCCTGGGAGACCAGCTAAGACCAGCCAATCTTAGCTTTTCAGAAGGTCTACATCTGAAACCACATTCTTCAATCCCTACTGTATAGTAGTAGAAAAACAGAGTGTGAAAAAAGTATGTTCACAGTATTAACACAGTATTAATAAAACAGACATAACATATATGTAATGGGACATATAAATCAGGGAACCCGATAAAATCACTACAGAACGACTTCATTTGGTGATGTTGAAGTTACTGAACAAATTATGCTTGTGTTACTTAATTGATTCATGTTGAACCGATGTAAATGGTTAAATCATGTAAATCCACACTTTTCGTCATACAAATTGCACTCCTGGAGAGATGAGCACGGGAGACTAGATTTTAGCATTGGCATGTTGCTGATGCAGTCATGTGATAGTGTAATAAGCAGAAAATACACAAATATTGGGTAATAAATAAAAAAATAAATCAGTGAGTTATTTGTATGTATTTTTTCCGCTTTCTCCAATCTTAAATAAAACAAATTCGGCTCACAGCCATGCATTTTGGTATTGCCTTTTCCGCACAATCCACATAATTATAATCTTTTTCAAATTGCATACATGTTTACAATGCCTTAAATAGGCAGCTCAGTAGGTTTAAAAATGGAGCCAAAAACATGATGAAGGCAGAGATATTAAAAGTCAAGTTTTGCTCAATTTAACCACTTTGATTGACACCACCAAGGTTTATTTATTTTTTTATAGACCCGTAAGCACATCACCAGGACATTGAACGCTGAGTAAATGTTTGTACGTGAATCACATTTGTTTGTCCTGGCCAATATAAAATATGTCGCATATTTATTTTTTCTCCCAGGGACCCTAAACAACACACTGCGCGCCGCAGGATCATCCGATGGTTATCACGTGACGGTCACTTGAACGTTTGGGACGTGGACTCATCAATCACGGGCCCACGTGCGGTCCGAAACCCGCCACCTCCCGCTGTGAGGTTCTGAAGATGCGACGTGCTGTTTGTTTTTCCACATCAAGAGAGCTCTTCTCTCGAAGAACCAGAGGATCTTCCATGTAAACATTTGACGTGTGAACATCGGATGCAGAGAAGAAGGTCTCCAACTTTCTCACGCTGAAACGCATCAGTAATTGTCAGGGCTTTCGAAAGCGGGATGCACGCCTCCATAATTCTCCTCTTGAAATGGCAGGCATTAGCATTTAGTACTGACAGACTGACTGATCTCTTCCCCGTTCCGGCAGTGATGACTGATATTAGCGATGTGCTGCGGTCTCTGAATGAACGAGCTGAGATGTTGTTCTTGGCTAGCTCTAGTGTTTTGAATATGTGGTTTATTTTTGGGATTTATAATAATAATTGAAAACCGTTTTACTCTATTATTTGGTGCACAAAACTATTAGTAATCTAGTCCAGTGTACATACCAAAATGTTTGTTATCTGTGGCGAAAATCAAGCTTTTAATGTTGTTTTATATGTATATGTTGTGTTTTTAATATGCTTTAAGACAAACCATATGTAAATTCATAAGTCGACAGCATTGTTGAGTATTTTCTGCTTAAAACTGCAGTGAACCAAAGACAGTCTCAAAAACACTGTTTGAATTCGCTGGTGTTTCTGACGTCACAAACTACCTTGTAACCAATCAGATTAAAGTGTGATTGTCAACGAGTGGATCTCTGAGCTGAGTGAGTGGAGGCGGGGCTCATTTGCATATTCATAGAACCGCATATACTAAATGAGGCAAGGGTGTAGATTTACATTCAAGCTATTTTAAGGCATGAAGAAATTTGTTTTTAAATATGTAATTTTGGTCATTAAAGATGAGTTTTAAGGAATAAAATTATTGACTACAGGGGGACTTTAAAATGCATCGTTAGATGGAGTTCATGCAGGACGAGAACAAAACAGAATTTAATAGAACAAAAAGAAAGGGTTTAGGGTTTGTAAAAATTAGATGCAGTGCAACATGCGTTATAGTCATAGTTTGTCTATAGACAGTACACTGAAATAAAAAGTGAAATTATGGGCATTCAAACGTAGCTGTGTATTCTGGTGAAGAAAAAAATAAATTTTGCAAACAGCATATAAATTGTAAATATTTCAGTGTATTATAGATGTTTTGCCAAATCCATCAAATCAAATTTCTATTTGGCGTAGTCCATGAATCTTTACAGTCTGGCTTCTTCCAAACCAGCTTGAATGCTTATCAAAGGCGTGTAGTTAATATTCAACAAACTGCTCCCCACCTCCTGAGAATCATGCATTAACATACAGACATCGTCCCAGTTGGGAACATTTCAGGTTCTCCAAATGCATAGAAGAGCAAAGGTGGGATTAGCTTTGGGAAGCACCTGGAAGATAATGCCTGCTTTCTATTTCCCAGAGACTACGCTGAAGTATCAGGCACTTGATCTGCCAGCCATTACAGAGCGTGAGGTTAACGGAGGTCAACGGCCTTTTCCCAAACCAGGAAATTAAAGTAGGTGATTAGGAAGCAGGAAGGAGAACGGAAAAAACGAAAGCAATTGAATGATGGATGTGAAAAGAAAAAAAGCATGAGAGAGAGAGGCTGTATTTGGAGTAGGATAACTCTAGTTGATACTTATTTTCATATATTATTTGAAACATTTATCATTACATATTGTTTCACTTTTTTAATTAGAGTAAAATATAAACTTATACACGCATATATTATAGTATATATAATATATATTTTGTTTATTATTAAAGTACTATAAAGATAGATTGATACAATAATGATATATCACAGTATTAATATTGTTGTATTTTTATATTTATATATTTTTTATATATTTAATTTTAATTATTATTATATGCAGTAATTCCAGTGAGGATTTGTTTTTGCACAAAATTCTTTTAAGAATGAAAGAGATCCATTTTAATTTCCAATTTGATGATTCGAAACCATAAGTGTGGCATATTTTTATAGAAATGTTTATTGTCAAATAACAGCTACTTGTTCACATACTTTTGTAAAAAAGTAGTAGGCATGATTCAGTGTATTGAATACTGCAGTTTTCAGTATATAGGTATTTTTTCCAGAGATCAGGTAGAAATACTTATGTTCACCTTGACGCACGTCGCACACTTGTTAAAAAAGTCGGTGGGGATAAAAAAGGAAAAGCGGGTTTGCGACATCAAAGGTGTGCAGACGCTTCAGTGTGTTCCGGCACAAACACACACGGCCTGAATATCTGATCAGACGCAGTGCCATCAGGCTTTTAGTATTCTGTGCAGAGAGAAACCTGTCTGTCCAAACCTTGGGCTGAAAGCTTGCCTTGTAAATAGCAGTTAAATTAGAGCATCCACAGGCTGCGCTGTTGAAAGCAGAGAGATGTGGGATCTGTTGCTGTGTAGAACTGAAAGCTTGATGAAAAAGGGAAAAGTCTGTTTTCTGTTTTCCTGCTGGGTAAACCTCATACCCAGACTATTGGCAAGGGTGAATAGCAACAACATTTTGCATAAAGGAATGGAAGTCTATTTTATATAGACCCCCCCCCCCCCCACCCCCCCACACACACACACACACAGTAACTATCTGCTTATTTATATGGTAAAGTAGAATTGCAAAATATACATAGTTTTATTTGACGTAGTAAACTACATTTACACTTACAGGTGGATTGTGTAATATTTCTGAGGACCTATTGACAGAAATGCAATATTAGATCCATAACTATGTTTTCAGTGGTGTATAAAGACCTTGCATAATGAACCGTTATATTTGTATAACCGTAGAATGAGCAGTTTCTGTCTACACACACCGAGGGTTCCCTTACATTGAAATGCGCCGACATGTTTCTACAGTGGCCCTAAACGGACAAACGGGTTTCGTCACTATGTTGCACAATGATGAACAAGTAACAATAATATTCGCAATAACATGTAGTTTTACTGAATAATTAAGTAAACATAATTTCTTAATTTATCCTTGTAAAGAAACCTCATTGCTGAACTGGCTACTCTCTCAGACGACATCATTTCCTGTCGGCCACCGTAACTTTTGTTAGTTGCAATTCGTAACCTCACCACTAGATGCCGCTAAAAATCACACACTGCACCTTTAATGTTAAAGAATTATGTCCAAACTTTGTTATATTTTTCTAGAATTGATTTATCAATGCAATCCAATGTAATGCAGTAATACGTTTTTTTTCATCCACCTACCCATACATCCATCCATCCAATGTAATCCATCCATATTGCAGTATGAGTTATAATTATTAATTTTAATTATTTAATTTATTTGATCCATCTATCCATTAATCCATCCATCCATCCATAAATCCATCAATCGATAAATCATTCAATCCATCCATCCATCCAATGTAATGTAATGCAGAGAATTTGGGATGAAAATGTAATTAAAATATGAATAGGACATTTCTTAGTGAGATTCACCCATAAAGTCTTCCTGCTTGTTCTGGCTTCATCTATAAAAATGTGACATGTAAGCCAGAACAGGCAGACAAGACTTATATATATATATATATATATATATATATATATATATATATATATATATATATATATATATATATATATATATATATATTTTTTTTTTTTTTTTTTTTTTTTTTTTTAATCTATAAAAAAATTTATGCAACTCTGGCAAATCCAGCGTCCAGTTCTTCCTCAGAAACACTCACAGTAACAGTCCAGGAACTTGTAAACATGCCTTTGGTTTCCTGACAGACTGATAAAAACCTGCGCATCTTCATTCACGGAAAATGAATAAAATCAGCCAGATTCTGCAAGCCCTGTTTTATGCGTCAGTACGTCTGTTGATCCATGAGAGTGTGTGATATTGACACACTGACTAAAGACACACACGTTGTGACTGCTGTTTAAAGGTCATCCACTCGGACGCCTTGTTCTGCCTTTATCTGCATTTCAAATCTGCTACCATTCATTTCAGTCTTTCATCCTTTTCTTTTCTCTCACTTTGTACCTGTCTTTTACCTTTAGAGCCATCATAATTGAATAACCTTTACATCAATAGAGTAAAACACTCTTTGCTCCTTCTAAAGGGTCATTGAGACGAAACACGGCCCATTGTGTCTCAATGCTGGCTTTATCAACAGGTTTTAATGGCTGTTTCAAAGGAGTAGGTAAATCCAGTGATGCTACTAGATGAACTAGTTTAGCTGTTTTAATCTGCTCCTGAGATCAAACTAAGTTCTAACCCGGCTATTTTGAGCCACACACTATGAAGTTAAAGGGATAGTTCACTAAAAAATGAAAATTCTGTCAATACTATTTTAATGATGTCTTTAATAACTATTCGGGGCTGGCAAGTTTCAATCCCTTAGAAGCCTATGGAGGAGTGATCCAGCTCTCAGATTTAATCAAACATATCTTAATTTGTGTTCTGAAGATGAACGAAGGTCTCACGGGGTTGAACAACATGAGGGAGAGTAAATACTGACAGAATTTTCATTTTTGGGTGAACTGTCCCTTTAAGTGGCCAAATAATGATCCACACAAGCTAAATAAACGAATATAGGCTACAGTATATATATATAATTTATTATTATTTATTTATTTATTTATTACAACTGTCCTACAGCTTTTGCTGTGCTTTTCATAAATGTGTTAATTGATGTTCATGTTTGTTTGGCCTTCACTTAATCTGCTCTTTTAATGTCTCAGGTTCATCTCTCTGAAAATCACTCCAGAGCGCTCAAGCACGACAGCCGTAATGAACTTAATAACCGTGAAATGAAGTTTTGTGATCCACTGAGAGGAGGGAAGTTTCTGTGAGTAAATCCATGTCTCATTCTGCACTTTTTTTGTTGAAGAAAATGACATGAGACAGTAAGTTTTAATAGCAGGGACAGGATTCTGCTCTGCATAAATGTTCAATTATCATTGTTTTCATGATCGCACTTAGTCCATTCAGAGCATGAACAAAACTAATTGACTGCGGATTTGGTTTAAACTATGACGTTATATTTGTAATGGACTTTTTTGTTAGACTCAATGATATAATTGCCTCCTTTTCGCTTCCGCTGCGTGTGCAAGACTTTTGATTATGAGCTGATAGCGCTCCAGAAGAAGCTCAAGTACCTCATGCCTGTCGTTTAATCCACGTGGAGCTTAAGACAAGCCTGAGCGCAAGAGCTTGTACGCATGCAGAATGAATCGTTGCTCTTTTAATGGTTTAATAACTCTTTCAAAAGCATTTATTTTAGGTGCAAGACACACTTCAGTAAGTGTTGAGACACCTTGGTTTACACTGCAATACATAATGCAGAGGTTTATTTGATGCATTTTTCCGTCAAATAAATGCATTTTCTGTTTTTCATAGACAAAACCCCAAAATGTATTTTATTTTATTTTTTAATTTTATTAATCTGCCCTGATTGAATTGAATTGAATTTGTGGTATTTTCATTGCAATGCAACCAATTTTTTAATTTTTTAAATGACATTTAGGTACAGCTTAATCTGAAATTAGACAGGCCTATAACAACACACCAAAACTGATCTGCCCATTTTAACTTACATTTATTTAATTTTATTGAATTTATATTCTATTCTGTGCAATGCAATGTAACCAACCAAAATATATATTTTTAAATTAACCAGAGTAATAACAGGTTAATTTGGCCATATTTATTTATTTTTTTCTTTATTTTTGTTTTTTTTATTATTATTTTTTCAGTGCAGTGCAATGCAACCAACTAAATACATTTTTTATGTGACATTTACCAACAGGTAAATCAGAAATTGGATAATTTTTGTCTTCCCATACGGGTCATAATTAAATAAAACAACCAATTTGATTGATTTGTAATTTGACATGCAGGTGCATCCTGTGGTGTGACAATGGCCCAAATCAGATGATGCCAGATATGATGCGTGTTTCTGTTTCCTTACAGAGCCAGTGTGTGCCAGATATCAACAGTGTAAATGCATTCTTTTATGTTTCATGCTGTAAGGACACTTCATGCGAGATCTGAACTGTATCCGGGCTCGTGGCGTTTGGCAGGGCTTCAGTTCGCCCTCTGATTCTTCACCAGCCAAACTCTACAGCTCCCATCTGCCCTTTACAACATGACCTCATCGGCACGGCACTCGCGTGTTTCCAGAGGAGCTCGGTGAGTTTGCCAGTGTGTAATCATCATTACAGGCGCAGTCTACGTCACGCTCCAAATATGCTTTTTAAAACCTGATATTACTTGGACGGCTTAAAAATCTGTTGCTTTGATTAGTTGCTCTAGAGAGACTGCCAACATGTCCTGGATTCCTCAGACCCGGGACTCTGACAAGGAGGGACACCAACCAATATAACAAAACTTGATCTATTAAACACTTTAAAGGTCAATTCTGCAACACTAGCATCACGAAATGATAATATAATGACTTTTTCCAAACAAGTTTTCCAAACTGGAATCAGGAAGGGTTGTTTGTTTATATTAGTGCTTATGAGAGAGAATCAATTTAGTATTATTAAAAAATAAAAGCTAATTCAAAATATTAAACAATAATATATTTATATTCAGTTTTTATTTTCATTTGTTTAAATTTGTAGTAATTTTGCTATGTGCTTTTGTCATTTTTATTATTATTAGTTTTTTTTTAATATTTTAGTACCTCAACTTAAAAGTATTTATTTCAGTTAGTTGCCACTGCATCTTTTAAAATTTTCGTTTAAGTTTTTCATCTAATAATTTTATTTTGTTTGATTACCAAATTACTGAAAAATAATTTTTAATATTTTCTGTTTTATTAACAATAACAACAACTTTGGATGCCAAAGATACACATTTTTCATATTTTTGAAGGGTATTTATTTACTTTTGTAACATACAGAAATGTTAAATCCAAATTCGACATATATGAATGCTAATTTCTGTACAATCGTTCATGCATGTTATATTTTGAATGTGTTTTTTCACACTGGTCTTTTATTATGGTAACATGCTGTCTTTAAATGCAAAAAAATAAAATAAAAATTCAAAACGCAACAGAAATGATCACAGTCAAAGGGGGCAGTGTTTAAACTTTTGCCGGCTTGTGAGTGACTCAATCTGAGTAAAGTGAATTTCTACAGTAAAGTCTTAATTCCATTGTGTTCTGCCTTAATTTCAGCCTGTTTTTAACTTTTGTTTGCCTTGTAAATTTCATTGTGTGTGATATGGGCAACTTTAAATTAACAGCAGAATAACCTGTAAATTGTGAGAAATCTGGCAACGCAACACTAGCGGCCAATAAAAGTTTCATTCCAGTCCTGGTGAATTAATACGTTGGCGTCAGTCAGACACATTAGTAAATGAATTCATGCAGCTCAGATGAGTCATTACCGCATTCAGTAAACTCAGTAATTTGCATGTAATGTGTGTTTGATGGCAGTCGACCGGATGCTCTGATGTCATCACGATGGCACATCCTGTTTCATTCCTGAAAGGTTGTTGTTTTTTTCTTCACTCATTAGCATGCACTTATCGTCACTTCTGCCGTTTGTCTCGTTGCACTGATGACAAATACCAACCATAGTATGAATTATAGGCAGGCACTCAGACAGTGTAAAACATTAAATCACTTTGTTACATAAACAAGAGGATGAGGAGAGAGAACAAGGTGAAGACAACAGCTTAAAATAGATAGAAATACACTCACAAATCAATACACTGGGTAATTGGGTGAATCTTAAAAACAACAGAGAAATATCCTTGTAAAAACATACTTAAGCTTTTTATTGATTAAACATTACCTGGACATTTCTTTGAAGGATTCACCCAGTATCAAACTCAATTCTGATTGGATGAGACTATATTTGAAGTTTAATTCTGTATTTATTTGAACATCCTACAGTACATGTATTAATTAGTAGAAATGACGATGATGATGATTATTATTATTAAATAAAACTATAGTTATACTACTAATAATAATAACAACAAATCAAATCAAACTATTAAAAATAACAATGTTTCAAGTTTTTTTATTTTATTGCTACTTTTTATAATATTCTGCCACTTTGTGAGTGTCTGTAAAATGTACAGCAAGTGTGGTTATCATTAGTATAGTTTATGATTGTCAATAAATTGTCAATTGAATATACTTTTTATACGTTAACCCAGTCACAAGCAAGCCGAAGAAATTGTGCAATTGTTGTGAATTAGCCTCTAAAGAATTAATCGGGCACTGGTAAAATATTTACTACAAATATTTGCAATTTCAATGCTTTTTGTTGCTGATTTTATCAGATTATTTGGTAACACTTTATTTTAAGGTGACATAGTTACACGTTACTACATGTACTTACTATAGTAATAACAGTAAATTATGAATACATAACCTTAAACCAAACCAAACTCTATAGTAAGTACATGTTAATTAACATTACTCAGTACTTATTTGAGTAAGTACAATGTAACTGTCACATTAAAATAAACATCCACTGCTAACTGGACCATGCTAACCAGTCGAAACCCTTGGGTAGTTTTATTGTTTACCCACTGTCTAAACATAAGCAGGAGAGGTAAATCTGTGCAGACACTTGGTGTTAAATCACCACACTTTTAATAAGAGGGTTTTATGTGCTCCATTCACTTTGCATTCAAATCTAAGCTGATCACTTTGTTTAATCAGGGTCCATTTTTGTTTATGTGTGTTTGTCCAACAATTAAACAGCCGGCAGCTTTCAGTTTCCTGTCTAATGTTTCTAGCTGGAAGACACTTAACATCTCTTTGAAGTGCAGGGGATATTTTTAGGCATGGCACACATCGGGGAGCTGGGGAGAAGGCCGAAAAGAGAGAGATGGGAAGCCAAATGAAAAGTAATCCATATTTGCTCTGGAGGACGTAGATTTCCAAGATTTAAATATGACCTAGATTTTTAGCTGCGCTTTGGCGAGGCGTCAGCGAGCGCTGACGTCAGAGCGGGGCCAGAACTGACTTCACGGTGGATGACATTTCAGCTGCTGACTTCTTTTTATGTTCAAAATCTCACAGTTAAAGTCCCATTCACACCAAGACTGATAACTATAACGATACTTACAGAGTGCGACAGCGCCCGTCTCCATTCATGTCTCCCATAGGGATTTCAAAAAAACGTCCATTAAAGCATTATAAGCCATGAAACGAGCCAAGCAGATGCGAGGAGAATCATAACATTACAAACTTTGATTTGAAGCAAAAAAGTGGACAAAAATACAAAGGGAAAACCAGGGCTTGACATTAACTTTTTGCTCACCGGCTGCTGTGGCTCGTGGTTTTCCAAAGTTACAAACCACTCAGCATTTTCACTGTCCACAATTTTGACACGGATACCATGGGGAAAAACTGCCATTTAAATGTTTTTTATATTATCTCATAATTTAACAGCAGGATTATTAGGCCGTTGTCACTTTAAGACCTGATGCACGGATCCATCATACTGTTACACATGCGTTTTCTTTCTCAACTGTTTACGTTCACTTAAACCTTAACTGACGTGTGTTTACATGAAAACTCGCAGAGACCAGCATTTTTACATTATTTTGTGTGTAACTGACTGTTTAAGTGCAATAAGCAGCAAAAACGGACTCAATTTAGTCCTGAGAGGATCGTGTATCTATTCTGCGTCTAATGAGTATTGGAAGCGTTTAAATTATTTCAGTATCGATGTGTATCGAACAATTTATATTTTTGACAAAAAATTTATATAATAGAATAGATTCTGATTGGCTGTCATTGTTTTTATCGTTCATCAGCTGGTAAAAATCGTGAAAGTGATTCCAACGATATCGTTCCTCTGTGTCGTTATCTTTATAGCTGTGGTGTGAACTTCCCTGTTCTCTTAAATAGTTATCATTCTTGGTGTGACTAAAATTATTGTATGTTCAGTCCCAAAATGGACTGTAAAACACGAATGACGCCTTATTACGTGAGCAAAGAGTCGAGCATTCATTCAGCTGCAGAACAGGTCGTGTGTGATTTACAATCAGTCCAAATGTAAGAATTAGACATAATGTTTTTTTGCGTTTTGGCACCTTAATTAAGACATGTCCTCTCGCATGATGGGGCTGCTGGGTATAATTTTCCAGCAGCACTTGGCAAGTAACTTTAGAGTAAATTGCTTTATAATTGAATCTCCACAGGTTCCTTTTGCAGAAAACAATGCTAATGGAGGTCAGGACAGAAACGCTTGTTTCTCAGACTCCCCCTGAAGTGTCTTGGCTGCTTTAAAGTGTTGAAAGTTGTGATTCAGCAGCGTTTCTTGCCACTAAGGATTGGCTATATAGACATTAATGGTCTTTGCTTGCAGTAGAGAGTCCTTCACAATATGCATGCCGTTACATCGCTGATAAACGATAGAAGACATTTGCGAGTTTTGTTTCCTACAATGGACGGTAAATACGGTCACTGTGATTTTGCCAAGTAAGATATGTTCCTGGATCAACGTATTTTGTTTATCTTGGAACAAAATTACTGACGGAAAATTTAGTAGGCTACTAACCTTTAATCTAACCCTACCCATAACTTATCCCTAAAATCAGAGGGAAATGACACTGATGTAGAAGCCCCTAGTTTTAAGCCTAAACTTGACATAAACTGTAAACATGTACCTCAAATCTGATTGGTTGATTAGAATGTTGTTCCAGGATCAACAAAGAACAAAATAAGGTGTGTACTGAATTTGATCTTCTAATACAGTTTAAAGGGACATTGTGTAGGAATTTCTCCCATCTAGCGGTGAAATTGTATTTTGCATTCAAACGAATTGTGCTCTCCAGCGCCTCGCTTTTTCAAATGCGCGTTGCATCTACGGTAGCTGTTATGTACCAAAAAACTATGACAGGATGTCTTCTAATAGCACTTCGTCGAGTTTTCCTTCGGGTGAACAGGTTTGTTATTTCAAACAAACTGCAACTTGACACAACGAACAAACGAATGTTACAGTATGAATTACTGACTGACTTGCCGGGGCCGTGAAGCGCCTCTCACTGCTCTGCTCCTCTGTTTCTGCTGCTTTCAGTCACGTGACGCTGGCTCTGAACGAAAACGCGTTGTGGAAACGCGTTGGCCTAGTACTTTTTGACCCTCTCTGCTATTATAGTTTTTCAAGATGGCGGAACGACATGGAAGCCTCCGTGGACCTACCCGTCACATGTGATAATAAATTCTTCGTTTATGAGGATAAGTCAGATAATTGGCAGAGGTATTTGTACACCATTGAGGACATATTTATGAATAAAAATATTGATTTTAGATAATAAAATACCTAAAAAACTACACATTGTCCCTTTAAGTACATTAAGGAAGTGCTTTTCACGTTTAGCACTTTGGAATGTCCCACTATTTTTAGTTAAATACTGCAGCAGGTGCTGTACTATATGCTAGGTCCGAAATCTAATACTTTCCTACTATATAGTATGCGAAAAACACAGTAGGTGGCAAGTCCCCGGATGACTTACTTCTGCCGAGATTTTGAAGTATGATTGACACTTACTATTCTATGAGGCCACAGGAGAGGATTTGTTAATGGCGGTGGAGCGACACAACTGATGCCGTAGGTTACATGACAATGACAATATGGCGGATGCAGTACGTCCGGATTTCATTCCTACTGCAAACATTCATACTATATATGCAACATGCTTTTTTAATGGTTGCAAAGTAAGTTTCAAACAAAATGTAGTACCTACTATAGAGTATGCAAGGTTTTGGACCGGCGAATTTCTGAGAATTTTTGGACATACGTGTTTTTTCTGTCATTAGAAGCACAGGCGTAACTATCGGTAAGCAGAGTACGCGGTTGCTTACGGGCCCGGACCAATCAGGGGCCTGCGTGACCTTAAGATAATGATTGACAGCCGGGGCCCCCTATCGCATTTTACTACTTTTAGTCTGATCGCATTTTACTTTATCGCCAATTTATTTGAATAAATAATGGCAACAACATATTTTTACTGATCATTGAATACATGTGTGAAACGAACAATGATGGATTTTGGTGTAATTTGTTTCGAATTGGGACTGGAGAATCCCCGGGTCGGTAAGTGAACATGCGTATTCTCA
The DNA here is from genome assembly GCA_026230005.1 of Gila orcuttii. Classification (NCBI taxonomy): domain Eukaryota; kingdom Metazoa; phylum Chordata; class Actinopteri; order Cypriniformes; family Leuciscidae; genus Gila; species Gila orcuttii. Next base: position 4,640,841 of record JAPDVR010000025.1, read on the forward strand.
CAGAGGAAAGCCCGGAAAATGCAGCTATAATGTAAGTGAGCATCTTTTTTTTTATGTATTTGGACCTAGGCCTATGTGTGTGTAGTCATAGCAGTGAGTAACAATGTGTTATGCTGCGCTGTCACCAGCAGTGTTTTTTCATGTGTTATGTTCCGCATTCATCAGTGTTTTTGTTTTTTTGTGGCGCGCGTCGGCTACTCCTGATTTTGTCAGTCATCTCATCTCTTATGTGCTGTGTTATATGCTGTGTCTCTGTGATCCTATCCTGTCATATTCATGGTAGCCTTCTCGTGGACATTGCGTCATCACATGCTGTAGTAGGGGCCCGCCTTGATAATCCGGCATAAGGGCCCGGTGTTGGGTTGTTACGCCACTGATTAGAATGGCCCCATCTGAGGCAGTAAAAGCATTGCATTGTATTTTCATCAACTTACAGGTTAAAAAGTTCTTGATTTAAAAGGTAAATCAGTTTTTTATTTTTTTATTATTTGCCCAAAGTCTAACGAAAGCTTCTGCACACAAGACAGTAGCTACGACTAATGCTGGACCAAGACACTCCTCTCCACTCCTCAAATACATAAAACATTAGTCCTTATATAGAGGTAATTTGAGTAAAGAAAACGCTGTATTTATTCAAACATCAGTTTTTTATTTACCATTGCATTGCAAACAAGCAGAGACATCTAAAATGTGTGCGGCACTTAATTCATGATAGAGTTGGGTGGAGTTATTAGGTATGAGGATCCAATGGAGATCAGAGGTTTAGTCACAAGCTCTTTTAAATACTTTTATATATGTATATTTATAATATAAATATAATATTTATAATTTGATAACTATAAAAACATAAAATGGATTATGAAAGCTTACCAGTAAAACAGTTGTACATCCTTAAAGTCCCCCTGTGGTGAAAAACAAGCTTTTAATGTTGTTTTGTACGTCTCTGTGGTGTTTTTAATATGCTTTCAGACAAACCATGTGTAAATTCATAAGTTGACAGCAATGCTGAGTATTTTCTCCTTAAAAGTGCAGTGAACCAAAGATAGTCTCAAAAACGGTTTGAAATCGCTGCTTTTCTGACGTCACAAACTACCTTGTAACCAATCAGATCAACGTGTGATCGTCAACAAGTGGATCTCTGAGTGCTGTGAGTGAGTGGAGGCGGGGCTCATTTGCATATTCATAGAACCGCGTATTCTAAATGAGGCAAGGGTGTTGAATTACATTCAAGCTATTTTAAGGCAAAAATGTTTTTTTTTTTCAAGGAAAAAACATTTAAATACGTAATTTTGGTGATCAAAGATGAGTTTTAAGGGATACAATTATTGACTGCAGGGGGACTTTGAAAGATGCCATTTTTCCCTGAGAAAGCTGCATCAAGATTTGTGAATATCTATTTTAGTCTATTGTTATGTTTCATTGGCAGATTCATGTTTAATGCAACAACAAAAAAACTAAATGTATCTAAGGAATCTAAGTGTTATTAGTTCTCATGTCTTTAGTTAGCTGTAGCAATGCTATACCACTTGAAGATCGATCTGGTTTATGTGTTTTTCTTCATTCTGTGAAATCTTTTTGGCTGGCAGGGCAGGTGTGTGTCGTCTGGTTTGAGCTCTCAGCAGGTGGAGACGACTGCAGCAGGTGTGTGTGTGAGTGTGTGTGTGTGTGGAGGGTGGAGAGAGACCGTGATTAATGCCGAGGTGCCCTTTACTGTTTCAGAGCGGCATTAGCATTCGAAACATGAAGAGCAGTCAGTGTGTGTCTGGTGTGGCAAGAAAACAGCAGAACACAAATTTACTCAATCTGTTCACACACACATGCGCGCACTGCAGTTCTGCAGTGCTTGTTTGCCTGCATGCTCCATTTGCATTGTTTTTTCCTTGTCTAAGAGCATCTACAGTCAGACACTTACTAGCCGTCCTAATAACTTTACACAGATATGCAGTTCATGGCTAAATTTAATCTTCCGTTTCTTTAAAAGGCAATAACTATAACCTGTTCTCCTCCTGGGAGTCAATGCTGAAAGCAATCCTTTAAGTAGTTGATCAATGCGGTTTCTGTGGCATCATTGCGAATGAATGTCCTAAGTGTCCTTGTTGTGTCCAATGGCATCTCTTCATTGACGGAAACATCCAATTCTCCTCGTAAAGATTAATGAGTCAGATTTCTCAGTTAGTCATCACTCTACAATATTAGCAATGGAATCCTTCACTTGTTTTTAGCTTACAATTAAAACAAGTCTGCTATTGCACTCTTATTAAGTTGTATAATACATCTGTGATGCTACCATACACCCATTTCTAATGGATGAAGCCTTGGCCTGGGAGAGAGGTCATCAGGTGGTCCTCAACCTTCACTGGGTGTTTCGACCCTTGACCACAACACCCTCCAGTTGGCGGGTCAGCAGTGACTGGCTAGGTCACTGCCCCTCTCCTCCAGGCTTCCAGCTTGTGTCCTCTCTCTTGTGCCAGAGCCAACAGGAGGCTCTCTCTGACGCTTCTCCCAGCCTACGAATAGCAGCTTTCCTTAAGTGGCCCCTCAACCCAACCTTTGTTAATATATTCCACGCAGATTGAGCCGGGAATCCCCGACATCCGACTTCCACCGTCATCAGCCACGCCATCCACCCCTTGTCCCGGCAATCTTGGACAAGTTGCTGGTATTTGGCTTTTTTCCTCTCTGCAGCTTCCTCGCAGCCCTCCTCCCACGGCACCGTCAACTCCACCAGAATGATCTTCCTTCCCTCTGGAGACCACATGATGATGTCAGGCCTTAGAGTTGTGGACAATACCGCCTCGGGGAAGTGGAGTCTCCTCCCAAGATCAACCTCAATCTCCCATCCCTGGGCTGACTGCAGGAGATTCTGCCTGGCTTGGCTGTGGATGACAGGTCTTTGGCCCTCTTTGACAAATGCGATGGTGGTCAGCAGTGGTCTTGCTTTGGCTGGTTGCTTCTTCCTCCTTTCTTGCTCCAGGATGTCTGCGAGCACTGCCAACACCTTATCATGGCGCCACCTGTATCTCCCCTGTGTCAATGCGGTCTTACACCCGGCCAGAATGTGCGCCATTGTTCCTTTTCCACCACACAACCTGCACAGTGGGTCCTCCCTCATCCCCCACCTGTGCAAATTGACTGGGGTTGGTAAGGTGTCGTACACTGCTCGGAGTAGAAAGGATATACGGAAGGGCTCCAGCCGCCACAATTCACTCTATGTGATTGTCCTCTTGGGGAGGTTCCACCTCGTCCAGGCGCCTTGGGTTGCGAGCTCAATGGATTTTGCTCTTCTCCCTTCTTCCTCAAGGTTTCGGATTTCATCCTGGATCATGGTTCTCTTCTCCCTCGGGGTGGACTTTGACCACTGCTGAAAATGTGCTGTTCCTAGACCCCGTCTTCCAATGCAAGGGTTTCCGATGATATCTTTGGTCATGAGAGAACATTCTGCCTGGTTAATTGCCGTGCTGGCGGCCCACTTACGGCCAGATCTTGTCCTTACTCCTGCTTCCCTGGTGAGTTGGTCTTGAGAGTCCCTATATGTCAGGGACTGTCTGCATTTGGCAACTTTAAACTCCTCCACCACTGAAGACAGGGGAAGCTGGAGCTGGCCCGACCTCATGTAGCATGTATGTTTTAGAAACATACATTCTCTAAAAACAAGCCATAATATTTAAAGGAGTGTTGCATCTGTAAATTTATCTTGTTTTAACGATTTTTACATATGTCATGAAACTCTGGGCACAGGTTGTTCGGTCCTTTACATGCAATCTGCAAGCAATCACATCATTACCTTATGGCACAAACTGATTGGCCTCTGCCGATCCAGCAGCCAATGAGATTCCTTACTCAACATTTAAATAATCTGGTTCAGTGTTTGCTGTAAGCTAGTCCTGCAGTGCTATCAGAGTTACTCCTCCACCTCCCCAGCTCCGCCTGTCTAGATCTGCTACGGGATTTACGTATGTCTATTTATGCAGAAGCTGCAGCATATCTTACATTCTCACAGCAGCGTTTCTGTGTATCTGTTAGCAGTAGCGAGTTCATAATTGCTCTGCAGCTGCGGCGTAGCAGATCTAGTCCACCAAGAACATATACATTAACAATGCCAAATTGGAGTTGTCATGATTGAAATATTTTAACTGGAAAACAAGTAAAAAAAGATTTTTTTTGCAGTGAATAAGTGTCTTAACAACAGTGTTGGGAGTAACGCTTTACAAAAGTAATGCATTACAGTAACATATTACATTTTGCTGTAACGCAGTAGTGTAAGGCATTACTAATAAATTTTCAGTAATATTTTACTATATTGCATGTTCAGTTACGCTTGCGTTACAACACAGTTTTAGTTTTAATTGTAAAAAAACAACAACAAAAAAAAAACACCAAGACCGAGACATTAACGAATGAAAAATGCAAGTAGGCTAAGTTACCTGTTCGTGGTCAGTCAATAGCCGCGTGTGATGTCCAAGTTTGTAAATAAATACTAAATGGCAGCGTCTGATATATTTTATAGCGATTTATTTTTTACAGGAGTGCCGTGAGGCATGATTTCGGCCTCTGTGCTCGCGCTGGCCAGTGGAAAAGCGGCTAATGGGTGAAGAAGAAGACTGTACATTCGCGAGATGGACGTATGCGCATTAGGCTACTCCATTTGTTCTGTGTTTTCTTTCTAAACAGTTAGGCTATGTTTAGGTGGTATTTTTCTTGTTTTCATCACGCAATCATGTTTTTGATGCGGTGGTGACGCGTTCACGTAACATGATGTAAGGAAAGCAACTAAAAGCTGTCACAAAGAACCGGCAAAAGCAATGATTATGAATATGTCAAATATAGCAAGGAGACATTTTAATTGTTTATTAATAAAGATGAAGTTGACGTTGCTGACTCGCGATCTTCGCAGTAGTGAATGCGCCAGAGAGAAATGCACATTTCATATAGATAAGCAGAGAGCAGTCCGTTTTCTTTCGTTTTGAATTGTTCTGTTTACAAGTAGACATTTCAATATATATATATATATATATATATATATATATATATATATATATATATATATATTTCAGGCCTGTGAAGTAGGCTAGGCTACCTTATAGCCTACGCTGAGTTTCGGTTAATTTATGAGACGCGCTCGCGCAGGCGCCTCCGTGTCGTGATCTATTGTCTGATATATTTAGGCTACTTCTTATTTATTAAATCCAGGCAATTGGTTGATGAAACATTGACTAAAATTAAGATACAATTAGTACAAATCGAAATTCACTTTAAAGAAAGGCTTTGTGTCTTCTGTTTGAGGTCTCTTTGAAAGTTTTAAAACAGTCTTTGGTAACACTTTAGAATACTGTATCTTACTTACTGCATAACTAATAAGGAATTATTGAAGAACTAGTAGGTAATTCTTCATTAACTACTTCTTCACTACTGTTAACTACTAAGGAAGATGTGTTAACTAATCAGTATGTAATATAATTTTATGATTGTGTTAAGTTACAGTTAGTTAATCAATAACTAATTAATTTTGTCATACCTCCTGAAGAACTACCTTTAATTATCTATTTATTAAGGTTCAAGAAAAATAACTAAGAAGTAACTAATGAACAGTCATACAAAACTAACCTCAGATTAATTTTATATTTTATATACAGTACTGTGTGTGTCTGTTTTCCTCAGCATAGAATGCCATTGAGTAAATTCATGTATTTTAGGCAACAACTGAGGGGAACTGAAAATATAGGGAACACTTTAGTAATTAATAAAGAATTATTAGATAATTCTTCAGGAATTATTTATAACCTGGAACAGTATTCTAAAGTGAAAATACAGGGAAGACATTAGTAATTAATAAATAATTATCAAATAATTAACCAGGAATTAGGCTACTTATAACCTGAAACAGTATTCTAAAGTGAAAATATAGGGAACTTAATAGTTATTAATAAATAATTACTAGATAATACTTCAGGAATTACTTAGAACCTGGAACAGTATTCTAAAGTGAAAAAATAGGGAACCCATTAGTAATTAATAAATAATTATCAAATAACTATCCAGGAATTAGGCTACTTATAACCTGAAACAGTGTTCTAAAGTGAAACATTAGGGAACTTATTAGTAATTATTAAAGAATTATTAGATAATTCTTCAGGAATTACTTATAACCTGAAACAGTATTCTAAAGTGAAAATACAGGGAACCCATTAGTAACTAATAAAGAATTACCACATACTTCTTACTCAAATAAAACTTACTGTAAAAAAAAAACACTATTAACGTAATCATCCATAACCTTTGTAAAATACACTACGACTCGTTTAAGCTACATGATGTCTTCCTTTATTTCAGATGATATTTTGTTTTAACATGTATACTGCCTACATTTAAACTCGTTTAACAAACAGCTCTAAGAACATATTTTAACATCTGATGTAAATAGATTTACTATCTTTATGAATAAAATAATGTGTTTTATGCAAGGGATCATGCGTTTCCATCACGCAAAAAAGACCAACTCAGCTAGGTAGGCTAACTGTGTCACGGTGGGTTGTGGAGAAATGGAGAAGAGGACTCAAATGCGGAGTGAAATGAAGAATTTAATAAAGATAACACATAAAATAAACAAACCAACAAAAGAATTCCAATGTTTCAAAACTAAATCCAACACAGACCAGACAGGACAGGACAGGCACAGAACTCAACACGACTAAACCACGTAACAATGACAACGAACGAGCACAGGACAGCAAACACAGGAAGACTAAATAGGGAGGCAAACAAGGAGGGTAACAAGACAGACAGGTGGAGCAAATAAACCAATAATCAGATAACAAGAGGGAGGGGTCAACAATGACGAGAGCACATGGCTCAACATAACAAACACCCATTTGCAACACAAGACCGGACAGACATGTGACATAACCCCCTCCCTAGGGGGAAGCGGGACCAAGGGGGAAACGGGAGGGACAGACCAAGGGGGAAACGGGAGGGACAGACCAAGGGGGGGAACAGGAGGGACAGACCAGGGAAAAACTGAGTAAATCAGGCGGCCAGGGCGAAACAGAGTTCATCGGGCGGCCAGGGCAAAACAGAGTTCATCGGGCGGCCAGGGCGGCGAAGACCCCTCGGGGGGCCAGGGCGGCGAAGACCCCTCGGGCGGCCAGGGCGGCGAAGACCCCTTGGGCGGCCATGGTGGTGACACCGGCTCAGGAACCGCGGACACCGGCTCAGGAACCGCGGACACCGGCTCAGGAACAGCGGACACCGGCTCAGGAACGGCGGACACCGGCTCAGGAACAGCGGACACCGGCTCAGGAACAGCGGACACCGGCTCAGGTACAGCGGACACCGGCTCAGGTACAGCCACAAGAACTGAAACAGTTACAAGAACAGACACAAAAACAGAAACAAACACTGGCTCTGGCGCTGGAACAGGCACTGGCTCTGCCTCCGGCTCAGGAACGACACTGGCTCTTGCTCCGGCCCTGGAACAGACAATGGCTCCGGCCCTGGAACAGCAGACACTGGCTCCGGCCCTGGAACAGCAGACACTGGCTCCGGCCCTGGAACAGCAGACACTGGCTCCGGCTCTGGAACAGCAGACACTGGCTCCGGCTCTGGAACAGCAGACACTGGCTCCGGCTCTGGAACCGACTCTGGCTCTGACTCGGAAACAGCAGATACAGACATATCCAGGATCCGCACCAGACGTTCCAAATAGTCCGTAAGTGCCTTGGCGGCCACACAAATGGGCATTTCCAGATCTGTCTCAGACTGGGCAGACTGGACGTGCTCAGTCTCTGACTGGGTAGACAGAGCGTGAACAGTCTCTCGCTGGGCAGACGTGACGTTGAACAGTCTCTCGCTGGGCAGACGGGACGTGAACATTCTCTCGCTGGGCAGACGGAACGTGAACGGTCTCTCGCTGGGCAGACGGGACGTGAACAGTCTCTCGCTGGGCAGACGGGACGTGAACAGTCTCTCGCTGGGCAGACGTGACGTGAACAGTCTCTCGCTGGGCAGACGGGACGTGAACAGTCTCTCGCTGGGCAGACGGGACGTGAACAGTCTCTCGCTGGGCAGACGTGACGTGAACAGTCTCTCGCTGGGCAGACGGGACGTGAACAGTCTCTCGCTGGGCAGACGTGACGTGAACAGTCTCTCGCTGGGCAGACAGGACGTGAACAGTCTCTCGCTGGGCAGACAGGACGTGAACAGTCTCTCGCTGGGCAGACGTGACGTGAACAGTCTCTCGCTGGGCAGACGGGACGTGAACAGTCTCTCGCTGGGCAGACGGGACGTGAACAGTCTCTCGCTGGGCAGACGTGACGTGAACAGTCTCTCGCTGGGCAGACAGGACGTGAACAGTCTCTCGCTGGGCAGACAGGACGTGAACAGTCTCTCGCTGGGCAGACGTGACGTGAACAGTCTCTCGCTGGGCAGACGTGACGTGAACAGTCTCTCGCTGGGCAGACGGGACGTGAACAGTCTCTCGCTGGGCAGACAGGACGTGAACAGTCTCTCGCTGGGCAGACGTGACGTGAACAGTCTCTCGCTGGGCAGACGTGACGTGAACAGTCTCTCGCTGGGCAGACGGGACGTGAACAGTCTCTCGCTGGGCAGACAGGACGTGAACAGTCTCTCGCTGGGCAGACGTGACGTGAACAGTCTCTCGCTGGGCAGACGGGACGTGAACAGTCTCTCGCTCGGCAGACGGGGGGCAGACGGGACGTGAACAGTCTCTCGCTGGGCAGACGTGACGTGAACAGTCTCTCGCTGGGCAGACGGGACGTGAACAGTCTCTCGCTGGGCAGACGTGACGTGAACAGTCTCTCGCTGGGCAGACGGGACGTGAACAGTCTCTCGCTGGGCAGACGGGACGTGAACAGTCTCTCGCTGGGCAGACGTGACGTGAACAGTCTCTCGCTGGGCAGACGGGACGTGAACAGTCTCTCGCTGGGCAGACGTGACGTGAACAGTCTCTCGCTGGGCAGACAGGACGTGAACAGTCTCTCGCTGGGCAGACAGGACGTGAACAGTCTCTCGCTGGGCAGACGTGACGTGAACAGTCTCTCGCTGGGCAGACGGGACGTGAACAGTCTCTCGCTGGGCAGACGGGACGTGAACAGTCTCTCGCTGGGCAGACGGGACGTGAACGGTCTCTCGCTGGGCAGACGGGACGTGAACAGTCTCTCGCTGGGCAGGCGCAGGTCTCCTTCTCCTCCTCCGTCCTTTCTGACGGATGTGTGCAAACTCGAGGCTGGCTAAAACCATCGATGAAGTCCCCACGCTTGACGGATACAGTGATGATGACTCTGCTGCCGCCCTCCTTTCCTCATTCCTTTGAACGCACATGGATAAATATTTAAACAAAGAAATCCAATTCTCCCTCTCCGCAGGAGAAAGTTCGCTCCGCTGAATCCACATTGGCTCGTTCGTTCTGTCACGGTGGGTTGTGGAGAAATGGAGAAGAGGACTCAAATGCGGAGTGAAATGAAGAATTTAATAAAGATAACATATAAAATAAACAAACCAACAAAAGAATTCCAATGTTTCAAAACTAAATCCAACACAGACCAGACAGGACAGGACAGGCACAGAACTCCACACGACTAAACCACGTAACAATGACAACGAACGAGCACAGGACAGCAAACACAGGAAGACTAAATAGGGAGGCAAATGAGGAGGGTAACGAGACAGACAGGTGGAGCAAATAAACCAATAATCAGATAACAAGAGGGAGGGGTCAACAATGACGAGAGCACATGGCTCAATATAACAAACACCCATGTGCATAACAAGACCGGACAGACATGTGACAAACTGACCTCGTGTCCTTGTATGTTGCCTTGCATAAAATAAAATGATTTACAGCACAGTAATGATTTAATAGATTAAATAAAACTTACACAATCCTGTATTTTGCAGAAGAAATGCACCAAATCGGCGGAGCTGAGAACTCTCCAGAAGAGGATCATCAAATCACTGTAAAATGTATGCTACCGTGATATTGCCGGAACTTGAATGGTGCAAAATAAGTTTAAAATGTATAAGAACTAAGTATAACAATATGCTTTTTACTTTTTAAATACTTTAAAAATTAAGGTAATTTGGAAAATGGCCTAATTATAATTTTACTGGAGTAATATTTTATTGTGGTATATCTGTACTTTTACTCAAGCACTTGAGTTGTGTACTTCCACCACTACAATGCTAAAAAAAAAAACTGGATTATTGACTACTGTGTATGACTGTTCATTAGTAGTTACTTCATAGTTATTTTTCTTGAACCTTAATTAATAGATAATTAATGGTAGTTCTTCAGGAGGTATGACAGAATACATTAGTTATTGATTAATTAACTGTAACTTAACACAATCATAAAATTCTATTACATACTGATTAGTTAACACATCTTCCTTAGTAGTTAACAGTAGTGAAGAAGTAGTTAATGAAGAATTACCTACTAGTTCTTCAATAATTCCTTATTAGTTATGCAGGAAGTAAGATACAGTATTCTAAAGTGTTACCCAGTCTTTTAGTGCCGCTTCAGAGCGGTCACGTCCATAACGGAGAACTGTCACGTCCTTACATTGTTTTTTCCTCATAAATGCGAACACGAAAAATTAAATAAAATGAATATTTTATGTTCTGTGGAGAGCCAACCCTTCTTCATCCGGTGGGTAGTATTACTTTTGATTTGCGCAGTGTAATTCAAAGAATTACAAAAAAATTATTATTTTTTTTGTATATTTATATTTTTTTTGTCACGCATGAATGCGTGTGTATTTCCCTCATATTAAATGTAAAACGCATGTGTAGACGGATATTTTTCTAATGTCTGGACCCTTTTAAGGGGGTATCCTATGGATAAACAGACATTTCAATATATTGGTATTAAATGCATATTCTGAGATTTATATTTCAAGTTTTGACTGCAAATGTCACGTCCATAACGCTGGAATTCCCCAATTTTAAATAATTTATCCTCAACTAGTTTTGTGGTGTAGGTCTACGTATTTTATAATGTTAACTTCAAAATTCAAATACTGTAATACTAATAGTAATTTAAAGATGTGGTATCATTGGATCTGGACGGGAAGGATAACTCTTGGAAGGGGTGTGTCGATTCTGCAGGTTCGTGGATCTGAGTGTCGCGATTTCGGTTTCATATCGCATATCGTTACAGCCTTAGAATGTTAAGTTCTACTACTGTATATCTATTTTGGTGAAAGTAACTCAAAAGTAATACAGGAGTAATGTAACGCATTACAATTCTGAGACAGTAATATTGTAAGGTAATGAATTACTTTTAAATAACAGTAACAAGTAATGTATAATGTATTACAGTTTGGAAGTAACTTGCACAACACTGCTTAACAATAAGTGTTATTATACAGTAGTCAACATTTGAAGAGGATCAAACCTTTCATCAAAGTTATACATGAATTTTGAACAAAACCCGTTCTTGTCTTAGGACAACTTTGATTAACTTTTTTGACCCACTTCAAATGTTGACTACTGTATAGGAATGTGTGTGTGTGTGTGTGTGTGTGTGTGTGTGTGTGTGTGTGTGTGTGTGTGTGTGTAAATATATATATATATTTACACACACACACACACACACACACACACACACACACACACACTTTTAGTATTCCTATTTCTAATTTAAATTACTATAACTATAAAGACGTTATATGCAGGCATTATGAATATTTTAATACTATTATATAATGCCATTATATTTACATCACCATTCAAAAGTATGGAATAATTTGAAAGACATATTACTTAGTTTTTTTTAAGAAATTGATGCTTCTTCTTGCCAATATAACATTTAAGTGATCAAAAATAGTCAAAACAGTAATCTCGTAAATTATTGTTACTGTTTGAAATAATTGTTATATGACGGAAAATGTAATGTTTACAACAAGAGCCATTACATCACAATACAATGTCAGTTTTCAGTTGCTGAAGCACAGACTATACTTGCATTTCACACTGCACAAGCTAAATGTTGTTTTCAGAATAAACAAATTTCAACCAGCAAGTCTTTCTGTGAAGCAGGCAGTCCAAGGAAGTCATGTTGGTTAGGCTAGTTAAGAAACCCAGCAGTGCTGGTCAGCAGAGTCTAGTTAACATATCTTTGCTCTTTTGATTTCAGCAGGTCTGAGCAGGAGTGAGATGTCCTTTAACTGCTGGTCTTCCTCCACGTGGAGGCAGTGAGTCAGTGTAAAATGGTTGTTCACTGGCCCTGATTCATTCTCCCAGCAGGCTTGGACAGAGCCCATAAACGCTGCGGAGAACGCAATCAATCTGAGTGTGTAAGTGTGCAGCGTGTCTGCCAGAGAAAAATCTACTTTTGAACGTCATTATGCGCATCCGTAAGTTTAGCGAGAAAAAAGAGGCCAACCTGTTAAAGTGGGTAATCAAAAATGGCAATATCAGTCTTTTGATGTGATGACACGTTATAATCAGGGGCGGCGTCATCCGATTTTGCCGGGGCTTCAGCCCCGAATGTTTTGAGTGCAGCCCCGAATGTATTTTGAAAAGTCGACTGACAATATGAAACCGGACAATAGCCTATGTAAACCCCCGAAATCATAAGTTGCCTTATTTCATTGTGCTTTGGCTTTGCTGCTGTCTCTGACTGATGATTGTTGAAATCTGTCTCTCACACAGAGACGCACCACGTGAGTGATTTCAGCCTATCCTAGAATATCTCCAGGATCTGCGCGCAACAGCAAACAAGCAATAAAAATAAAATAAAAAATAACGCTGTCAGCACCGCCGCACAGTCCTCTGTGTTGTCAGGCTATATGTCAGTAAAACTCAGAAAAACGAACTTTCCTCTCGTGTCAGCCTTGTGCTCGCGGCGCGCACTCTTCAATAATACGCGCAAATGCGGCGGGCCCTGTATCACGCAAAAGAAACTACGAGCATGTACCGTCGTGTTCTGTCGTCAGTTAAGTATTACAAAAATAACCACAAGGGAGATTAAAGCTGCGTCAAAACTCTATGTCGGGGCTTTGGTATTCATTTGTAGGCTACATACATGTTACAAATTTTGGCTCATTTTTCATTATTAATATTCTAACATTTTATCAATATTGCAAACAAAGTCATCAAAACTTACTTGTGTCATAATTTTTTTTATTTTGTGACCAAAAATGTGAAAAATACACCTAGCCTAAATGACCTTTGTCTAGATCTGTAATATTATTTCCTTTGTATAATGAGCTTGTTTTAAATTATTTTGTATTTTTATTGTTAACTGCTAAGCAGTCATGTGATTTAGTCAGCTTGATTAACATTATACAATGTATTCCTATTTAACACAGATGTTCTTTGCTAATTACAGAAACTATAAGCACAATTCATAAGTATAAATATATATATTTATAAAATGTATAAGTAGCCTATATATATTTGTATTGTCCTCGAATTGTATGGTCCTTTTCACCGTTTGTATCGCTCCGCTTGTCTGTGTTTGCCCAACTTGCATCATTAAGCCAGTAGGTGGCGACAAGTGACTGTCTTTATGAGTGAACAATTGAACTTTAATTGAACTTATTAGTGCCAAAAACATTGATTAACTTAAGAAAGAAACAAGTTGCTGAAACCAATCTTTAATGCTAATATATAAATTGCTCATTTGCCTCTGGACACAAAAAGATTGCACTGGTGTTTGATTGGATAACAATCTTTCCATTAATTTCAACATTTATCCTCATTCTCATATATAAGAATCTGTTATCTGCTTGACCAATAATTGATGCTACTGCCCACTGACATGCTTTTGCATTTTATTGTTATCCAATTTTTTTGACCTTCAAACACCTTAAAATGCACACATGTAGGTCTAAGAAATACAAATTTTCTCGGGGGAGTATGCCCCCGAACTACCTCACATTTGAATGTGCGTGAATGTGTGGTAATGTGGGCTGGTGTGGTTACAGTGCCAGGGATGGATTTTTTTAACCAGTCTGCCCCTGCGTATAGGCCAGCAATATACATTATTCTCTCTATCGAATCATGTTATCTTATTACCCACCCCAGCCCCTGATGTTTCGGGTTCAGCCCCTTATGTTTTTAAAAGCTACAAACGCCCCTGGTTATAATAAGGTTTTATGTTAATATAATTACATTAACATTAACTGATGCAATTATGTTCACGTTAGTTAATGCAATTATGTTAACATTAGTCAAAATGAAAAATGAACTGTTAACTTCTGCATTTTAATATTTCAAGTTATGTAATATTAATATAATTAACAAATATGAATTCACAATCAATACGGTGTGTGTGTGTGTGTGTGTATATATATATATATATATAGAGAGAGAGAGATACATAAACATTATTTAATCAAAAATACAGTAAAACAGTATGTTGATATTACAAATTAAAAGAAATGTTTTCTATTTTAATTTTTATTATATATTTATTATATTTTATTTGAATATATTTTATTGACTATACTTTATATTTTGAATAAATCAGCTATTAGAATGATTTCTGAAGGATCATGTGACACTGAAGACTGGTGCTAAAAATACAGCTTTGATCACAAGAATAAATTACAGTTTACAATATATTCAAATAGAAAACAGAAATTTTAAATTCATTGTAATAATAATTCACAATATTACTTTTTTTACTGTATTTCTGATTAATTAAATACAGCCTTGGTGAGCAGAAGAGACTTATTTTATAAACATTAAAAAGTTGTAATGTATAATAAGTTGTAAAAGTATAATGAATAAACATGAATTGACAAAAAGTATATTTATAAATAAACATTAACCTAGATTACTTCATATTTACCTATTAATATAGCCTAATTATAATTAAAAGTTATATTGTAAAGTATTACTGATTTCTATGTATTCTCCATTCCATTCTGATTCATTCCATCAAGATCAATTTCATTCCATTCCAGCTGCATCACGATTTCTTTCCATCCTATTCCCATCCAGCATGATTCATTCTTTCATTTCTTGCCTTTTCTTCTGTTCTTTCCCCCCTTCAGCGTTTGCCTCAGTCGTGTTGTGAAGTTTTCATTAACTCACAGATGTCTGTCACAGCTGCCTATGTGTTCACGAAGCCACATTAATAACTCCCCACACAAACCATTTGATCATCGCTGGCCCACAACTAATGACCCTCGCCTGGCTTCACACCATTTCATGACTGTATATGGCTGGAAAACACACCAGATCCCTTTACTGAAGGCCTGCCTGAACCTTGAAAGCAACAAACAGCAAAACGAGCGGCAAGTAAATACTTTAGCAAAAACTTCTCACATCAGAAGTGAAAGGAATGGTTGTGGTGGGTGTGCAAACTGCCGAACAGATCAAGAAGCAATGAATCTGTATATCAATTAAAGGAATAGTTTACTCATCTCTCATTTGTTCGCAAACCATTTATATATTTCTGAGTGAAACTGAATATTCAACAAAAGCAAATGTAGGGCAGGACTTTTATCCATGAAGAATTAATTGGATGGTAAAAAGTCTCTCTTATGACAGAAGAGGTAGAGTCGAAAAGTAAGAGGCCTTGTTGATGTCAACTGTAAAAGAAAGTATTTTTATTACATTTCTAATGTTTTTCTTAGGAACAACATGTGCAATTGTTCATAGGACCAGGAATGTATATTTAGACTATTTAAAAATAAGATTTTTAATATTTATATTCAAAATAAAATGACTTGGTTATGTTAACTGTAAATGAAGGTCTAAATGAACATAGAAGATTCATGTTTTGTGCACAATTGTTCATAAGAAGAGGAATTTAAAAAATAAGTAGAGTAATTTTGGTTTCATGTCGACTTGGAATAATAGTCCACAAGTCATAAAGACTTTATTGCTTCATGGTGCCTTTACAGACTTTTTACAGCTTAATATGGGTTATGTGCAACAAACTGTTTTATGTAAAATAGATTGCATCGCTTCTGGTCCAGGTCTTTTTTATGTGTTTTGTTAAATATAGAGCTTTATATTTGATATGCCTTCAAAGGAGCAAGCAGCATAACCGTTGTCCATCACATATGCAGATTGTATCTATAAAAAAAACTCCTCCCTTCTTCAAAAATAACAATAACTAGCTAGGTTAGTTGATTACCTGTAACTTCATAGATATCGCCGTCAGTCATTTTGCCTTTATAACTTCGACATTTGACATTTTTTCACATTTCCGGGTTTCTCACAAGCGGAAGTCGTCATAGTTGGCTATATTTAGTTTTTTTTACATTCCCATTTGCTCAAATAGCAAAAGAAAAACTCCACATAGTGTTTTCTTCCCATAAGTTTCAAAAAGAGAGAGAAAAAAATAGAGAGAGATTGATAATGGCAGTCTGAAGGGGGATCGATGTCACTTTTATCATCGCTCCCCAACGAGGGTCACAGTTACAAAAACAATTTTTTTGTGAATTTTATGCAAAGGAAAATAATAGTACAATAGTGTTATAAATGTACATACATTAAAAAAAATGAAAATATAAAAAACTTTGCTGGATTTATGATGGTGATGATGATCTTTAAACGCGTCAACACAGTCTGTGAAAAGGATCGGAATAAAGCCGTAAATATCGTGTTTCATGCAAAAGAGGAGCAGCTTTCTGCAAAACATCACATTTACTGTTCCAGGATTTAAAAAACGACAGGAGGGTGAGGAAATTAGGACAATTTCATTTTTTAAGCGAACTATTCCTTTAAAAGATATTGTTGATACTGTAAGATTATTTGCACATAAACGCTACGTGACTGCTAGCAGAAACAGTTTGACTCAGATGATTTAAGTGAATGAGTGCGCACTACGAAAAAACTTCTATCATGGTCTCTGTGCTTCATCACTCGCATCCTGTCCAGCGTCAACGTTTACATATAACTGGAATTTATGACTTTAAAATAAGAGCCAACTAAGTATACCAAGTTTTATTAGCTTTGGCTGTTTTTTTTCTGAGAGGCACATTGACAGACATCGTGCTGAATCTGTCTCTTCTCTGCTGGTTATTTTCGCATCCATCACTTGTCCGGTGGTCCTTGTTTACGATCGTATCTCTGCTCGCTGTTTGCGTCGAATCGATGTGAGTAATCACGCGAGGGAAGATTAACTGTGATGCCACTGCTTCAGGCCGATATCTCAACATCCTCATTAAGATGTGACTATGGCAAGCCGTATTAGCATTTAATGCCCCTGGCTCTGCTAGTTGTAATTAGTGATGGTGGGTAATTCATGAACAATCCGTTGATTGCGTCTGTCACGTGACAAATGAACGAAAGACTTGGAAGGTAAAATAATTATTTATGTTCCCTGTAAATTATTTTTGACTTCATTATAATGATTTCTTAATTCAGAATATGATCAAGATTGTGTTGATGGATGTGTTCGGGAATTTGGCTGTTAACCCTAAAACAGGCAACGTATCTCACGAGATACATAGTTTTTAT
The DNA here is from genome assembly GCA_026230005.1 of Gila orcuttii. Lineage (NCBI taxonomy): Eukaryota > Metazoa > Chordata > Actinopteri > Cypriniformes > Leuciscidae > Gila > Gila orcuttii. The sequence goes on from JAPDVR010000025.1 coordinate 4,658,280, forward strand.
TGTCTTTTTTGGGGCATAAGAACGATTTTCAAACGATCAAATCCTTTTATCACTTATGACAGCCTGGTCTGTCTTGAGTATGCTGGTCACATAATTTGCTTCAAATTTTTTGTGATCAATTAGTCAGCCTGACCTAAATCCAACATGGCTGCCAGTGGTGCAGAACATTCAGATTTTGAGATAAGTAAATATATATTAAACTTACTTTTCTTCTTCTAAAAAAAAAAAAAAAAAAAAAAAGAATACTGCTAACATTAATTGTGAACATTGTCTTAAGGTGCTGAAGGAGAAAATTAAGTAATATGTTGTTCATGTTGTTATTTAGCATGTTTTGAAATGTATGTATCTCCTGAGATACGTTGCCTCTTTAGGGTATAAAAAAGGGATTAAACTAGCTCTATTTAAAATGCACTATTCAAACTTTAATGATTGTAATTCAAGAATGCTTTGGAATATAGACCTAAGTTTGGTCTTGTTTTAAAGAAAACAGTCAGCAGATTATTACTGAAGTGAAAGCACTTCAAAAAAATGAAAGTATGAAAAAGTTATGGAAGTTTAAACTTACATTGAATCAAATATACTGTACTTAATATATATATATATATTTTATAAAATATGTATTTTACTAAATATTTTTTACTATAAAATTACTATAAAATCAAAGCCATATATCTAACCAAGTTGTGTTCCAAATTTGAAGTTGATGTCACAAAAATTGAAGTTCCCATGAGATTTTGTTTAGGCATAATACAAAAAATAGCCACCGGGTGACTTACATTCCATTGAATGTAATTGTATGCATTCTGCCATTACAAATTAATAAATTTCTGTCCAAATATCACTCCTGTCACAAAATATGGAACCTTGAGACTCAGACCTTTCTGACAATATGTGTTTTGTCAAGATTAGAAAAGGTTTTGATCTCAAATTATGAAACATGGACGCCCAAAAGGAGCCCAATAAAATAATTTACAGTACCGTTTCTATGGTAACGCAACGTCCAATTTCAAAACGGGTTCCACAGGCTGAATCTTGAGTTCGTAAGCTTTCGAATGATACATCATTTCTCAACATTAGATCAGGTGAAGTATGGGATATAGTTGTTTTAAACATGCAGTGGCAGTAACAGTTAACATTGGTCCTTTTTTTATACCCTAATCAGGCAACGTATCTCAGGGGATACAATTCATAAAATCCTAAATATATCAAATATATCAAATTTTTTAAAAATTATTTTGGATATGTTTAATTTAAGTACAGATGATATAAAAAATGACATGAAATAAGTTTTTGCTTAGCATTTTCCACTCTTGCCTCTTTAAGGGTTAAAAGTATAAAATTTAAAGCCACTTAAATGAACGAAATGACTCGAAAAAAGATTCGTTCATTTTGACGAACGAGATCGAACAAGAGAGTCAGTAAAATTATTTGAACTTCCCATCACTAGTTGTAGGCTAATTTAGTTTTAACTAGGCACAATTTAAGATATATCGTGAATTGGAATTCTTCCAGTCAAATCTCATTTAAAGATATATGCAGTTTAATAATGGAGATTTCAGTCTGAATTTTGACCAAGACCCAGACAACAACATACTGTCGGCCCAGATCCGGCCCATATCTGGTAGGCCCTACAGGATCTTGAATCCACATATACCAGATGTGGCCCGGATCTGGGCCGACTCTATGCTTTCTGGGGAAGGTCTTTCTTTGGAGATATCTGCATTTAGCTGTGACCAGAAAGAATTTCAATGTAAATATCAGTAATTAATTATTATTCTTACTGGTCAAAATTACCTATCTGAAACATGCATGCAAATACACCTTCGCTAAGCCCCACCTTAAACATTTTATTAACTAATCCTACCTTGAAAGCTGTTGTCATCCGCCATTTTGTTTTAGAATTGCATAATAAAGGTCCTCTTAAATAGCATTTAGACTACTAAAAACGTCTCGTAATTCTTATTAGTGCAATTATAATTGTAGATATCTCTAATTATCATTCTGACTACCCAAATTAATTTATGACTCGATGAAATACAATTGTAACTATCTAAAATATATTTATGGATAGTCCATTGTTTTATATGGCAATTCTGCTTGCCATATTCGCCAGCAGTTCATGTACGGGTAATTACTAATGAATGCGACTTCTGCGTTTGTTCGTGATCGTTTCAATAAATTCGCTATGGCACTAGATATGTCATGGATATAAACTTCATAAAATGTACAAAAGTCACTGTTCACTCACGCATTTCCTCTTTCTCGTGCGCTTGTCTTGGCATTAGTGTCATTGATAATGTAATCACATCGCTGTGGTATCAGAGCATCATCTTGGCCATTTCCACCAGGAAATGAGTGTTTGTGGCTGATCTTGTTTGCCAATGTAGGTCACGTCTTAATTAGCATGCTCGTTTATGAATTTTCGGCAGGTGAAAAACACTGCTACATCATCTGATGGATTTATGTACCCTAGGAAATTACATTTAAATGAGTAATTATTTAATTTATATGTAACTGAATATAATGTGAGATCTTGGCCAGAGGGGTTTTGAATGTTTGATCCTCAAGAAAGGACAGGGTTTCCTATCCTGGGAATTTTATTGGTTTATGTTGGGTATATGTGACAGATAATTTGTGATTCATTTGAATTATGAATTAGCATATTGTGTAATTCATTTGATTAAAATATTGAATTTAGAGCTATAGTTCAGATGTCTTTAGGGTGTCTTTTTCACGTGTTTTAGCTGCTCGACACGTCACCCTATTAGACCGGGACGGAGAGAAAGAGAGAGAGAGAGAGAGAGAGAGAGAGAGAGAGAGAGAGCGAAAAAGAGAGAGAGAGAGTTGCATAAAGATAGAGCTTCTGAAGAGAAGGAAAGCATGAAAACCGTGAAATTTCTTTATCTCCTCTTGTCAGCCCGTCAGAGGGAGTCAATCTTTATCCATTCTGTTCTCCCTAACCTTTCTCTCTCTCTCTCTCTGTTATCTCTGACACTGGCTTCTTACCCTCTTCAAGCATTTCAACATCAGCGGGTCTTGTAGTTTTATTCTGAGATGAGGGTGACATGAGATGTGCAAACGTCCCATTAGAGGATTCGATCTGCACAATACTAAATAATATATTTAATTTCTGAAGGGAATTTCATGCAATATTAATATAATGAACAAATTTGCATAACAATCAATATATATATATATATATATATATATATATATATATATTGATTGTTATGCAAATTTGTTCATCTCCCTTTGTTTATCTCCCTCTCTCTCTCTCTCTCTCTCTCTCTCTCTGTCTATCTATATACAGGTCCTTCTCAAAAAATTAGCATATTGTGATAAAGTTAATTATTTTCCATAATGTAATGATAAAAATTAAACTTTCATATATTTTAGATTCATTGCACACCAACTGAAATATTTCAGGTCTTTTATTGTTTTAATACTGATGATTTTGGCATACAGCTCATGAAAACCCAAAATTCCTGTCTCAAAAAATTAGCATATTTCATCCGACCAATAAAAGAAGTGTTTTCAATACAAAAAAAGTCAACCTTCAAATAATTATGTTCAGTTATGCACTCAATACTTGGTCGGGAATCCTTTTGCAGAAATGACTGCTTCAATGCGGCGTGGCATGGAGGCAATCAGCCTGTGGCACTGCTGAGGTGTTATGGAGGCCCAGGATGCTTCGATAGCGGCCTTAAGCTCATCCAGAGTGTTGGGTCTTGCGTCTCTCAACTTTCTCTTCACAATATCCCACAGATTCTCTATGGGGTTCAGGTCAGGAGAGTTGGCAGGCCAATTGAGCACAGTAATACCATGGTCAGTAAACCATTTACCAGTGGTTTTGGCACTGTGAGCAGGTGCCAGGTCGTGCTGAAAAATGAAATCTTCATCTCCATAAAGCTTTTCAGCAGATGGAAGCATGAAGTGCTCCAAAATCTCCTGATAGCTAGCTGCATTGACCCTGCCCTTGATAAAACACAGTGGACCAACACCAGCAGCTGACATGGCACACCAGACCATCACTGACTGTGGGTACTTGACACTGGACTTCAGGCATTTTGGCATTTCCTTCTCCCCAGTCTTCCTCCAGACTCTGGCACCTTGATTTCCGAATGACATGCAAAACTGAGCAACAGTCCAGTGCTGCTTCTCTGTAGCCCAGGTCAGGTGCTTCTGCCGCTGTTTCTGGTTCAAAAGTGGCTTGACCTGGGGAATGCGGCACCTGTAGCCCATTTCCTGCACACGCCTGTGCACGGTGGCTCTGGATGTTTCTACTCCAGACTCAGTCCACTGCTTCCGCAGGTCCCCAAGGTCTGGAATCGGTCCTTCTCCACAATCTTCCTCAGGGTCCGGTCACCTCTTCTCGTTGTGCAGCGTTTTTTGCCACACTTTTTCCTTCCCACAGACTTCCCACTGAGGTGCCTTGATACAGCACTCTGGGAACAGCCTATTTGTTCAGAAATTTCTTTCTGTGTCTTACCCTCTTGCTTGAGGGTGTCAATGATGGCCTTCTGGACAGCAGTCAGGTCGGCAGTCTTACCCATGATTGCGGTTTTGAGTAATGAAACAGGCTGGGAGTTTTTAAAAGCCTAATTTTTTGAGATAGGAATTTTGGGTTTTCATGAGCAGTATGCCAAAATCATCAGTATTAAAACAATAAAAGACCTGAAATATTTCAGTTGGTGTGCAATGAATCTAAAATATATGAAAGTTTAATTTTTATAATTACATTATGGAAAATAATTAACTTTATCACAATATGCTAATTTTTTGAGAAGGACCTGTATATATATATATATATATATATATATATATATATATATATATATATACACAGGTCCTTCTCAAAAAATTAGCCAGACCATCAAAATATTACGGTTTTTATTGATTAAAGAATATGTCTATGTATCACCCTCTCTCTCTGTCTATCTATCTATATATATATATATATATATATATATATATAGATAGATAGATAGATAGACAGAGAGAGAGGGTGATACATAGACATATTCTTTAATCAATAAAAACCGTAATATTTTGATATATTATATCAAATTAAAATAAATGTTTTCTATTTGAATATTTTATTATATTTTTATATATTATATTTTATTTGAATACATTTTATTGAATATATTTTTAATAAATCATCATATTAGAATGATTTCTGAAGGATCATGATCAAGGATCATGATTTTCCTAAGACTGGAGTAAAGATGCTGAAAATTCAGCTTTGGACACAGGAATAAATTACATTTTTAAAATACATTCACATAGAAAACAGTTATTTTAAATTGTAATAATATTTCACAATATTATTGATTTTACTGTATTTTTATTGATTTTACTGTCTTGGTGAACAGAAGAGACTTCTTTCAAAACCTGTTTGTTCAGCTTTGTTGTTTGCTATTTTTTTCTCTGTTTTCTGTGCAAGTATTTTTTTTTTTTTTTTTTTTTTTTTATTGCTACATTATCTAATTCCAATAAACCACCCATAAACGGTATGTAAAACCAAAACAAACTTTGATTGGTTTACATGCCTGTCAAACGATCTCTTCCTGTTGGTTCTTGGACAGAATAATCTGCAATCACGGCGAGATTTTAGGCCGCTAGTAAACGTTCATCTACACGAGACTCGCGACAGAACTCGCACAATAACTGGCCGTTTTTCACTTAACAGCAGCTTATTCTTATTCATATAGTAAACATAAACTCTAACTCCAGTAGTGTTTGTCATGGTTAAGCAGAGCACATCGATTTCGTTTGATCTTTCTCTCGCTCGCTTCCCATTATAGTGGTGTAATTACTTCTAATGAAGAAGTCTGTGTGCAGATGCAGGCGCTGATTAGCCAGCCGCACCCACAGACATCTCTCTCTCTCTCACACACACACACACACACACACACTTCATCTTTAAATGTTCATTTTGTTTGTCATTTGTTCCGCAAATTGCTCCTGTCAGAACAGCGGATTCATAATGGACTGCCTGAAGTCAGTGTGAACTGAAGCGCACTGAAAGGCCTTAAACATGCAAACTATTACTAGTTTAAAGTCATCATGTTTCTTATCGAATATTGCAGTATTTATTATAAATTATTTATCTGTGAACATAATTACTGTTGTGCCTTCGTAATCTTTAATCAAAATAACTTAACAAATAACGAGGGTGGAGCAACCTGTCACTCACATGAGATCCACCAATAGCAAACCACAACTATATAATCAAGCCCCGCCCTACATTTGTTCTTGTTTGAGAAGCCGTTTCACTCGGATATACGTCACAATAGGGAAGAAAAGACTATCACGACTTCCATTTCATGTCGACTTTAATGAATATCATTTCTGTTAGTGATCTAAACAAAGTCCTAATACTTCATAATGACTAAGCATCTCAATTTCGACACACTTGAGTTTATGATGTATTAAGTAATGAATAGTCATATGAATCATATTAAATTATGAGTTAAATGTCGAAAATGGGATACTAAGTCTCAATTATGAGTAGGCGTGTCACGATTATTGTTAATCGTCTGATCGTGGGTATTTCATCTAATCATAATTTGAGATAACCACAATAATTGTGCAGTTTAAATTGCAATCACATTTTATATTATATTATATAATTTATATTATCAAAAATCATATTGGGCTAATTCATTATAATTTTTTTTATTATATACAATTCAAAGTAAAAAGTAGGCTTACACTGTAAGTGATGTTATTTGTGATAATCGTGACAAAATGACATAAAAGTCTAAATTATGACATGAAATACTTAAAATTATTAGATGAAAATTTCAAAAAATTGTCCTCATTTATGTCTACCTTTTGTTGCATTAATGTTTGTTTTATCTTATAATTATGATTTAGTATATCATAATTTCAAATTTTTATCTCAATATTATGACTTGTTGGTAAAAAAAACTGCAGGTGATTTTTTTTTTTTTTAGGGACATTTTTCAGATTTATTTTTAGTGAATCCTCCAGAAAATGTAAATAACCTGTATGGTTATATTGTGTTATATTGATATTCTGATCAGTTCTGGCTGTTTCGGTTTCAACGCTAACCACATCAGCTCTCAAACGAGTTTGTTATTGGTTGCACGGTGACATTGCGCTGACAGCTGCTGATTTGAACGGTCTTCTTTAATGTGGCTCTTCATTCTCAGCTTTATTCGCAGTCCTTGACGAGAGGACACACACGTCACGTGCTCGCATGACTTCATCAGGTCTGCTGGGGAGCTCCACATTATGCATAAACATGAGCTGTCACTAACACAGCGAAGTCCCTTAGAGCCAGAACCGACAGCCGAAAGTGGGACCGCGGACACATGCTGCAGTGTGTGTGTGTGTGTGTGTGTGTGTATGTGTGTGAGTGATTTGGAGGGGTTTCAGGAATGTGGAGCACAAGGCCGTGTCGTGGTGTTTCAGCTCGCTGTCGCAGTAGGTCAACACACAGAGCTCAGAGAGCAAACACAGGCACACTGCAAATAGATGAAGATACTCCAGTGCATCTCCCACACCGTCCCAACGTCCATACCTAAATATATGATCTGATTTATTAGCCTGGTAGATGATAAAGTGGCTGAGAAAATCCTAGACCTACTTTGAAGGTCTTTATGGTGACTCAGAAACACCGTAACATTAGTTTTGCATGGGCAAGCAGCACTGAAAATATTAAAATCTAGGTATATATGTAAATATATATCCTTTAATTCTGTTAGAATGTATTTTTGTCCTGTTTTAATGCTTTTAAACCTAAAAAGGTGCACTACGGCATACAGTTCAGGGCACATTCATTTAAATTTCATGAGGACATTTAAGTGTTTTCTGACTTTGAAAAACATGAATTGTTCACGAGGAGAGCTGTCTTTGAAAGAAACATGTGGAAAGCTGGGCTAATGTTGGAAATCTAGTTTCTTTTACACATTATTTCTCCCAAATGGTTGCTGTATCTTAATGATAAAAGTGTCATCGTGTGCTACTGATATTTGTCCGTATTTTTATTTTGTTTATTTATTTATTTATCTTAAGGAAGTTAAAATCCATATTTCAGTTCTACTTCAAAACTGTTGTATAGTAAGCCTATATTTATTAATGTTTAGCTTTAATAATTATTATTATTTTAGAATCACAAAGCTGATGAACACGTGCTTCATATGTAGCATGTATTGTGTTTGAGCGCCCCCTGGTGGGTGTACACGAATAACTCATATACTGTCTGCAATTTAGTTAATGAGATTCATTGGACAATATCAGACCTGAAACGTCAGATACAATAAGAAAACACATATGAAGATTCATTCAAGTGGTGAATAGTATTAGATATTCAACAAAAGGTTAAATTTGATGGTGACGCTACTGATTTCTGGCCGTACAACTCAATTACTTGAGTTTTGATGTTGAGAAGATTCAATTGAAACTTCAAAGCAAATACGCTGAATGGAAGATTGATCACAGATCTTCTGATACACTGGGGTGTGTATTAATACAGACTTCATTAAGGCTGTTTTAATGATGATTTGTTTTGATGTCTGGAGTCTCCAGGGACACCGTCACCACGCAGATGCTATACTTCTTAAAATGCTAATCACTGGTTGGACGGTTAAAACAGGCTTTACAAACCAAGCCAACATGCTGTTATTTACCACAGATTATAATTGATTTCAAAATCTTAATAAGTTTATAATCGAAGTCTATAGGGGCAAGACATGGGAGAGGGTTTAACTTTAAAATAAAACAGAAATATACAGCTTGTATTTTTTGATAGAATTACGGTATGCGACTTTTTATTATTATTATTATAAAACAGCTATTAAAGGTTGTATCAGCGATTTCAGGCCCAAACAAAAATTATCACATTCATCTAATCTTTCCTAACGATCCGCTAGCTGCCCGCCCCATAAGCAGGCCGTCAAAAAATCGCGTCTCTGTAGGCAGCCTAGGCTCTGAGATCTGCACACAAAAACAAATGGGTACAACCACCACTCAAAATCAAAAATAAACAGTGTTCTAACCAATCACCGACAGGGGCGGGTGATGTTTGTTTTTGCGCTCGTGCACGGAGCCTGCACGCGAAGTCGGAGCTAAAGAATAAGGCAGCGTCTATCAACCCTATGCTATCAACGGACCAGATACATTTAACATGGAAGAGGCAATCCCCAAGAAGAGAAGGAGGATTAGGGCGAGGGGATACCCTTGTTTTTCGTCAAAGAAACGAATAATAATCGGCTTTTGAACGGTGGAGAGACCTCAAAGAATTGAAAATTTTTAAATCGGACGCCGAGGTTGCACTGTTTCTTCTGGACAGGTGAGTAGCTTCTAATGATGACTTTTTTGTATGTGAACTGTGTGTGAAAATATAATTCTTTAAAAAAATATGCGTGAAGCTCGACTAAACTTGGATAGCTCTAGCGAATATCAGATTGTAGGGATTTAGTGTGTGAGATTGGCATGCTACCTAAATGCGCTATAAAAAAACGTAAACCTATAATAAGGATTTATATTTTAGCGTTGGCTATATTTTCCCTGTATCATATTCTGAAGAAACGGATTTTATGCAGCCATGTTTGTCTGTAAATCTTGATATTTTCAATAAAAATAAAATTATTTTAGCGCTGTTGGGGCGGATTTGGCGGGAAGTCGCGTACCAACGTAATTCGCATGTTTGTACAAACGTAAGTATAAAATCACATTAATCACATTGTTTATGATGATTTTTTTTTACGTCAGGAGACACAAAAGAAATGGTGCACGTGTAGGGTGGCGAGTTTAAATTTTTATTTATAATATGATACAAGAATAGTTTGTGCAAGAAATGGATGGGAACGTTGACCTGTACAATATTAACATAAATGTATTTGTAATGCAATCCAATGGCAAACACAAAACACAACACTCAGTTGCTCAGTTTGGCCATGATTGTGTCAAAGGATACATCTTAGCAAGATATATATATTTTTTACACATCATTTCAGCTTGTATACATTTATTGGTTGTATAAGGTTATATTTGAATATAAAGTGCAAAAACAAGAACACTTACAGTGAAGGCATGGCCCTGAAGTGCTGTATGTGACGTGTGTCCTTGTACTTGCTTGCTTGCGTGTGGGACTCTATCCATGTACAATATGGCCATTATGGATAGACTCTCATACACACACACACCTGCACACAGTTACGCAGACACACACACTGATTATGGCCTAGGCTGGACTGGTGTCATATCAAATTCAACCATTTTCCAGCACGTCGACGAATACGAAGCTCAACAGCATTCGTCTGTTTGCAATACATTTGAGTCTGTGCAATAAGTTGAGTTATACAAATATAATTAATATGAACAGCTGGAAAAAAACAAGCTAAGATCTAAATTTCCCCTTTTTACATTGAAAAATAGACATTATTTGTATATATATATCACTCCTTCGGCCTCAGTAAAATAGCACCACAGGGTTGCACCTTTCAAGCCTAGAAATACGAAATTACCTGATAGAAGAACTGAGCGTTGTCTTGCTTTGGAAAAGTAAGGCTTTTTCGTCATTTTTGAAAGGATAAGAAAAATACACAAGCACTGTTAGTTGACTAGATAAAAATTTTTTATATCGCATATAATTATATCATGATTTGCCTTTCGTTCATATATTTTTAAAATGTATTTCTTCTTTCGCAATTCTTCTCGCGAAGACGTTTCGTTGTAATTAGCAAATTTGATTTGTTGTTTTTTTCCCTAAAGCAAGTGCGTGAAGCATCACAGTTGCGGTTTATCATTCTTTTGAGAGAATGTGTATCGGTGTCCGTCTCCTGCTGTCCAGTTCGTGTTTTCGTGACGATCCTCAGGCTAGTTCTGCTGAGAGCCCTAGCGAAATGGAGAGGAATATGATTTAACAATCAATTGTAAATTATAAATGACCTTAGAGCCAATGGAAATTAGGACAGTTCTTTTAACAAAATCAAAGTAAAATTTTATCTTTCAAAAACAGATTCACGATATTAACGCTAATCATGCTAATTCAAAAATGCTAACCGAGTTTGTTCTCTTGCGTTTCCAGCAGTCAGGGTTGAGACGTTTCTGCTCCTCGGCCAGAGCTTTGGCTTCCATGGTGTACAGCCTCCTTTCCTCGTTTTTCATCTTCTTCCATTTATCGCCCAGAATCACGCTGATGGCTCTGAGTAAATTAGAAACATCTGTAATGACTCATTTATCCATGTAACCGGACACTTCAGAACATGTAACACGAACTGTTCCAAAAATGTAGCCAGCTTGTTTACGTCATGTAATATCCTCGTTTTAGCCAAAAAAAAAAAAATCGTATTCTACGAAAATGTACTATTTTGTCCTATTTTAGTATGAATGCTGCTGCCTATGTAGGAAACAGACATCAAGACAGCTCACTAGGTTTTTTTTTTTTTTTTTTTTATGTCTGCCTTACTATTTTTTATTATAATTTAAGCTTTCATAAAAGCTTACAATGACATTTAACATCAAACATAAGGCAAACTGATATTGGGGATATCAATAACAAATTATTTTTTTCAATATAAGAGATGTTTTTATACACTACTTATTTCTAGTGATTGAATTCAATGAGTCATAGAATATTTTAAGATCTTTACAGAAAAAATTAAAGGAGGGTGTTATAGACATTACTTTAGATTTATGTATATGAAACTTCCCAAGAAGAATTATTAACTTTAATGTGTTATCAATCATATCGGAGCCAGTATTAGCTCACTAGGTTCTGGAACAGAGCTAATGCAAAAGAGTTAATTTGCACATACCTGTTGTCTTTGCCGGGATACATCTGTGTGTATTCCACCCTGTACTTCTTGGCAAAAAGCATGAAGGCATTCATTGGCCGCTTGCACTTTGTGGGTGTGGCTCCAGAGCTCCCTGAGGCGTGGCTGCGCTGTGATTTGCTGCTGGTGGAGTGGTGGGAGGAGCCGAGGGCCTCACAGTCGGGACTCACAGCGCCCCCACTGGACTGGGAAGCCCGACGCTGGCGTGCCATACTGCTCAGAACGTACACGGCAGAAGAGTCGAGAGGAGTGAAGTCATAACTGTGGGGTGAGAAAACAGTCAAGATGTTAAACGTCCTTGGAAAAAAATTACCCTGTCCCTTCGGTTACAGAAGGACAAAAGGGAAAAGTACTGGAGGAAATGGGATTGTTACATACAAAAAACAAATAATTAATATACTTTTAGAACTGTACCACAATTTTTACTTGTATCACATAGTTGCTGACTCCTTGCAAGACCTCATGTACCAGTTATCGTTAAATGGTTGTGTTATTGTTGTTTGATTTTTACTTCTTTTTTTTAAGTTCTTTACTTTTTTCCCTCCTTCATGTGTACAAAAAAGGAAAAACTGTTTAAAAAAAAAGAAGAAAAAGATGTTTAACGTGTCAAGTTTAAGCAAAGTTCTTATGTCAGATTTTATGTATCTATGTTATTATTATTTTAAAATAATAATAAGATACATCTAGGAGATCTAAACTAAAACTAACTAAATTAAATGAGGTACTAGTTGCAAACAAGTATTAAATTAGGTCATATATTACATTAAATAAGACATAAAAAATATTTTTCTTAAATCATATTTTGAAAATTACCATTTTCACGAATTTGTCATTACCACAATGCAAAAAAAATAATTAATATGAAAAAATAAGTAATATTGGTAACAATTTACAAGGTTTCATTTGTTGAAATTAGTTGACATGAACTTAGAATGAAAAATACTTTTTAAAAATTACTATTATAATATTCATTCATATTTTCAATTAGCTTTTAATATTATATTTTCAGTTTTTATTTTAAATTACATTTTTGTGTGTACTTTTGTCATTTTTATTAGTTTTTCATTTATTTTTTTATTGATATTTTAACAATGTAGACATCAATCAAAAACAACCAGTGTGTTGCACACAAGACATAAACAAAACAAAATCAAACCAAATAATAGTAATAATGATAAATAAAAAAAAGAGATACATATGCAGTATGTTCATTATAACACAATGAAGGAAAACAATAAGGAACAAACATATGCAATCAACATATATGTATATTTATATGTATTTTTATTTCCATTTATCTTTAATTTATTTTAGTTTAGTGCTTATTTCAGTTAGTTGCCAAGGCAACATTTAAATTTTTTTTTCATCATCAAATATTTGTAATATTTTGATCTAATATTTTATTGCAGCTTTATTTCAATTAAGGAAGATTAGTTCACAATAACAACGCTGGTACCTCCTAAAAGTGTCAAAAACGACAGAGTCGTCGCAGTTGATGGCGTCACGGTGTCCTGGCGGCAGACACAAGTCTCCGACCTGCATGTCATAGCAGGGAATGCCGTGCTGTACAACGGTAAGGCTCGGATAGAAAGAAGACCACCCTAACACACACACAGTTAGAATAATATTCTGAAATCACATTGATCTGTTAACGATACTGCGTAGAAAAAGGCTTCTGCATTTACCTTTATTTTTCACAAAAAACGGATGGTCCAATCTGCACTCAGCAGTCAGAGGACCTGCTTCAGGAGAACCAGGGTCAAAGGTTAATTTCAGGACAGACTGGCCGAAAGACACACTCTCCTCAAAGATCACCAGCTTTAGACCATCACAGCCATAACTCTGCGAGACAAACAAACTTATATTAATTTGGCAATAGGATTTTTCAAAGCATATTAGAAGTAACTTGATGAATAATTACAGGGCTCATGTGTGCATGATTACCTTCATCGTGTTGGACTGTGTTTCTCCTTCGTCATCAGAATCTTCATCCGACTCCATCACATCCTCGGCCTCCTGCCACTCCACATTCGGACCTTTGTGGAAGCGTAAACGTGTTCCTAGAGGAAAAAGATGGGTAGCACAGTGACAAAAGTTTGGTGAGATACCCACATATCAATAAATACACTTTTGTTCAAATAAAATTACAAGCAAACATGTTCTAGAAAGAGGGTGTGTTGAGTAGAGTTTGTTCTGAGGACTTGTTGTCCCTCCTGTGACCCAGAGACGCACCTGTTTCCCTCTTGTACTCCTGCTGCTCTGCATTTGTAACAGCAGAAGGTGCTGTTCACCACATTTCCCACAAGTCACTCATTGATAAAATGACTGCTATAACAATATTGGCTGTTATTTTGTTCCTAAGCTTTTAGGAGCACCTTTTCTGTGTGTCTTTACCTTTCAGGAAACAATGCCAGGCAGTGGAGGGCCAGGAATGGGACCATCCCAGGTCGTCATCATCGGACAGAGACGACATACAGAAAATGCCAGACTCCGACTCACTGCTGGCCTGTAAAACCACAGAAAACAGCCTCAAAAGTCTATGCTATATCCTATTTACTCTTTAACTGCCAGCCGCTGTTTGGCAAAAAAGTCACTGTCTGGCTTTAAACAGGCAAATGCATAAGAGTCTATGATTGGATCATTATTGCAGTGATTATTATGTTTTTAGCATGTTATATGTTTGGCAACAGTTCTTCTAACCCTAATTGATGGATTGTGTAGCTTTTCATTTCTTGTCAGTACAAGATCTGCACCAAAAATTGATGATCTTCTTGATGGAACTAACATCACAACATTTGTTTTATATATATATATATATATATATATATATATATATATATATATATAAAAGGGCTGTCAATAGATTAAAATTAAATTAGATTAAAAAATGCTTAATGTCACGATAAGTTTGCGATTAATAGCACAAAAAGTGTGCAATTTATCGCAAACATATTGTGAAATTAAACTTACACCATTTGTCTCGTTTACTACGTTCATTTTGTCATCATTTGCTATATCCAGCAAAGGAAACCATCGGACTAAATGGTGATTCTCACGAACGACACTTGGAGACTAAAAAAAAGGACACCAAATGATATAAGGAGTCCCTTATAATTCATACATTTATGCACACCAAAGCATTAAAAAACATTACAGAAAAAAACTTTTCAGAATTCACAGTATATAGTATGTGTACAGTGCAACATCAAGGAGCTTGTTTACATTTGAGACAAGTCAAGTTGTGATACCGAAAACAGGATCACATGGAGATGCCCAAAAAAAATTAAGAACCCTAAACCAACCGCCTTGACCAGACTGCATTTACCTACTATCACAGATCCATTCAGAATTACTAAACACAGCAACATATACATGGCAAATCAAAACATTATCCTGAATGTGTGTGAAAACAAAATGAATGTAGTGAAACGTGTCTGTCCGTAAATATAATGTGTGCTCACTGCATCGAGAGTGAACATATAATGCTTGTTTGCGCATCAATATAACAGACTCGGGCGTGCTTCATGTACGTCACCGCGATCATCTTTACCTTGATTGTAATACTCTTCTATCGAAACTTTACTAGTGAGATTTGCTTTATCTAGCCAAGAAATGTAGTTTGCATATCATCCGGCCATACAGCGGTGGGATGTTTTAATATTCCCTTCAGTCTGTATTTCACACAGTGCGATGTTTAAGGGCTTGTGCTCTCCAGAAACAATCACAGACCTCTTGTTTTAAAGCGAAACACACACTGGAATGAATAATTCACTGAAAATGCAGCGTGAGGCTCTATTCTCTCTGCCATCTCCGATGTAATACGCCTGGTTTTCTTTACATTAGCACTGATTGTTTGAATGCATTCGTTTACTGGATCAATGGACCTAAAATTTTCCCAGAGTTTAGCGGCTTAAAATGATCTGATTGCAAACAGAGAAGCGAAATCCAGTTAAAGGGTTAGAATAGAAATTACCAGGGTTTCAGGTGCTTGCGCCATTGTCGATGCTCAGTGTGAAAAACTCCCGACTTCTAACATCATATAACTGCTTGACGTCAATTACGTTAATGACACAATTTCACATGCTTCAGTCATTTATTTGCGTTAAATTATTTTAACACGTTAATTATTTTTAATTAATCACATGCATTGACAGCCATCATATATATATATATATATATATATATATACAGGGCTTGACATTGACTTTTTTGCCCACCAAACACTGGAAAGTTACTAGTCACTCAGCATTTTCTCTGGCCACAATTTTGACATCGATTCCATGGAGAAAAACTGCCATTTATATATTTTTAATATTATCTCATAATTAAGTAGCCGGTATATTAGGCTGCTGTCACTTTAAGACCTGACGGACCCATTATACTGTTTTATTTAGCCAATATAATTGTCTTTATGTGTGCACACTTTGGGTGTGAGCACAAAATCTGCAGAAATGAGTAAAATTACGCTGAATACGCGCAATCCCACGCGGAAATTCAAGCCCTGTAACACCAACAATATTCATCCGGAGCAAATGAAGCGAGTGAGTGAGGAGAGGCGGGTTTGTGTGTCACTCGCTGTCGGAGAGATGAGAGAGAGAGAGAGAATGCGCAGCTGGTATTGTGTCTCCTGCAGAATAGTTTCCGATATTTCAGTATTGATACAGCTTTTGGCGGGTGTTAATGTCAACATATATATATATATATATATATAACCTAAATAATATAAATAAGTTTCATGGCCAGTAAATTTGCTGGGTTCACTAACCGTTAGCAAGAGCAGCAAAAACGTTTTTCTGCACCTTGATATCTGCACATAACTTTCGCATTAAACCTGATTATGAGTGTTTGTTTTTGGAAAGGCCCGTGACCGTACCCTGGTGCGCCGGCGCTCTCTCATGTGGCTGCGGGCGGGACTGGGGGCGCTGCTGGAAGACAGAGGGGGTCGAGCGTAGGAATGTAAACTGCTACTGCTGGAGAAGATGTGGACAGGAGAAGACCTGGAATGATAATGTGTCATCATCAGTATAGCCTGAGCTGCACAATTTATGAATGTGCAACTGTATATATTCCAGGATTTCCTGACCGGTTGTGTGGGGCGTTCTGGAGCAGGGGGCTTTGAGGGCTTGTGGCGATGTTGGCTAGCTCGGTTAGCCAGTTTGTGTGTGAAACGCTGGAACTCCATGCTTCGCCGGGTTCCTCCTCGTGATGCGACACACCCGGGGCCACCTGGAACACGCCAGGGGTCGACTGATCATCCTGAACCTCCTGCAGCTCAGGCAGGTCATCTGCAGACACAGAAAACTCTCATTTACAAGTAATCTGAATATTTTGTGCATTTGATTTTTACATTTTTTAGACTAAAATATGAGCGGTAAAGCTAATTACCGAACTCCATGTGGCTCTCGTTAGAAAGGCAGTCAGGTGAGGAGGGCAGACGCTCATTACACTTGAGCAGGTCGAAGGCCTCGTCCATTCCTGAGCTCTGTGACTGGACTTGCTGGACTCTCTGGGGGACTGACTGAGTTTTCACTTCCCACACCATATTATAACATGTCAGCTGAGAAGGCTGCAAATACAAGAGAAGTGTTGAACCCTCTCTATAGTATGGTGTTGCCATATGGCAACAATTAATTTCTACAAATATCCTTGTTATTCAGAAAGAAATATAATGTATTGCACTATGGCAATTAAAAGGGCAGGCTTAAGGTAGCCAATGATGTGCTGTTTTTTAAGTCACGTGACATTTGAATATCCCTCCAAAACTCTCCTTCCCATTGTCACCCTCACACAGAAGACCTGTTGAAGTGCTCCAGAAATTGCTCTATTAACCTAATTTCTAAACATATCTTCTCAAGGGATTTTTTTTGTAGCATCTTTGATAAGTATATTAGTAAATCACAAATCAACTTGGTCTAACATAGTTTAACTGTAAATTGAGAAAATATCAATGTTGCCATATGGCAACGCTGTACCACTATGTATGGAATTGCAGTAATGTATTTCCTCATTGGGATTTTTTCTATATAGTAGCATCAACAATATGATTGCAGTTATTTATTTATTTGAAGTTTTTATTGTAGTATAGTTGTATTTATGTATAAATAACTGATTGATTTCTTCATTTCAGAAAATGAATAGAGCAATATTTTACGTAAAGGGCATAAGGAAGAGTGCAGAGTTAGCTCTTCCATGAGATGATATTGAGGATGAGTCAGCCAAATGATTGGGAATGAAAGGGATCTACTTATATTTGGTTTGCATTAGTATGTGCAATTAAATAGAAAAGAAAATTGTAATTTTATAGAAAAAAAACTTCTTTTGACCAAGTACCCCCCCCCCCCCCCAAAAGAAATATATATATTTTGATTGGTATGATTGAAACTATTTCATGTAATAAAAACTTATTTGAAAAAAATATTTCGTGGAGAACCATAGAGCGTTTCATACCATAGTGTTAAAGTGAAAGAAAAATGGGTAGGTAATTTCCAGACCAGCATACTTGCATTTGCTTTTACTTTGGGTTTGTCTTTATTTTTGCATTATGTAGCTAGACTTTTCTTTTGAATGAATGAATGAATGAAGCAAAACACAGAAACAAACTCATCCTTTTCTGTGGGGTATTGTGCAATATGTTCTAGGCCACTGCTTGATCACGTTGAGCACACGTATATTAAATGAGAGAATTTAAAAGGCTTGAGTCGTTAATTTTAGCGTGTTAAATTACGCGTTTTGTTTTTGCGAACACTGCGTCCGTTTCTGTAAAGCGCAGTCACGTGACCTGTAATGCACGCAAGGCTTGTTTATAAACTTTCAGGGACTTCGCGCATGCGCAGCGGAGCTCATTCATTCATAACTGCGTAACAACGGGGGATCAATAACAGCGATAGACTGCGCTAGAAAATTCACCATGACTTTTGAGATTCATAGATTGAAGTCTCCTCGTTCGATTCAATCGAAAATGAGTCCGTGTTTATGCGCGGAAAGCTTCATTTGAGGCTATTTTTCTCGGTTTCAGTTTTTCACACAGGAAGAAAATAAGATTTCTCTGCTTTCGCGAACAAAACGGACGGAAACGCGTGGATGTTTTGGTTTATAATTGATATTTTAGCACGAATAATGTATTTTTTAGAACTGAATACGGGAACAATAACTTCAATACGGCTGTAGCAACGATATGAAGGTCTTTGTTTGAAAAAATCGCCAAAAATGAATCAACAACTGCGGTATTTAATAAAAACACATCTTATACAGACCATCCAGCGGTGAGACTTTTGATCCACGTAGAATTACTGAAAATAAATGCTTAAAACTAAACTCAAATGTCAATGGTGGGAGCTGTAAACAAAAGAATGTCAACAAGTTGAGACATGGTACATCAAGTCCTTCCTTTTCCCCCAGTGTAATGAATGGAGACCCTGTTTTCTTCTTGGCTTTAATAAAAAAACACGACTGATTGTGTTTAGTTATTGTCGCTAAGATGAGGTAGAGAATTACTAAACCACAAGCAAAACAACAAACGTCACGGAGGAAAAAAAAAACACACAAAGTATAAAGTTGTCATTTGCGATCGAAAAAATGAATGACAGTTTTTTTGCTCCCCACGGCCACAACCGTCGCCGTTTAAAATAGTCACGCAAAACAAAGTTCATTGACATTACTGTTTCATTTCATGGTAATATTTCAACAACTTTTTTACTTACCAAACCTGTCGCCATTACCGAGTATCTCTGGCATTCTCCGCGAAGGCTGGACCGATTACTTTTAGATCAGGCCTCCCATTGGTGGAGACGTATGTCAGTTTGGTGAGCTCGAAGCGCGATTGGCTAGTCGCTTGGACACTGGGATAGACATGGATGGGTTTGTTATTGTGTTTGTGATTGGCCAGTTCTTCATGCCCGTTACATCAGCCGCGAATTTCATTGGTTAAGACGGCACATTTTTTACGAAAGACCCTCCTTCTTTGTTAAATAGGGGTCTTGAGATACCTTATGTATTGTCTTAAGACGTTGTAAACAAACATAAAACAACATTGGTCCTCTCATTTGGATTTATTACAGCTCATTTAAAGTGAAATGGCTGTTGGTTCAAGGCATAAATGCAGGTTATGGACCCAATTAATGATATAAAACACAAAAATATCACATCCATATGAGGAAGTTTTAATTTTTTGATGGCATTTCTATGTAAATGTTACTTAGCGAGGTCATGATATGCATAAGTGAAAATAAATAATTTCAGCATTGGAATAAGATGCTCAGTCTCACAATTTAGCTGTAATAATCACAACATGATTTAAATACAAAATTGTTCTTTATTTGAATGGAAAGTCAAATATAACTGACGTTATAATACTGGGTTCTCTTGCACCAAGAGACTGTAGACCTTTGATCCATTTTTCAGGACATAAAAAGCATTAGCGACTTCTCAATTATAGGCGGCAGAAATTCACAGAAATGGTACAGAAATGAGCACTAATCAGCAATTAAAAGTATTTTCCCCCCAATGAACAGGGTAGAAATTGTGTAAAGTTACACTGACACACAGATATGGTTTAGGGATTCATTACAGGTTAGTTTACCAAGAGACAAACCTGTGGGGATCTACATGGGAAGAGGTGATGATGATGGCTAAGCTGTTTATATTAGAGGTAGACAGTAATGAATCTTCAGTAATGCATTAGGAAGAAATGGATACTAGTAATGCTTATGACTTGCTGTGAAGTAAAAAGATCCAATCAACAAGGATGAACTTCTCATACATCAAGAGATAGAGAAAAACAGTGTCCAAATACTGCAGAAATGAACAATAAAGCAAGTGCTCTGAAGAACATTATCAAAATGCCAAAAGCTTCCAAAAACAAAATTAACACAGAAAGAAAGAAACTCACAAATATACACAGGAAAAACGAGGAATCATTCAGATAAAGCAAATGTCATTGGTACGTTTTTGAGCTTCTAGAAAACAAATGTGAACATACTATTTGTGCATGTCGATCTTAATTCAACGTGAAGTATTAAAAAACAAAATAAAAGCACTGAAGATGTGAACAAATCATGAAAATCTGCTACACCATTTTAAAAGTAAAGGTACACGATGACTATATCTACTATTTATACGTGACAATGAGGAGCTTCCCTAAAAGACTGTGCAAAAATAAGGAATTGAAAACATGTAGAGCTGTCATGACACTGGCATCAAAGTGCAATTATATTCAAAATGCATTTTTATTTCTTCATGTAATTGAGTCTGTGCATTTCTATGTCCTTTTCTCATATTGTATTCTCAATCAGTCTGATCGGACACTAACTCATGGAAGTGTAATGAAAATCGAGCATTGAACATCAGCGTGAAACAGTTCGCAGACCATTTTACAGTTAAATAGGATATTCAACAAGAAAAAATGGGTGGGGCCTGATTTTATCCATCAGAATTGATTGGATGGTGAAAAAACATCCATACCAGAATACATTTGTGACATCAGCTGAAAACAAATGTTTATTTACAAACTTTTTGTTGTTGTTGATTAATGTGCACTAAGTATATTTGAGTTTTTATGTTGACTTTAAAGTGCCCTATTATGCTATTTTAAAGGTTTCAAATTTTTTTCTGTAGGTCTTCTACAAAAGTTTCTCCTGCATCCAGTCAAAAAACACTTTTTCTCATAATATATACTAATTTCTCAAAGAGTCTGAAACGGTTAGTTCGAAGATTCAGTCTCTCTAAGCCCCGCCTTTCTGCGAGTCTACTCTGCTCTGATTGGTCAGACGGCCCAGTCTGTTGTGATTGGCTGGCGCATGTTGGAAACAAAACACCTATTACCATATCTGAATTTCAGCTCCAGAGGCTTCCTTGATGCACAGTGATACAAACAGTAACAACGGCGTCGGTTTTTCGTATCAATTCCAGAGCGAGTCTCATTCTTTTAAAGTGTATTAAAGTGGAAAACAGCGTCTTCTCGACATGTCAACAAACTAACCAAACTCTTTCAGTCTCAGCCACAACTACAGTGTTTGAGGGCGGGGCAAAGTTGACGTTGTTCACGGGCAGCCAATGAAGACCATAGACTGGCATTATGCAAATTTGTTACATTGTTACTTAGGAAAGTAACAGGAAATGAGATACTGATAACTCATTTCAGCTGTTCAGAATCGATTATTTTGATAAACAAACAAAGTTTGTTGTGCACTTTGATCTTTAAAACTGTGCAGACCTTTTAAATTCACAAACAACTATATTACACACTGCATGAAAGGTAATATTCAAAAAAGTACTATAGGGGCACTTTAAACTCTTGGCGTGAACAGTCCATAATTGTTTCCTTTTTCTGTAACAGGTGTCATCAAAATGCAGTTCATGAAGCAAGTGGACAGAGCTCAGTTGCTGAATTCATTAATTAATTTAGTCAAAAATGACTTACATTAAAAATGACTTACATAACACTGAAAACATTGACAACCTGTAGATTTCAAAATGCAGAAGTTTAGCTTTAAAAGAATAAATTAACATATCACTGTGCTGTATATGGCAACAATTCGGTCTTTATGTGGACGTCACTGTAAAAGATGCAGCATCAGTAACATGAAAGAAACACAAACCATGTTAAAAAATTTGAAAGATTCGAATAAACAGACCAGTACCAAATCCCCAAACCGAAAAACGCGTGAGGAAACCCCTGTAACCCTCATGTACCCTGGAGAAAAATGCTCACATTTGGCTTTTTACATCTAAAAAATCATGATCATTGACACACACCGGAGTTTCACATCTGTGAATGCAAAACAATAACTTCAAGCTTATGACCTACAGTATGTTAACACGATCTTGACCATGATGACGGGCCTCTACTCACCATTTTCTCATCATTTCATGTTGCATTTAAAGTTTGCGATGTTTATTGATTAACTGATTTCATGCATTCGGCTCCTCTATTGCCATGTGACTCCCGAAAAGCGTGATCAGCTGCTCTTCGTAATTCGCAATGTTCCGTTTCATGATGTCCATGCAGGGGCCTAATAACCTCTCAAACGCCTGGACGTCCATTACTGTAAAACACAAGGTGAATGACCTCATGTGCAGATGCGATACATACGTTATGATATATTATTTATACTTACCGGCCACTTTATTAGGTACACCTTGCTATTACCGGGGTCTCCTTTTCTTTGTGGCATACTGTAGATGCTGGAAACATTCCTCAGAGATTCTGGTCCATATTGACATGATCGCATCACACAGTTCCTACAGATTTGTCGGATGCACATCCATGATGTGAATCTCCCGTTCCAGAACATCCCAAAGCTGCTCTATTAGATTGAGATCTGGAGACTGTGGAGGCCGTTTGAGTTTAGTGAACTCACTGTCATGTTCAAGAAACCAGTGTGAGATGATTTGAGCTTTGTGACATGTGTGTTATCCTGCTGGAAGTAGGATCAGAAGATGAAAACACTGTGGTCATAAAGGGATGGACATGGTCATCAACAATACTCAGACTGTGGCGTTTAAACGATGTTCAGTTGGTACTAAAGGCCCAAAGTGTGCTATGAAAATACCATTACAGCACCAGCAGCCTGAACCGCTGATACGAGGCAGGATAAATCCATGCTCTCATGTTGTTAATGCCAAATGAACAACTGAATGTTGAAGCAGAAATGGAGACTCATCAAACCAGGCAACGTTTCCCAATCTTCTATTGTCCAGTTTTGATAAGCCGGTGTGAATTGTAGCCTCAGTTTGCTGTTCTCATCTGACAGGAGTGACACCGATGTGTCTTCTGCTTCAAGGTTTGACCTGTTGTGTGTTCAGAGATGCTCTTCTGCTTCAATGTTCGAGGTGTTGTGTGTTCATAGATGCTCTTCTGGAGATCTCGCTTGTATCGAGTGCTTATTTGAGTTATTGTTGCCTTTCTATCAGCTTGAATCTGGTCATTCTCCTCTGACATCAACAAGGCATTTTCTCCCACAGAACTGAAGCTCACTGGATATTTCCTCTTTTTTGGACCATTCTCTGTAAACCCTAGAGATTGATGTGTGTGAAAATCCCAGTAGATGAGCAGTTTCTGAAATACTCAGACCAGCCCGTCTGGCACCAACAACCATGACATATTCAAAATCCCTTAAATCCCTTTCTTCCTTAAACTGATGCTCAGTTTGAACTTCAGCAGATCGTCTTGATCGTGTCTGCATGCCTAAATGCATTGAGTTGCTGCCATGTGATTGGCTGATCTTTGCATTAACGAGCAGTTGAACAGGTGTACCTTATAAAGTGACCAGTGAATGTATAATTATAATTCATTACCTAAGCATTTGACGTTGTCCATGGCATATGCAGAAGCCGCCCGTGGCTTGTTGGTGACAAGTGCCAACTCCCCAAAATACTGCCCTCTAGAGCATGTGGCGATTTCCACCTCCTCGTCTTCAGTATCGTTTTTTGGCTAAAAGAGAGGTAATGACACCGGAATGTCATGCATGTGAACCTTTTGGCGCTGAAAGGCATATTGTTTTATCAAGATGTATAATGAACCGAAACTGTAAACAGTGATTCTTAGTTAAAACACATTTTTGACTCACCTTGCTCCTTTTCATAGTGATCCTAACATGTCCTGACTCTACGATGTAGAAACTGTTTGCCAAATCACCCTGTGAAAACAAGGATGACCACTAAGCACTGCAGATACACGTTTAAGATTTTTACTTTTTCTTTTTTTTAAAGAAGTCTCTTCTGTTCACCAAGGCTGCATTTATTTGAACAAAAAAAAACAGAAATATTGTGAAATATTATTACAACTGTTTTGAATGTTGACTTATTTGTAAAATGTAATTTATTCCCGTGATCAAAGCTGAATTTTCAGCATCATTACTGAGTCTTCAGTGTCACATGATCCTTCAGAAATCATTCTAATATGATGATTTGTTGCTCAAGAAACAATTCTGATTATTATCAATGTTGAAAACAGTCATGCTGATTCATATGTTTGTGAAAACTGTAATTCTTTGATTAATAGAAAGATGCTTTAAACATTATAAATAACATTATAAATGTCTTTACTGTCACTTTCGATCAATTTAATGCATCCTTGCTGAATAAAAGTATTAATTTCGCATAAAAAAATCTTACTGAGCCCAAACATTTGAACGGAAGTGTATATAACATATAGCACCATCACTAAAATCTGATTGGATGAGCCATTATTTCATGATTTTTCCAATTGTTAAAAATCATTTTCTATAGGTTAAACATATTTTAGTGCCGAGCATTAATGCAGAAATTTATTTAAAATTTCCAGGTTTTCCATGACTGTGGGAACCCGTAATAATTACTTGGTCGAAATATTTTCTTTATTAGTTCTGTCACTGTTTAAACTAACCTGAGCAATGATCTGTTCCCCACTATTGTACACTTTGGTCGACAAGACATCAACAACCTTCATTCTCTCTGAAACCTAAAAACATGAGACACATTTATTCATGAAATCAACAAGAGGGCTGCACATGCAGAAGGAAACTCAAATTACGCTAGCAGATAAGTGTGTGTGTTCACACCTCCAGTGACGTGAGCAGAGGAAGGGTCCCGATGAAAGCCTCGTACGTTTTTCTTTTCTTCGCGTTGTTCTTTAAGATGATCCTTCTAAATGTCAATCGATCCTAGGGACATTTAAAAAAAGAAAAATACAAAACAGTATTTTACACAACCAAAGGCAGAGAAAGAAAGATTGAGTCTTTATTCCTTTTTCCTACACTCCATGACGCTTTGCACAAATTATGGGAGTAACTTCCCTCTCGGTAAATTGTAAACAATCAACGAAGGTTTCGCTTAATGAATGCAATAATAGGCATTTTTAAAAACTGGGGGACGATGAGCTGACATTATTCTCACCCTTCAACCATTGCACATTAAAAGGACATTTAAAAGAGTAACAATTAATTAACAAATTACTACCACAGACCATGAATAACCCCGATTATTTTTGCAGCAATATTACGGACATGTTAAATATCACTGTCGTAATATATGTCTGTATTATGCAACATACGTTGGGATATAGGAAAAGAATGCAGTGTCTGAAAAGAGCTCCTGCTATAGATATTCCTGTTATACTGTAGCATGTCACATTAAAATACCAAGCGTTACAATATTATCCTGACACCTGAAAACAAGGATTAATTGTAGCGCAAACTTATGATTTGAAATGATTTGTTTCAGTCTTTTTGAGTGGAACTTCCTCAAACTGGAAATGCCTTCATCAAAAAACTCAGTTGACTTGTTAGGACAAAGGTGGATAGTCCTGTAATTTCAATACTTTCTATGAAAAGCAGAGGGCGCTCTAACACAAATCACACATGAAATGCTCTTGGAGAAGAAATCATGCATTTAGCATTTGATTTTACTGTATAATTGCTTAAAGTTGACATGAAACGGAAGTTGTGATAGCCTTTTCTTCCCTGTTGTGACATATTTCCGAGTGAAACGCTTCCGGAACAAGAACAAATGTAGGGCGGGGCTTGATTTTGTTCATGCGGAATTGATTGGATGGTTGTGGTTTGCTATTGGTGGATCTCATGTGAGTGACAGGTTGCCCCGCCCTCGTCATCAGAGAAGAGAAAAGCTGCAAGAGGGAGGGGAAGTTATTTTGTTCAAAGATTACATGAATAAATAAAAATTATGAAGGCTAACACTTTAATTTAGGATCCAATTCTCACTATTAAATAACTATTAACTACGACTTTTGCCCCAATAAACTCCTAAGTACTGCTTATTAATAGTTAGTAAGGTAGTTTAGTTTAGGTATTGAGTAGGATTAAGAGATGTTGAATATGATCATCCAGAATAAGACATTAATATGTACTTTATAAGTACTATTTCAAGTTTCAAGATCTTTACATTTGACAATAAAGATCTTGAAACTTGAAACTAATAAACAGCCAATACCCTAGTAATATGCATGCTAATAAACAACTAGTGAGAATCAGGGCACTTAGAAAGTGATGTACTGTAACTGCACTTGATTCCCGCCACTGAATATTTATTAAACCATCTTCATTTGCGTTCCACAGAAGAAAGCGTGTCATACGGCTTTGGACGGTCCCGAGAGTAAATGATGACAGGAATCACTCACGAGGCACCACAGGGCTCCAGGTGAGGTAGCGATGATGGTGGCGGCCCTTGGCGTGTTGTACATGAGGGCCAGCTCTCCAAAACTCCCACGGTTGTCATAAGATCCCACGATCCGCGTGGTACCGTCTGCTTTCAGCTCGATGTCAAACAAGCCCCTGTACGACGAACACATGATATCGATGTCTGACAGGTTTAAACTCCAGCGTTACGATGCAGAGATGAATCCAGTTTACCTCTCAATGACGTAAAAGTTGTCGCCATCGTCATCTTGATCAATGATGTGCTCTCCTGTCACCACTACCTTCTCAAACATGGCATCCAAGACCTGGGATATCTGCTCCTGTTCATTCAGAGAGCAAACATATATGAGCCTTTCTGGTGTTAAAGGAAGCCTAACTGACTCTTCTGGCATCCTTATTTCTTCTATCATATATAAAAGGAGACATTTAAAAGATTTCAAGTGAATAACTACATACATTTGAGTTTGTTCCTTAAACCATAAAAACATTTTGTTACTTGAAATAAAATAAACATGAACTGAAATAAAATACTTATAAAAACTAGTGCTGTCAAATCGTGATTAATCACATCTAAAATAGTATGAATGTATATATATATATTATTGCGTGTGTGTGAATGTGTATATATATATTATATATATAACTTATATAAACTTTTATATTAGATGTGATTAATCAATCGCATCTAACATAGTATGAATGTATATATATATTATAATTGCGTGTGAATGTGTGTATATATATATATATAACTTATATAAACCTTTATGTTAGATGTGATTAATCAATTTTATTTTAACTTAAACTACTAAAATAACTAAAACTGAAATATTAATAAATTACTATTAATAAAAACTATATAGACATGTTAAAAAAACAATTACTGAAACTTAAAACTTACTTAAAAAAAATAAATTAAACTATTAATAAAAAAATGATGTCATATTTGGAACAGGGTTATTATGGTTCCCTAACACTAAAACTATTCAAAATGTTTTTTGTTAATTGAAATAAAACTGAAATCAAATAAAATATAAATGTTGCCTTGGAAACTAACTGAAATAAGTTTAGGTTGAAGCATTGAAATGACTATCTGGAAATTAATAAACATAAATAGTTAAATAAAAAAACATATTTGTAGGTATTTTATGTGCTTTTGTCAGTTTTATTAAACAAAAATTTAAAGAAAATAAAATGCTAATTCAAAAAATGAATAATATAATAATAATATTAAAATAACACTGGTTTGAAACAACAAGCTTAATTTTAATTTTGGGATATTTTTGTATTCCTTCAACACACATAATGAGTCACCTTTTTGCTAAACAATACACTATTTGTTTTTATGACAGTCTTCATTTTTTTCTATCAATCTATTCAATTTTTTTCTAGAAGTAACTAAGCAACAACCCATCCATGTTAATCTTAGTGGCTGTCTGACAACAAATTCACCAAAACATGTCTTATCATCTTATGAAGTGTTCATCATCTTACCTGGTCCAGATTTTTGAACAGTAGGATGTCTTTGCAGGCTTCCTGTAGTCTCTGTCTCTGCTCGTCTGTTTTGGGGTAAGTGACCTGAAGTGCACAGCAAAGCATTGTGGGATACTGGGCAGAAGCAGACGCCACAGAAATGCATAAAAGAGGAAAATCTCTAATTTCAATAGGCTTGTTTTGAGAGGCCACTCACCCTGGGTTCTCTCTCCTCTTCATCCTCATCAGGGTTGTACGCCTCCGCACAAACTGTCCAGAGAGGAATAATGCAGTAAATCAGAAGCAGGATTAAAACGACCTGTCTAGACAACGCATTACTACGCAATTAAAATACTGTGCTTTGTGCAACCTGTTAAAATAGAAACAACCAATTTTATGAAGATTTGAATCTTAATGTCTACTTTCACTGGTTTATTGGATTGTTTAAATGGTTAAAACACCTAAAAATGAAAATAAAGGCATAATTTTCTAATCCTTATGTCATTCTGAAGCTTAATGACTTTCTTTCTTTAGTCAAACACAAAAGGAGATGTTTAGCAGATTGTCCAAGCTGCTCTTTTACAAACTCAGAGGCATTTAAGAGAAGGTTTTTAGTGGATAATGACTTAATTTTGGGTACGTTTCCCACTGTTACATGTTCACTGGTTTTGTGTTTCTGGTTTTTTCTATTAGGACTTTTATTTTGAAGTGTTTTTTCTGTTCCCAGTGTTTTATATATAATTACCGGTGTTTGTTGCCATAGTGATTGATTACCCTCACCTGTTCCTAGTTAGCATCTGGTTATCCTGTGGTTTTATACCCCAGTGTTTCTCTTGTTCAATGTCTGGTGTTGTCATTTGTGCTTTGTTTTCAGTTCTGTTTCCACCTGCCTTTTCCCCCCTTTGTTTTCCACCATAGCCTAGATTTAATTGTTATTTTGTTAATAAACTTTGAATATTGGAATTGGATCCTACTGTCTTCTCTGAGACATCAAGCGTCACAGAACATTGAACAAGGGAAACACTGGGATATAAAAATGCAGAATAAAGAGAGGCTAACTAGGAATGGGTGAGGGTAATCAATCACTATGGCAACAAACAAGGGTAACTATAGAAAATACACTTCAAAATAAAAGTCCAGATAGAAAAAGCAAAAAAACACAAAACCAGGGAACATGTAACACTCACAAACATCGAATCTAAAATTAGAAATGCTTACTGAAAACTAACTGAAATAAGTAAAAGCTAACTAAAACTAAATTAAAACCGAAATACATGGCTTCTACTCAGTATGGGAAAAGTATGGAATTTTCTAATGTCCGGGGGCCTATACAATGAAGCCGGTTTAGGTGGCGATATGTTTCAGTTTAGTTTGTGCCAACCCTGGGTTTTAGGCACCATGAAAGTGGTTTGGCTTTTAGCAGTGTTCATCACCATAGTAACTTACGCTCCACGGGCTAACCTGGTTACAGGTTATGTTCCTGGTAAGAGGTTGCAAACCGAACTTGGACCAATCAGCTGTGAGCAAAGTGATACATGTCTGGTGATAAAATTACTCCACCTGTTTCTACTCCAAATTAAAGATCACTACGGAGCAAATAATTTTTAAAGACAAAATCGTCTGGCTTTTAGTAATGCTTATTTAGAATAATAATT